>VWPW01009209.1:607908-790270 GCA_013389825.1 Crypturellus undulatus
AAAAGAAAAGAAAAGAAAAGAAAAGAAAAGAAAAGAAAAGAAAAGAAAAGAAAAGAAAAGAAAAGAAAAGAAAAGAAAAGAAAAGAAAAGAAAAGAAAAGAAAAGAAAAGAAAAGGCAGGAGCACTCAGATACCCTGAGGTCACTGAAGATCTTGAGTCTCAGACACACACTTAATCAGCAAATAAAGGATTGTAGAATCAGAGAAGTGCAACCTCCATGAAAAGAAGAAGTAATGCCAATAGCTGGTGAAATCGGCCATGGCTTTGTCTGGATGAGTCCACCAGATCTCTGAAGATGAAGAATCCTTGATTTCCCTGGTAGTCTGCTCATGACTATCTTGAAACTATTTGGTTTATTCACACCCCACTTGAATTGGGTTAGGGACACAAAACTGGATACATTATTCCAAGCATGGCCTTGCCAGTACTGTAAAAAACAGAATCACAACTTCCTATGATCTTCTGGCTGTGCTTCTCCCAGTGCTGTGGTTTGCTTTATTACTCTCTGGTAAGAGTACCACATGGGCCTATTCTCCCATTCACCAAAAAAACTCAGGTCCTTTCCAGAAAGGCTGCTGCTCTGCCAGTCAGTCCCAGGCTGCAGATGCAGAACTTGCTGCTTCTCCTTGGTGAACTTCATGAGGTTTCAATTGTCCTATACCTCAAGTCTATTGTGGTCCCAGGACCAAAATGCATATATGCCAGTATTTGGCAGGTCAGGGACTCCTCACACCTTAGCATCATCCACAGGTTTTCTATGGGTGTGCTGGGGTGCTGTACAGAAGAGTGCCCCTCTCCCTGCACTCATGCTGTTAGGCACTTGATCTCAAAAGCAGGAGTTCTAGTTCAACATCCATGCAATGCAGGTGCTGTTCTGACACTCACTCAGCCTACTCTTTTTCCTGCTGGCTAGCTATAAGCATCTCACCATTGAGTACATAGGACCATTTACATTGTGCTTTGGGGATGAGGTACTTTAGAGGCTAGGTACCATTCGAAAATGGAATTTTAATTTCATCCAGCTTTGGACTTTTGAATTTGCACATATAAAGTAGTGTCTTTAGGCCTTGCTTATGACCAAGAAGGAGAATTCTAGAATTAAAACCAATTTTTGCTTTGTTTCTACAGGATTTTTCACTAATACTTATGAGATATACTTAGCTTATGTGGTATGAGTATAGAGAGTTATAATAAAAATATAAAATAAAGGTACTGAGTATAAGCTGTACAGTCTAGTTGCTAATTAAATGCATATTTTCTACTTGTTATCCTCTTAATTTCTTTTTGTTTTTATTTTTATTTTTATATATTTTTATTTTTATTTTTTATTTTTATGAAAATCATAATTGGTTTGGTGATAAGTCAGATGCCAGATTAGGAGGATGCTAAGCTGAGGGGAATGTAGCTGTTACTACATCAAATACCTTACAGGAAAGTAGAAAAAAAAGAAGTAAGGAGCAGGAATATATAGAAGGCCCATTAACTGGATGAAACTGTTTAGTTGTTAGCTAATATCTTTGCTGGTAGTAAGGGCACTAAATACAAGAACTTAAAGGAAAATAAAATATTTGAAAATTATATAGGTGTTTACAAATGTGGTGATCACCCTGGAGAAGAAAGAGCATTAAAGCTTTGCAAGAAGAGGAAAAAAGGTAAGGGCATGACATGCTTTCCATGCAGAATAGTGTGCAGAAATCACTAGCTTGTAATTCTCCTATTTTACTTGTTTTCAGTTTTGTCTATAAAATAAAAAAATAAAGAAAAAGCTGAANTTATTTTACTTGTGTTTTCAGTTTTGTCTATAAAAAAAAAAATAAAAAAATAAAGAAAAAGCTGAAACAAAGCCTAAAAGTGAACCGTGACCTTAAAGTGGCAGAAACAATAGCTGATTTTGCAGCAATCCTGATACTCAGACCAATATAGGAACCATATATGGCTCCCTCACTCTGTGGGAGACATATACCTCTCAGCAGTGATTGTAAACAGAAGTAGAATAAATTGTCTGACCTAGTTTTCCACCCCCACACACCTGTTCCTACAGAAATTCTATTTTGGATGTCAGGATTTCAAAAGACTTTTTCTGCCAGCATCCTACTTTTTCTATCCCACAACAAATTATTCACTGGTTGAATTTTCACTTTATTCTTTTTGCCAAAATATACCAAGATCTGGTTTTATAATGCTTTAGTAAAATACCTTTGGGATAATACTGAATTGTTGTGGGTTTTTGGATCCAAGATTATGATTTAGTCAATTAGGAGGATGGAAGATATTTATGAAGTCTGGAACCAGGTCTAAGTTTAAATTCTGAACACCCTCAAACTTAAAATATCACTGGCAGAACACTGACTTCCTTTTAGTCAACTCTGAATTAACTTCAGAGAAGGGAGCAAGGCTGCAAAGAAATGTAGTATGCCCTTTTTAGCCAGCAGTTAAAGGCACCCAGGCCCAGCTCAGAGACAGATGTCAATTAGCATCAGTACTTATGAAAATATAAGTTAAGTAACAAACATAATATTTAGTGTGGATTTGTTGGGTGAGGAACCAGAATGTCCTAGTGATCCAGTCCTAGTGATCAGCTTTACGAAATACCGTGAGTGTGTGTTATTCAATGTTCACCAAATATCTCTCTATGGAGATCTCTCTGTGGAGGTCTCTGAGGAGACCTGCACTGTAACTGTGGATACGGAAGGTTCCTCCCTAAAGAGGGAATCCTGGGTTTGGAGAACTGGCTTCCTCTATAGGGAACATATTAATGCTGATAATGGTGGAGGGGAGGAGTGTCAATGAAAGAGAGAATAGAAATCGAAAATCGGGGTGTTGGCCGGGTTTCCTCCTAAGTCAGAACATCTCCCAGGGTTGTTCTGCCTTCTGAGTGAGTTGGATTGGCTGTTGAATAACTTCAGGTTAGAATAAAAAAAGGAAGCTGAGTGCCTTCCGTGTTGTGTCAGCCCTATGAAGGAAGGAGTCAGTACGATGTGCCCCAAATTGTCAAGGGAAAGAAGACGTTGAAAGGTCCCACACTTTTCTCACTTATTCCTTTTGAGTTCTGAAATAGTGAACTTTCAAGCTTACTCTTCCTCCATGAAGAAATTTCTTACCCAGAAGATTATTATTAACTCTAACGACTGTTTTCTTTGTATTTTCACTCTCCAGATGTGAAACATGTTTTGATCTGTTTTCTAATTATAAATGCACTTTCATTTATGATGCCCAGCAGGGAGACAGCTGATTAACTTGAAGTTTGTAGGTGGAATTCATTTCTCATTCTGAAATTGATTACAAAGACCAGTGTTAAAAAAAAAAAGGGATCTGCCCATAGCTCTTTAAAAAGTTCCTAAGTATTACAGGTCAAATTTTCAAAAAAAAAAAAAAAAAAATCGGTGACAGATTTTAGTTAGACATTTTAACATGTTTGACCATTAAAAAAGAGTTTCTCTAGAATGACTACTAGACACAATATGGAAATATTTTTGCCCTTTGATATTTACACTTAGATTATTCTTTAGAAAGTGTTGTTACCCTTTTTCAAATTCTTCTTTGAGGACTAGGATATGCTTGTCACACATTCTTCAGAAAAAAAATTATTAAAACTCCCTTTTTAGGATAATTTCCCAGAGGATAATTTATTTAGTTTAGTCAACATAAAACAGATGATGGTCTTCTCTAAAACCATCAAGGATTTTGAGTTTGAAGCCAGGGCAGAGTTTGGCCCAAATTTAGTACCCTCTGTTTCTGAAATTTCCATCTCAGTGGAACCCATGACAACAAACAGAAAATGTCTTTCAATTGAAGGATATTCAAAATGACTCCAACATTCACTATGGAAAGTTGAATCTATATGATAAATTAACTCTTCTATTCCAATGAATCTGCATCCTCTAGCAAGATTGTTTTGTTTAATATTTTTTCTGCTATAATTACACTCTTCTTTACACATTTTTTCCTTTAGACTGGCAATGTAAAACCAGGACTGGTTTTGTACTTGCAAAAACAAAACATAATGTCTGAAGTTTTATAAAGGCAAAATTCTTCCTGGTTTATTCCATCTCAGCTAATTTTGACAAAATACCAGACATCCATTTATACAGATTAAAACAAAATCATTTGGTGTAAACTTAGAGCAATTAATTGCAATATTAGGAGATTCTCCCAAGATCCCTCCTAAAGGGAGAGGTTCAACAGGGTCTATAAGAGGGCTAAATTTTACCTGCTGTCATTAAGTGACAATATCAATAATACTGGGAGACAATGAAGACACAGAGATGTAGCCTTGTACTGTATTGCAGCTTTCCAATGTTTCTGAGGTTAATTAGTAAAAAAAAAAAGAAAGGAACAGCAAATCTCAAAATGACAAGTCAACTAATAGGTGATATGTTGCTTTTCTACAGCTTTATTCTTTTTAATTCTTTATATATGCATATTACTACTTTTAATAAGGTAATGTTTAACATGATTTAACAATTTAATTAATAACTGTTAATGTATAACTGATACCTAGTATCATTTTCTTTGTACATTGAAAGCACTTCTTACATGATCTTCCATACAATTAACACACTGCTGAGTTGAAGTTTGTGCCGACACCATTATGGCAATAGTGAATTGCAACTATTACCAATAAACATTGCATAATCAGCAGCCAAAGCCTTCTATTAACTTCTAATGTGAACAAGAAAGTAGGTGAAAGTGGCAGAGACAGTATTAAGAAATCACCAAGTCATTTAGGACTTAATTCCTAAATTCCACTTTCAAAATCTTGGCTCCACTGTAATGTGGTTCTTAGGCTCTTTATGTTCTATTGAAAATTACATATTTTCATTCACATGCCGTTTTGAAAGCTTCCATTCCACAGCACTGAGAAACCTGGAATCTGCTGATTGATATTCTGAGTGGCAAGATTTTGCCATCATAATACTAGCTTAAAAACAGGAAAGAATATTCTCTTTGATTGAAATGATGGCTGGTATTTAAAGTAAATTGAAATAAACCAACTAGAAATGAAATTAATAAAGTTAGTATTCCTTAAATCACTTCAACAAAACCTGCTAATAGCTAAAACAATTGAAAATAATTTCTTAATTTATTACTTAGATTGCTGGGTAGTTTATGATTTTCCGACTACTCAGGAATTGTTTTAAAGAATCCTCTTTAAAAAAATCATCCTTTCATTCCACCTCAAAAGCAAAGCTTTTTCTACAACATTATTTTTTTGCTGCTATCATCTTTCAGAGTAGTTATTCTTGTTTAAATGAAAACATAAATGTAATTAGAAGCCAATGCAATTTTCCTTTATAATGTATGTAGGTCCTAGTCAAAAAGAATACCACCAACATGATGAAAGATGAATGGAACTGAAGAGCTTGTTTGAGTAAAATATACATTTAATTTTTAAAGTCACAGTTCTGAAAAGATGTTAAACATCTGGTTAACATGGAGCAGTATGACTTGTCCCCACTTATTTCAATTTATTTTCTTACACATGCATCTTCTGAATTTTGTATAATTCTTAGAATCAACTGATAATATTTGTGTTGACTTGTTGAGAAGAAAAAATATCTCTTTTCATTAGATGTCATGTAGTCTACTGCTTATAATTTAAATGGCACAATTTTCGATGAGATTTGTTGAAGTTAGGCTGGATTAAAAAGATCTTTCACAAATAGAGAAAAAAGTAGTAGTGTTAGATTGCTTTCATGGTTCTATTAGGAAGTTATTTTGGTGACGTGTGTTTAGAGAAAGTTATTAATCATATACAATCACTACTAAAAGCTTCCTATATAATTGGTGTTCCCTCAACATTGTCCCATTCTTTCAACTGATAAAAATTATGGTGCCATGTGATAGTTTGTGAGACTGAGAAACAACTGTATTAAAATCAAATTGAAATTAGCTCCATAGAAGATATTGGCAGTCACTTCTAATTGAACTCTCTGGAATTTTCTACAGAAGAGAGACAGAAATCCTAATGGCTATTTGCCAGCATCTTTTGGAACTGAAAATATTTTTTCTGGGCCAAGTTTATGTACATGGGGATTCACTTAGTTGTAAGAATAACTCTTCAATTTCCAATACTCAGTGAATACAAATGGCTTGCTTTGCTTTCAAACAAAGCATGGTTGCTTTACTTTTATTTGTCTTTATTCTACTCTCTTGTTTTCTCAGTTTTACTGATATTCAGATGACCATCTATCTCAATGTCATCAACAAAATATATTAGCTGCATAGAAAGAAAAGAGATTTCAATAACTGTGTTCAGGGGAAAGGGGAAACTAATTAATTAAACTAAAACCTGTAGCTTTGCTGTCTGTCTGTCAGTTTGGTGGGTCCAAGTGCATCAGTGGTTTTATAGCATCTCTGGAATTCACACTCTCTCTTTCATGTTGTTGCCACATGTTCATTTGCATGAAGCATGTCAGAAAATCCCAAAAGACACTGAGTTAGCTGCCAATTGCTTTCATAGACAGTCAGCAGAATTACGTATTTAGAATTCCAAGAGACCTTCTCATATGTTAGCTGTATTATAAAGAGAGGAAAAAGTAAAGAGATTCCTTTTTTTTTTTTTTTTTTTGAACTAACTTCCCTAGCTACCTTCTACAACTCTTAGTTGCAGATACAGATTTCTTATATTTTATTATACCTCACAGAGCTGCACTTTGGGTACATTTTTGATTGCCCATTGACGTCAGGGTTGAAATTTCAGGACACATTTCCTGTGAACGACAAAATTTTGGGGCTAAATGAGAACTGGGTGCAGTGTTGAAATTGCATCTGTGGACATCATTTGAGACAGTAGGAACAATGCCTCATGTACTGTGATACAAAAGCTGAAAACATGACCGTGATTATGAATATTTCAATAACACACTCAAAAACATTTGGGAGAGACTTGGCCTTATAAAAAGTGCCGAATAAAATATCTACCCAAGGGAATTTGTTTAGTGTAATTTCAGGTTTTCTCACCAAAATTTTGTAGAGGAACTAGGAGAAAAAGGTGTTGAGAAGAATTGAGGTGCAAATTGGACATTAGAAATAAAAAGTTGCAAGTCTCTTCTTCTCAAAACAAACAAACAAACAAACACCAGACTTCCATGCAATTAAATCTTCCCTCTATCTACAAATAATAAAAACATTCCCAGCAAATACTTCGGATGAGGTATGGTCACCAAAACAAGTGCTTTCTTCTTCACTGAGAATTTTACTAAGATCACAGTGCTGTGATGACTATGTTGCTATATATTTCACAGAAAATCATTATCCAGATGATTTGGCTTAGAAGTATCTCTCTCTTTCTGCCTTTTTATATAGCATTCATATAAGGTGGTAATGCATAAGAAGATTGCCTCTGAAACTGGGCCTAGTTCTAGTCAAGAACCCTTTTGCTATTTTCCATCATTTTGCCCATACGAAAACTCCTACAGATATATCTTAACTAGTTATTTAAGAAGGTAGCTTTATGGCAGGTTTACTGAAGTAGCTCAAACAATGGCAGTAAAATAGCGAACCAGGTCCACTGAGTCTTAAATAAATTCACAACATGTAACAAAGTAGTGCACTTATCAGAGTAATATATATGTTGTAAACAAAAACCAGGATGTACTGCACTAAGAGCTGCAAAGTAAGCTGAAGAATAATTCATGCAATACTGTGAAATTCAGTCTTCATTTCTTGGCAACAGCAATTTTGGTGGTCTTTTGACTGGAAATAGATGTTGCATCAAGACAAGCTGGACTCCTGGTGAGTAAGAATTAAGTCAGTGCTGGCCAGTTAAAAAAATGAATTTTTTCCAGTCTGGTACTTTTCACTGATTCAGAAAACAGTTTTGAGGCATAACCCAGGTATGACATGGTTCAGGAAATATTCAATACCAACTGAAACTACAGGCATAGGACACAATGTTTTTTCTAGGAACAATAATAGTATTTTATTATATACTGTCATTCATCCAGATGAGTGGCACAATACTTCACAGGCAAAGTATGCTATAAACAGGCAAAGGAAGGGAATTTGTGAAATATAACTCTAGGGGTATAATAATTACTCCTGAATAACAGGATTCTCTCTTTTCGTACATACAAATTATCACAGCAAAAAAAGATTACTACCCCTGCTCCGATCTCTTCGTTGCACTGTCTCAGGAAATTCACTGAGGCTGGATGTTGAAAGCCATCACTCATACATAATCTGTTCTGATGAAATTTTTCATCTACAGTTATCCATCAGCCACTCCTGTGTAAAAGGAACAGAATAAGAGGAAAAAAACATAGAAAAGTGTCTACTGTATAAAATTCTGTTGCAGTTTTATAAAAAGAGTGAAGAAAACAAGTGAATCTGGTATCCTAATACCTCTGTCTGTCCTTAGCCTGCTTTATGATGTTTCTCTGTTCTTTGTGATTTACTGCAGTAGTCTAGGCTTCATACACTGAGCTGAAGTAGTATTTCCATCTGTTATCTGAACATGCCTGAGAAGAAAGCTCTCTTTGGATAGTTGCCATTTCTACTTCACTAGTTTGCAAAATGCATAGGCTTAGGACTTTTATAAGTAATAAATTGACAGAAAATGTATAAGGACATGATTCTATTTCCATTAATTAGAAAGAGCGATTTTGTGACCAAATGCTTTGGGAAGTTATGGAAGAACAGTGTCTGACATACATACCTTATATCAGCACGTCTTTGTTAGTCTCATCTGACCCGTGCACCCTTTTGCCCTGGCATATGAGTAATGTAAAGAGACTCATCCCAGTGATTTCTTTGGGGTGGCTTAAACTTTCTGTAGTAAAAATATCAATAATAACAATTAGGTTAGCACTGCAACAATTTTAAAATTTGAAATTTCAGTGAGATGATAGTTATTGGAGATTTCAGATTAGGTATCTGGTAATTTATAACATGTAGATGTTTCCACAGAGCAAGCTGACAGAAAGGCCAAAACAAAATCAGCAGCGGGACATGAAACTCGCGTTAGATGGACATGGATACAGGCCATTTGAAACATAATTTTGAAATGACTCAAATCATTTTTCCTAATGACACATTTCAGTGTTTGCTTTTCAAGGACTTCTTTTTCTTTGTGGCACCGCTGATATAAGAAAAACACGCAAAATTTAGAATTAAAAAACATATTACTTTTTATCCTAAAACCATTTTCCAACTGAAACTATATTCCATACTTGGAACAGTGACTCTGCCACTGGAAGGTGCTGTGATTGGCACAATTTAAAGAAGTGTTGTCTAAACAAAAATAATTTTAATGCGTAAATGTTAAGTAACCACCTATTGTAGCCAGATACCGTAAGAGAATCTGCTGTTAGAGAAATGCTGCATTTATGTAGAATGTAGTTAAAATACTAAGTTCTTCAGATAGTATGTATACTTTCATAGGGATTCCATCGTCAATCTGTAGATATCAGCACATTGCTGAGCTTAACCCAACTGCAACTTAAGTGAAGAGGACTCTAAATTGTCTAGCTCTGAAATGAGCTTTATATGTGCATACATGTGTATGTAGACTTCCAAAGACTTCCTCGAGGTGTCTGCATACAAAGAAGGATGTGCTGAAGAATCTATTCCAGAGCCCACCCCTTAATCAACATAGTGTGCTGAAACTGGATGAAAAAACAATGCTGTGAAGAGGAGGCTATTGTAGCTGTCAGGTCTCCTTGCTTGAGTAGAACCAATGTCGTTCTATAATTTAGCACCTCTGAGGATGTCCAAAATGACAAGAAAAGAGAGGAAAATATGTTTTGGAGCTGTCTGTAAATATTTCTAGGTGTTGTACAAGTTGTATCGCAAGTTTTGGCCAATCAGTGTTGACAGACCAATGTGTAATCTTCTTCAGTTATCACATAAGCCTGTACATACTGCCTACATAAAAATACATACACACCGTTGATCATGCTTATGTCTAAGTCATAGCTTGAACCCTGGTCTGATGAACAGTAAATGGCCCATGTTTTCATATTCCCTGACTCTCCCTCTGAACCTGTGAGGAGCTTGAAATTTCTTCCACCTGCAGCGTGGAGAAAGCAGTGCTGAACTGGCCATGCCTATGCCTGGTCAGTGGCCCTCAGCTGAGAGAGCCGTGGGAGCCCTTCCTTGTTCTCTTCCAGAACAGTGGAAAAGAAGCTAATTTAAACCACAGGTGGCTGACTACTGTCTAGGCCCCAAAAGGCAGTGGAAGAAAAGCTCTAGCAGTGGTTTCAGCAGAGACTCTTGTGCACGCCCACACATTATTATTATATTTTCCCTGTTTTCCTTGGCACTGGAAAAGTGGAGGTGGGCTCATGCAACCCACAGGCAGTTGCAGCTGGGTGCCAGCCACCTTCTAGCAGAATGTGGTGCCTGACTGCATCCAAGTTTGGAAACATCAGCAGAGAGTTAATGCAGCAGACCCTGGGCTCTGACCTCAATCAAAAATGTGCAGTGTGAATGTACTAGGTGTGTGTGTTTTGAATCAGAGAGCCTGCAATAAGCAAGAGAAAAAACAAAACCAAAAGAAGATGGAGACAAACAGAAATATTTCTAAACAAAAAACTCGCGTTCTTCTATTGAGTTCATATGCTCATCAGGACTTCCATCAAGTAAAGAGACTTCTTTGTGAACATAAATCGCATGGTCAGGTTTGAAAATTCAAATTTCAATCGATCTAAGCCAGTTTATACCAAAAAGTAATCTGCCTGTGTGAAAATAAGGTGCCAAATTTAGAAGAAACAAAGATTATATTGCCTTCATAGCCCTAGGCTTTTTATATTTTTGATATTTTTTTCATAATAGCACTTTAGAAAATCCTACTGCTCATTTATCTTGTCATTAGGTACTTCTTAAATTATTCAGTCGCAATTTTCTGCCAATGGCTATGGGTTCTTTCTGCTGCTATTTTTGACATCTCTGGATTTGTTCCAAAATACACTGTTCTGTTTTCAAATGTGAATGCTTTTGAAAGAAAAAGAATTGAATTCAGTAAAGGTTCAGGTTTGTCACATTTAATTTTTTCCCTCTTAAAAAATTTTAGAAATGACCTATAGGAAAGTTGTTTTTATGGTTAGCAACATATGGAAACTTAGAGCTCTGGAAAATTGCAGAATGTTAAAAATGGTCCTTCCTTCTCCCTCCCGATTTATAAAATACAGATTTGTAGAGGCAACAAAAAGCATAAAAGTGCATAACAGTCATTTTGACTTACTTTAAAATCATGTATGTGGTTGCTATTTATGAAAAATATACCTAGCCAATAAAAACAAGGATATGTCAGTAATTTAAGTAAATTGCCAGCAAAACGCAGTGCTCATTGGTAAAAGCTGTGCTGCAGAATATTTTATGAGAAATAGAAAGCCTCTATTGTGCTGATTCTTTTTATGCCACAGCAAAGTAATAATAAAGAAAAGTGGACTTAAATAGAGACTTCCTGACCTTGCAGTGTTGTGAGAGATGCATCTGACTTCGCAAAGCTTTCTAAGGTTCCACCTTACAAAAACACATCAGAAGGCAATATATCACTTTTGGTTTTATTCACCTTCATACTTAAGGAATAGGCTGTAATAGAGCATAATTAATTTTATACTTCAGAAGTATAAGAAAGTAAATGCCTTCTTTTAGCACCACTCATCAGGTAGGGAAGATTAAAAGAGACTTTCAAAATTATCTAGTGTCATGAAATTTCTTCCCACTCCTTCCTGAACTGTTTGTCTTTTCATTCTAGCTTTGCTCTCCCCAAAACTGGAACATAACAAATGTTCCAGTACAACCTGGCAGATAGGCACTATTTTTTCTTCATATCTCTGTTCATCTAGTGCAAAAAAATTGTTCCTTCTGGGAAGGAACAATTGTAAGACATTCCAGAATTCACTTTGATTTCTTTCAGCATTATCTTTCCCCTATATTTTTCCTCCCATTGAAGATATATGTATTTAGATATCTATATGTAGTTATAGATACATACACACACACACATGTAAAATCTTATGCCTCCTTCCTCTTATCCCATAATTACATCTTTCCAAATTGGCTCCTATGTAATTATCTTCTGCTTGTGTTTATACACCTTTATCTGGTATTTTCTGCACATGCCAGGCAAATTACTATCATCTGCAAGCCTTATTAAAGTTTACTTCCTTTTGGGATCATAAGTGAAGAAGATAAACAGAAGCAGATGTATCTTTATTAGAGACCTCTCTCCAATTTAGGATGCTGCTGTTTATCATTGCTCCAAGTTTACAATCATTTAGCCAGATTTCAAAACACATTACAGTGTTCACAGCCAACCCAATTTAAATTCAACTAATATTTCCAGTAGTTTTGCATCAGACAAAGTATTAAAAAATAATGAAAACCTAGCAACCCTGCAACAAGCTGTGTTCCCCTTCTCCCAAGTGCTGTGATTCTCTGTTTGGACAACATGCAAGCAGCAATTCAGAATTCCTTATATTCTCCAAGAAATGATCTTTGTATAGATGGTAGTCTCTACATTGCTCCTGTCTATACATTGATCCACTTACTGATGTTTTTCACCATCAAACATATTAGGATGTGCACAGACCACAACTTAAACTAGTTCAGGGAGCTCTGACCTGGCTGGGCCTGGTCAGTTTATGAAAGTACTTCCATGACAGAAACTAATAGCTGCTTTCAAGGATAGGAGGGTACAAATGAATAGAGTTTCCTTACTATAGTTAGGTAGATATAATTTCATATGATCTCTTCTGTGGCAGTCAGATGAATGGTTCAACTCCATTTAGTCAGAAAGGTTGTCATGTTGATTTAGATTGGTAGTCATTTCAGCTTAATTTAGATAGGAATCATCAAAAACGTAGGCTTCCTCTATAGTCAGGTAAGAGAGAGGAACATTTTGGAAGGTTTCTGCCTTCCGTAATTGTTAAAGACAATCAAACGGACATAGAGAAGTGCAGAATAAATAGATCCAAGATGGATAGCCTATTTTAGATACTCACCTTTTAGACAAAGACTGTTTATTGCTAAGAATGAGTAAGGAAATACAACAGCCTTGACAGTGCTCTACAGGGTCATACAGAAAACCTGGACAGAAAAAAAAAATCATCCATAGCAAAAGGAAATATACTATGTCAAAGTACAATGTCTGAGTAATGCTGATGAGCAGCTAACTCTGAGTGGAGTTAGTCAGACTGAAGGGAGAAAAGAGAAACACATTAATTGCAAAAGAGAGAAAAAAAGAGCTGTTAGATTAATAGGAAAAAACAGGAGAGAAAAAAAAGAGAAGAAATGAAGATGCTAGCTGTGTGTGGTTTTTTTGGGTTCCCTTTTGAGAAGGGAAATAACAGAGGAAATACCACTTCTTTCACCATCTGGGAGTGAAAATGAAGAATGACACTCAGGAAAAGGGAACTTGAAAGTCTCTGAGTGGTAAAGGATGCAGAAGAGAAAAACAGAAACGTAACTTTGCAAAAAGATCTTTTTTTTATTGTTGTCTCAGAGACAACAAAATCCTGAACTCAGAACCCAGAGTCTCATAGGTCATTTGCATTTAATAACGATTTTATATGAAAGCTCTAAGTCCAGATTTGTCTAGTTTAATGTAGCTAATTCTCAGAACCTCTAATCAGACATCTGTCAGGATCTGTCCAACTGATGTTCCAAGGCAATATTGATTCTTCGCTCTGCTTTGAGAAGACTCACTATATAGAGTCCTTTAGTACACTGAGTTGTAAGACATCTTTTAAAGTGTAATATTAGTTTCCAGATGTAAAAGTAAATGACCCTATCCATCCTTGGAACACTGGTGGAGTTTCATCCAGAAGTCTTGACCCAGGATGTATATCCATTCCTCCATTCCTCCACATGCAAAACAGTCTGGAAGAAAAAAAATGGAGGAAGTATTTGTAAAGCAACCTTAAAAGGCTGTGTTGCATGAACACTAGTGGAAAGATGGCTGTGGGATTTACAAACAGAATGAAAACTTGCAAGCTTATTAATTGAAATGACTTTTAGGTAATTTACTTCTTGCTGTAGACTCATAAAAGTGAAATAGCTACCAGGGAGCTGCTGTTTGCTATCAGCCAAAGAGAGCGGACTGGTCTGATGCTGTAGGAACTTTCCTTTTTGGTGTCTCCCCCTCCCAGGAGGATCACTTCAGACGCAGGTTGCATAACTCTGGCTCCTGAGTTTTACTATCGTGCTGCTTAACAAATAGCACATAAGTGCTCATTAAAATGTAGCCTTTGAAGTTATACCATAAACTGATAGCTAAATCAAAGCAGCTAAAGAGCCAGTTTTATCTGGCAATTCTTCTGCCTACACCCTTTTAGCTTTAACATTTGGGAAAAGTTTTTGCTCTTTGATGAATGGAAAATGATGCATGTGTTTGGGGATGACTGCTCAAGGCTCAGTAATTACATTTAAATCTCATCTCAGCAATTTTCTGGCTTCTGATGGTTTAAGAAAAATTGCCTTGGCTTAGAGTAGATGTTAACCTTATGAGGGATCAGCTCGACATGTTGTTACTTGCAGTATGCACGTATTTTTCCCTATCCCTTGATACTGAGTTAGGTTTTATCCTAATACCACTATACTGAGTGGAGATTCTGGATGGTTACTCTCATAAGTCTAACCTAGAAAAAACAAAATTCACATGGAAACAGATGACCAAATTGTCCATCTCTTTTTATCTCTTCTAGAAATGAGTAACCTATGGAAGCTGCTTTTATGAATGTGTTGGCAAATTCAAAATAAATAATCTCACTGACTAATGAAAAATATAGATACTTACAATTATAGAGTACTTCTGCTTACACCTGAAAATGAGAAAAGTGAGAAAGAAAAACCAACAAACCAAAAAACTATACGGGATATATCTAATGTCAGAAACAAGGTCTACGATAACTTGAAATTTTGAAGGAGAGGTGGAGGAGCGACAGCAGCAGTGGTGGAAATTCCTCATAGCAAAATGTTGCAACTTGACACGGTGCACAAAAAGCTGCTGGGACTATGTGAATCATAACTTTCTAAACCTTAATATTCCAGAGAGCAGTACTAACACTACAGTGCATGCCAATAACAAGGAACTGGAAAAAAAAACACATTTTTTCTTCAAGTAGAATATTTTCCAAATCCTTCTAGATGGCTCTAGGTTAGCTTAGAAATCAATGCAGTCAAAAGCCTTTCATAGTTTTAATGAAAAGCAGCTTTTATGTGTTATTATTATATTTATTATTATTATATTCTAATTTACTTATTTTATTAGAAATATATAAATAAATATATTGATGATATAGATTATATATTATATAGTTATGCAAATATATTTTATATACTTATTTATTTTATTTTTATGATATTTATTACTTAGACATAATAATTTGGTGTAGCCATATATTTGCAGAGATAGCACAAAGTGGAATAATAGACATAATTTGGATGTTTGATGAAGGAGAAATAATTTGTATTAGCTTGATGGTCATAAATGCACTAATCTGAATGCAGTCTACTTCCATACTTACCTCCTAGAACAGGAATCCAGATCAGATACCTAATTAAACATATTGCAGCTGCAGGCAGTACTATATTCCTGTTTCCTTTTAGTGGAAATCAGGATGAAAGGAACTGCTGAATACCAAACCTGTAGAAAATTTCCTTGCTTCTTTTATCTAAAGCAGCCTTACCAAACCGCTGGATAACTGAACTCAAAGGCTATAATTTTCATTACAAACGTATCCCTTTGGGGAGGCAGCAAAAGAAATACTTATGTAAGACACAAAACGCAAGGATTTTTACAATGCTGACTTTTCCCAGTAACTGGGATTTGGATCAGGGTGCAATAATCCTCCTGAGATCTGTAAGTTCCAGGTCATTTGTTAAAGCACTGTGTCTTCACACTGTCTCCTGGCCTTGCTGCGGAAGAGGGAAAAGCCCTGGGAGGTTAAGCAATCTGAATGGAAATACAGAAATACAACTAGCAATTCACCCTAATAAAGAAAATTAGTCAGTGATACAAAAGAATCTTTCCATTTTCTGTGGAGAGACTTCTCATGACCTTTTAATCATTTTTGAAACAAAATTCTTATGCAACATGTCATTGCTAAGAGTGATAAACAATGTAAAACATTTGTTTAGAATAAAACGTCACTGGAAAACATTAGGAAAACCAATAAAAGCATCGTGTAAAAAATATTTGAAAACATAACATTTCAAAAACACCCATTTCTTAATTCCAGAGGCTTTCAGTGTTTGCTTTTTAAACCAGCAGTTTCCAGTAGAACAATCTATTTCAGGGAAGAGAAAGGAAACGTAGCAGGAGAAGGCAGCTGTTGGCCTCCTTGTCACAGCTCGGAGATGAAGCGTGCCCTGGAGTCCTGCTGTCTCTCCACCAAGCTGCGTTAGTGATAAAACGCTAATGTGTCTTTGGCACCTGTGCTGGGGTGTATCCCTTCTGGAGCCTTCAGCTGTATTTATTCTCAGCTTCCAGCTAAAGGAATCTTCAAAACAATCTATTGCCTACTTATTCTTCAAAGGTACGGAGCATTTAGAATAACGTATAAAGAAGAGACTTTCTGTACTCTTTCAATTAAACTAAAGAATAAATAACGGGGTAAGAATAGCAGACCTACACAAAGAAAGCTCTAAGGTTCCCCAGACATTTGCCCCCACTGCTGGAAGAAAGAAAGAATTTGTCCTGTTCAGTATCTTTTTTTCTCTATCTTTGCCAGCATGTGAGCTTTTCACTGACATCTGCTTCTCTTCCCAGGGTCTTCAGCCTTTAACATCTCTTTTCATCCTTTATGCAGAGTAATCCATTCAAGTATCTCTTGAGTCAAAGTAGTTTGTTCTTTATTTTCAGCTCAGCTTTTGTAATTTTAATTTCTTTGAAGTTGTTTATAATAAGTGCCTTAGCTTTGTTATTTTGCCTTTTTTTTTTCTGCTTGGTTTCGTTAAAGGTTGCTTTACACCTCATGCTACCACAAGAAACCTGTCGTAACCAAAGCTTACAGTGTACTGAAGTCCACTTCATCGTACTGTCTCTGACAGCAGTGCCAGCAGTTCTACTCCAGTCTTTTCTTTGTCTTGGAAGTCATCTTCTTCTAACCCAAATGACTATGCTTTCTAACACATCATAGAGTGTTAGAATTCTGAGCGTATCAGTGCCCATCCAATCTAGATCAAGTAACAGAGTATAGTTTGACCTTTTGACTAAATTTTAACATGTACCATGTTACAGTATTTGGTACTAAAATATGTCTAAACTGAGCCTATATCACAGCTGCACTGAGTAGCTGTGTCACAAGACTAACCTGGCCTTCTTTTCTTTAATATCCCTCCTCTTCAACCACCAACCAATGGCTGTCCTGTTGACAGCCATTACATACACCACCTTCTTCTTACCAGGGCAATACTTATTACCTGTTTTTAACACTTGAAATGGATTGAGTCTTAGCAAGGCATGAAACCTTCTATCCACCACTTATTATTCAAGAAAGTTATGTTTATTGGAAAAAAAAAGTCAGCGGAAAAGTGTACTGACCTACAGATAACAGCTGTTTAGTATTAGGACTGTTTTTCTAAAAAGATTTTTTTTAAAAAAAAAAAAACAACTTCTCCCATGGAGAAAAAGAAATCTAGCCTTTACTGTTTTCTTTGCAATACATAGTAGAAATATTTCATATAGGTTCAGTATTTTACAGTCCTTAATTTAGAATATATTCAAAGGACTATAGTAAAAATAAACCAAGCTGCAAGATTGTTTTTGATAAATATGTGGGATCAGCAATGAATATGAGATAGAAGTCAAAATAACTAGGGTTTTGTTTTTGCTACAGCTCCATTTAAATGCTTTAGTTGGCTTTGTGGGTACAGGCCGGATGTGGGTACAGCGCTGTATTGCTTTCATTCTAGGGAGGATAGGGATTGGCAAGGGGTGAATTGAGCAACACACTTAGCTGAGCTAAAACAAGAGCATTATGCCAGTGATGTTTTGTAATGCTGACAGTTGCAAAAGGCAAGGTTTTGGTTACACTATGCAAATAAATTGTAAGTGTGCATTCCTTTCTAGTCTGCCACTCACACGGTAGAGAGTCGGGAAACAAATGCACTCTCAAAAGAAAGAAGCATAGTGATGATGCCAGATCAACAGCCAATATACTTTTCTGACTACAACAGTGTTGTGAATACAGATGATCATTTCACTGACACAGGATTTGTGCTGTCTTCTCCCTAGAGCAGTTAAAGGGGTGCAGCCAATATGCATATTGCTACACAAGCAGATCAGCAGGTTTGGTTCTTTGCCAAAACTTTGCTGGTGGAAATTATATGAGCCTTGGGTTCAGGCAACTGCTCTCAGAAAGTCTTTCAATTTTAAATTGGGATGCGCAGCGCTGGTCTTGGAAGAGAATAATATGGACAGACTGTATTTGGAAGAGCTTAATCCATCCTGCTCCTAAATGAGTTGTGTTAACATGGCTTCTCAAGGGCCTACTTATCGTTGGTCTGGTGTTCCCTAGGGAAACTTCTGAGAAGACAAAGAGCTTTTAGATTGGCCTTTCAGCAAAGAAAATGCTTCACTTTGACATAGATGGAACTGTTGTCATTGACAGATAAACAAAATTGTATTGACTTTATTCTTTGAAACCCCATTCATGATTTTGTAGCCCAGAGGAAAGAAGAGTTTATGGCTTCTACAAGGGAGACAGCTTGTGAAGGTTGGCCCTATGCAAATTCTTCACGATCAGTTTCAATTTGCTACCTTCATGTTACTACTCCTCTCTTTGTACACAGTAAGAGTAGTAAATATTAAAATAATTTCTGAACAATCAGCCAGAAGTTTATAGGGGGATTTATGCAAGCCAAACACCTTTGGATATGATTCTAATCTTATGCAAATAATTACAACTCCATTAAGTTCACAACTGTCACTTCTGATTTATGCTACCGGGAAAAAGAAAAAATTAAGCCCATTAATTAACAGTAAGCTTGACCTAAGCAGCAGTTCCTAGCTAATGGACCCAAGAACAGCAAAACAGAGCAATGTGGGTTTTTTTGTCTTTTTGGGTTTTTTTTTTTGTAGCTCCAGGAAGAAAATCACAGAGAGAGACGGCTTAGTTCAATCCCATTCAGAATTATTTTATTGATTTATTAATAACACAAGTTAGCTGGCCATGAATGAATTATATGTTCTGAAAGAGTAATGCATGAGATAAACCTGATATTAGATTCTTACAAAATGTTAACAAACACCTGCAGTTTTTAAACATCCTTCTATAAATGAAAAAAAATCAACACTGGTATTTGTAATTTTATTTGTTGGCAAATTTCTGCTGTTTCAACTCCTTCAAGTAAACAATTTTTCTTTTCTTAAATTAAGAACTACCACAATGGGACTGAACAATCCTGAGGAATATTAGTGAGGAGTAGCTTCATTTGCTCAGTTTCAATTTCAGTTGACTCTCTGATGTCTCTTTGCTGGGTCTGCTAACAAAACTACCTGCTATTTGTCTAGCATCAAGTGGGTCTGCATCTGTATCGAACGTTGACATTAATCCTAGGACTATCAAAAAAATTAAAATGAGTTTATATGCTTTATTACTTTATTTGTGATCCAAACTTTTAGTTCCTTTTCTCTAACTTGGAGAGTGGGAAAATAGGCCAAATGTTGCTAGAAATAATTCACTTTGATTTATCTGTTAAATTATTTTTCATTTTGTCTTCTCTACTACATACCCTTTAATAAAGAAGGTTTTCACATTTCATATTGCTGAGTGAAGGGAAAAGAATCTGTCCTGCTGCTATACTTGAGTATTCATAAAAATTAATGGAGGGTTTTTAGCTTTAAACTGCTAAATCACAGTTTAACATAAATAGCCAATATACTATAATATACTATATTTTAGAGAAAGAATATAAATTTATCTCAGCAGAGATAAATTACAGCTTACAGCTCTTACAGCTACCTATCTTTTATATAGCTTGAAGAAATAAATGCATATGTTTACACAAAAACAAAGAACAGATGTCAAGCCTGGTAGTAACTGCCTTACAGTTTTTCTTCTATTTAAAGAATTGTTTTCAGCAGTATGTTCTATATACTGTAATAGTTTCCATGTGAATTCGTTTTCATATTTTAAACAGTACTATTTCAGAATAATTAAATGAATTACTTCTAAAGTCTGCTTTTGAGATATCTAAATTACATTTCTTCTTCTTCTTCTTCTTCTTCTTCTTCTTCTTCTTCTTCTTCTTCTTCTTCTTCTTCTTCTTCTTCTTTTGTTTAATGCCTATTTTCTATTTGTTTAAGAATATAACCTCTAGTCAATCTCAAATATCTTCAGGGAGAAAACAAATTATCAAAACCAAAATTATCAACAAAATCAAGTTTAAAATGGAGCTAATCACATTGAGGAAAAAATTCTTCATGATTCATGCAGGAAATCATCTGACGTTTTTAGGTGTGAGATCTAACATATCAGTATTGTTTAAAAGCAGAGGAGGAAGTGATAGGAAAATGTGCAGAACCATGCAGAGACCTCCCTCCATCAGAGGAGGAAAANTACCTATCTTTTATATAGCTTGAAGAAATAAATGCATATGTTTACACAAAAACAAAGAACAGATGTCAAGCCTGGTAGTAACTGCCTTACAGTTTTTCTTCTATTTAAAGAATTGTTTTCAGCAGTATGTTCTATATACTGTAATAGTTTCCATGTGAATTCGTTTTCATATTTTAAACAGTACTATTTCAGAATAATTAAATGAATTACTTCTAAAGTCTGCTTTTGAGATATCTAAATTACATTTCTTCTTCTTCTTCTTCTTCTTCTTCTTCTTCTTTTGTTTAATGCCTATTTTCTATTTGTTTAAGAATATAACCTCTAGTCAATCTCAAATATCTTCAGGGAGAAAACAAATTATCAAAACCAAAATTATCAACAAAATCAAGTTTAAAATGGAGCTAATCACATTGAGGAAAAAATTCTTCATGATTCATGCAGGAAATCATCTGATGTTTTTAGGTGTGAGATCTAACATATCAGTACTGTTTAAAAGCAGAGGAGGAAGTGATAGGAAAATGTGCAGAACCATGCAGAGACCTCCCTCCATCAGAGGAGGAAAAAGGATCAATAAGAGAGAAACATGATCTATCTGTACTGGTACACTGCTTAGGCCCAAAGAGTGGTCCTGAGTATGGCATGTGAGCATGAATGTGATTGCACTATGACTTTGGCCAGCTTGCAGTGCACTGATCAATGCTAAGGGGTTCCCCAGGCACAGGGACAAATCCTGCTAGGCTGTCTCAGTGTGGCCATCGCAGTTTGGGAGGGGAGAGAGGTTAACTGAATGCGGGTCAGCCTCTGGGCTGCAGAAAGGTCCTTGTTGCTTTTTTATTGTTTTCATAGACCTCACCTCACAAACTATGGTCTATCGTCCAGGCACATCTCTTACCCACACTATGAATTTCTCACGGGAGTTAAATTGAACTATCCTCACTGAGATACTAATCTCATCACAAAGTACCAGGTCAAAGAGTTAATGCTTTTTGTAATTTGCTAGGAACATAAGTCTTATTTTTAGCTCAATTTATCTAGCTTAACTTTTCAGCTGTTGATCATATTGTGTCTTTGTCAGGAAAGTTGCTTATATCCCTAGTATCAGTATTTTTCATTTGCAAATAGTAGCAGTTTCCCAAATCTTTGCCTATTTTTGACATCTAAAACAATGTTAAACCTCTATTCATAGTTGTACTTTTATGATAAATTTGGCTCTTTTAAAAGTTAGCTATTTTATATGACACATAGAGATGATCCAGATTTGTCAGCTAATCAATCTTATTGATTTGCAGGTTTGCAGGTTAAAAACCTGCATAATATCTGCCAGATAAAAATTCAAAATGGATTGTTTCTTATTTCTCAGTCAAAAATATGTTTTTCAAATTATTTGCAGAGATCAACTTAGTTCCTTCTATTAAAGAAAATGAGATGTTTTGAGAAAAAGATAAACACCCTGCATATCTTGAACATTATCTCTAATAGTTTTCCTAAGCATGTTACTTAAGTTACTTTCTGTTGAAATCCTTGTCTAAATTCTTTTGTAAATTGCTTAGAACACTAACTCTGGGTTCCTCTTTTAGTGAGGAAATAAAATTATTTTATTCATATAATAACTTTTTCCCATTTTTCTAACTTCTACCATTTTTCCTTTCATGCAGGCTTTTTCCACAATTCATTTGCTGTACACTTCACCTGACACAGAGTTATATGATCTTGTTGAATTTCTTGTATAATTAAACTTTTCCATTAATAATTTTGCATTTTTAGGAGATGATCTGTGTATGTGTGTGTGTGTGTTTTAAAGAATACTGACTTAGCTCTTAAAATCATTGAGAAAAACTAAGATTCTTCATTCCCTTTCTCCTCTGCTTAGCATTGGACTGTTTTGCTTTTTTTTTTCTTGGCTTCTTCCTTTATCCTCTGTCATTCTACAAGAAAAGAAGAATTTGTATGAAGTTGAGTGAAAAGAAACTGATGGAATTTCCCTTTTCCCTAGACTCTTTCTGTGGAATTTATGATAGGGAAGAGTGATCCAGTCCTTTTACCGGCTGCCTTTGTTGGGTGTGGAGAAAGGAAGGTCACATCTGGAGAGGCACAATAATTTTTTATCTGTGAAGCTTGTACATCATGGGATGACATTCTTGAAGGACAAAACTTTCATCTGTTGACAGAAATCCCTGCTCCACAGAACTGCATGAACTTGGCTATCTGCTTTCTGTTCACCTTTTGCACACATGGTTAAAGAATGTATCATCATCCTAATGTGTGTTTCTAGAGTGACAGGTCAAGAAAGGCTGACTAAGTTTTCACCTTTGGAGCTGTTCCAGTAAGCTCTGTCTTTCAGCTCATTTCTTAAAAATAATTTGCAAGTAGCTTTCACAGAGAAGGCATATCACAGACATTTTTCCTGGCTGTAGTGAGATGGCATCAGAATGCAAGATAATACACATGATTTTCATGCTGGCTAGATACATTATGATTATAATTATTATTACTTAGTCATCTTCGATTTGGGTTTTAATTCAAACACAAAGCACCTCCCTGGACTGGATTTGGAATCTAATGATAGACTTAGTCGATTTGCTGGCTTATATCAATTTGTTACTTGAGTGATATATTTTGCTGATGGAGCCATGCTGGAGAAAGTAGTAGTTATACCAACAAAAATGTGCTTCTGCCAGTATAGCTTTTACCCTTTCTTTAAGCAAAAGATTTTTTTTCACATATTTTATTTGCTGTGTCTATGCTAGAAAGGTTTCTTTTCATTTCTGAAGCATCACAATTCTATAGGTTGGTGGAGACAGACAGTAAACTTGTCTGCAATTGTATCTGACCTGGTTTCTTCATATTACAGCACACATTGTCACACTTGCTCTAAAAGCCATCTGGGCATAAAGACTCTCCAATAACCTGGGAATCATCTGTGCTTTACTGAAAGAGAATAGCAGTTAACAACTTTCATCTGCATGCATAAGGAGCATGCAGGAGCAGCTGAATAGACCAACTCTTGTATTTTTGCTGAGATATTACACAGGAGGACCACAGCAACTCAGTCTCTCTAAACCTAACCACTGATTTCCCACAGAGCTGTTTCTGTTCCCTTCACCTTCACCCTAGTTTTACTTTGATGCAATTAGAGGTGATTTTACCATTCCTTTAAAGGGTCTAGACAATCCCAGGCTCATATAATACTCAACACTTCACAGCCACTGTGAAGATATTGTCTTACCTAAAATCCTTTGTTAGAGTTTTGGCAAACAAATATCACCCCAGAGCATTTGCTGGGTCGGATTTCATCATTATGTCTGGTTAGAGTCTAAGCCAAGCAATCTTTACCCTTGATAGCAGCTGTTATCCTGCTTGTTCGGGTCAAGTAAGCTATGATTTCCTATCTTCCTTAAGCTAAAATGTGTATTGAATCAAGACTCAAGCACAGGTGAGCAGAGAGTCTATAAAGATATGTAGGACACTAACTGTTGTCATGTTGCCTCAATATTGCTTTAATTGTGTGACTAAATATCAACTTCTTGATTATAGGTGACTAATTAACCTTTTAAGCATATAGTGTCCAGTAAATAACTCCTTTGCAAAAGAATATTGGTATTTCCTTATTTGAATTCAGTTTTAATTTTGAATGGAATTCATGACTTGTTTCTTATTCTCGTCTATGTTTGTTTTTTTTGGGGAAGGGAAGTGGAGGTTGAGGTAGCTGAATGCAGTGATGCCGCTTGGATAGATGAGTGCTTTCTGAAAGACTGCCAACAATAACTAGATCAGAGACAGTTCACCCTCTTCTTCTTGCAAGTGATTTATGAGACAGAAAACAGCATTTAATGAGGTCAGATGGCCCCGAAGAAGAGCAACAATACACTTAAGCAAAATAAGAAAAGACACGAGGGAAATCTCAGGGAATCTGACAGACATACATATTGGAGAGAAAAACTAGCTCTTAGCAGAAGAAATGAGTCTCCAGAATGATATTATTAACTCAGCTGCACTTTTTCCTCATATGCCATTTTGTAATTCCAGATTCATTTGCCCTGCTTTCCACAGCAATGATTATATATTTGAGTATGCTAAGAGAGTATTTATTCCACATATTTTTAAACGCAAAACTGTACACAAATTTGTTCCACTGCTTTTTGATTCTGGTGAAAACTAGGTTGGGTTTTATTTAATACTAGCAAAATAGAAGTCTATTTGGTTGTTTGGTTTCACATTTGTGAATGTCTAAGACTCTAAAAGTTTTTCTCATTTTTTTTGCTTGTCATATTCATGAGGAAATAATCATCTTTCCCTTTCCTCCTTGTAGAACTAGAAAATATATAACATATCAAGACAAAGCCCAACACTGCAATATTTTCCTAATATTTCTGCAGCATAAAGTTTACCTCTGCTCTGGATCTTTGACTATGCACATTGCTCTGTTAGTTATTTCTTTCAATCAAGTATTGAAATAAAAAAAAAACACAACCTGTTGTGAAAGCTCCAATAATTCAAAAACTCATCCTCAGTAATATATCCAGCTAAGTTCTGAGCCAACTCAAATTAGTTTTTACCAGTTTGTAAAAGCTGTCAATGTGTAGTGTCTTTTCCCATTTGCCCTGACTCAGCTGCTAGATTTCCGAAGCACAGTCAAAGTTCATGAGATAAGATGTAGACAGAAAGTATACTTTCTAAAGCTGACTTCAGAGAGTGGGAAAAAAATCAGCAAAACTCTTTTTCATTTTTTTGATCTCCAGAAGACTAAATATTGTCTTTTTTTTCATGATTCCCTGTATTGGATCTATTTTTTTTTTCACAGTAGCAACATGGATTCATTAGTGAATCCATCATTCTTTTCTTTTCTTTTCTTTTCTTTTCTTTTCTTTTCTTTTCTTTTCTTTTCTTTTCTTTTCTTTTCTTTTCTTTTCTTTTCTTTTCTTTTCTTTTCTTTTCTTTTCTTTTCTTTTCTTTTCTTTCCTTTCCTTTCCTTTCCTTTCCTTTCCTTTCCTTTCCTTTCCTTTTCCTTTTTCCTTTTTCCTTTTTCCTTTTTCCTTTTTCCTTTTCCTTTTTCATTTTTCTTTTTTTTCCCTTTTTTTTCACATTTTCCAAGACAGTAAAGTATCAGTATCAAAGCTGCCCTTGTAATTGAATTTACAAACTGACTCATTCTGCAACATGATTCATATGTCATTTGACTAGCAACTGAACTTTTTGGTTGTCCTATTGATTTTAAAGAGTTCCACCTCTGAGCTTAGATTTTACTGCTAATTTACAAAATTTTTTATTTTCCGAGGAAGCTTTCTTTGAAACCACGGAATACTTTGAAAATTGGAATTGTTAACTCAAAATGAAAGAGGATTACGATGTAGGAGTATTCCCTGGGATCTCTTATATAATATTTTGATCAGTTGCTTTGCATTTGCACTGTGGATGCATGAGTGTCAGTTTTAGTCCTGCTGATGTCCTACAGTACAGCACACTGGGGTAGTTGTCCCAGTTTGTTCCCAACATCTGGCTGCCAGCAGAGGCGGATAGATAGCATGTTGAGGGCATGTCTATGCTGCTCAGCAAAACAGTGTATAGCTGTAATGAAACGTACTCCTTGATCAGAGGCCATATGGTCATGTCATCCTGGCACCGTGCCTGACTCATTGAGTCATGCTGGGACACTATGACCACAGCTGATACAGACAGCAGTTGGTGCAATCCCAATCCACTGTGCAGTGGTGAGGCAGCACAGCCTCATGACGATGCAACACGAAAGCCTGCCTCTGGCAATTCTGTTTTTCTGCCTGTGGGGTAAGAAAATGGGCACAGGCCTGATCTGATTTGCCTTGAATCTGAAGCGGTGGGGATGAGTCAGGCCTAGGGCTCGTGGAGGACCCAGTTAGCCAGCATGGGACTTACAAGGCTGAAGATGCCTGAGCAGAGACTCCACAGTAGAGTCTCCTACATGTGGTAAGGTCAATGCTGAAAGCACAGGATGCCAGTGTATACTCACAGCTTGGGGCTCATCATAGATATTCAGATATCCCAGTTCAATATGTTGCACCAGACTTTGCTGATGAGAAGGCTGAAATCTTCTTAATGTCCTCAGTCTGTGCTGTGTGATCGTAACACTTAAGCAAATTCACTGCTGGGCCGTTGACAGAGTAGATGTGCTACCTTGGTGTTCTCTGCCTTTTTGATAGCCTACATCCTTCCTCTTGAAGAACAGATTAATTCTTCCTGTTCTGTCATTTCATGAATACTAAGGAAACACCTATGTAAAATCAAAAGAGAAAATATAGCACCTATTAAGAACTAAAAGTATATCATTGAATGTTCCAGCCCTGAAACCACAGTTACTCCCTCATTTAAAAATGACTGCAGCAATGCTGCCATTGCTCAAGGCTGACATATATGGCTCAAAATAGACTTGAGCAGAAGAATGTCACACATGCCGTATGTCCTATGCTGAGGTCATTCTTTGGCCACGGTGGTGCCGTCGTGTTCCACAGCGAAGCTGTGGGGGTCTTTTGAGTACTCTCATCTCAATATCCTACAGCAACGCGCTGGCCCCCCAGCCCGAAATAATAGCCCAAATTTACTCACTACAGGTGGCCAGCAGATGCATATGCAATCATGGTTTTATTTTTACAACATTTATTTCTTTCTGAGTCCAGTTACTGTACTGTACTGGCCAATGTTTTTCTCACACTGTTGCTATTTATCTGGTCACAATTATAACACCGTTTTGACTCTCCTTGGCAAAAAGACTTTTTGAATGCAATTTATGATGTTTTTAGTGAATTGATGATTTTTTTCTAGGATTTGTTTCTTCTTTTCTATATATCTGATTTGAAGTTTCTGTCTGAACTAATTAAAAGCATTTTTAAGGCAGGCCCACCAAAGCATCTGCAACTGATGTAAGTGTTCCTGATGTGTAAATCCTAGATATTTCATATATGTATGGTCATGGCATATTAACTGTGTTAGATATAATATTAATTATATTAGATATAATATTGACTATAATAGATAACCTTTTCTCTCATTATCAGTAAGTGAAGATGGCTCTTAATTTTAACTATACTCTTTATCCTTTACACAGATACTGATTATCAGAAGTCTTGGAAAATAAATTTATATCTGCTGACTGTATTCTAACATGGATGTAAAAGTCAGTATTTGTCTCAGGGAAAAATGTAATTCCTTTCAGATCATTTTCCCTGACTCTTCTTCTGAGTGAATAGACTAATTAACAAGTGAACATATCCCTATGGTAGAAATCCATCTGAGAATGTGAAAAGAAGTGCCAAGTGCTATAGACTTCCCTGGATTTTAGAGATTAAACATCTCATTTAAAGACAGCATGACACCTCCAAGAACACCAGGACTATTTAGAGTAGCTGCCATCAATTTTACTGGGCTCAGCTCCGTTCTGCGTTGTAAAGGAAGCAGTTGCAAATCTTTTCAATGTTGTTTATGAAGTGATTCAGGAGAGAATAATTACTTTAGTGTTATGTAAGCAAAAACAATTAATTCTTAACTAAGTGTATGGAGCTGATTATGAAGAAAGGAATTACAAAGAGTATGTTATTACACTTTACTCCTTTTCCTCAAACAGCCAAAATTTGTCATCCTTCTGGTCATTTAAGTTAGGAGGAGAAACTTATGAAGGAAAGCACTGATAATCCTTGGATGTAGAAATGTTTATCTACATTCATATTCATACTTATAGAGACTATAAAAATCCATTTCCCTGAAAACAACAGCACTTTTTAAAAATGGATATTCTTAGAAGCATTGTTTCAGCTAGCATTACACCAACTAAGGTCGGCAAATTTTTTCTTAGAAAGACAAGTTTAGTGTTCTTTACCATCTCTCCTTTTTCCTTGATCTTCTGCCTTTTTTAATTTGTTGGTGGGTGTGGGTTCTCACAGCTTCTCAGGCAAGCAGGACATGGTATTTTCCCGGACACTGCCATGAACTTCTAAATCCTGTAAGAGATTCCAGCATGACTTTCTTGGGCCCACATGACTTAAACCTCACATGGGGTATGGCTAAGGCTAGCACAGCACCATTGTCCTTCCTGAGTTTTGCCCATTCATTATTTAGATGGAGGGTGGGTCTAGCCAGACAGTGTGAAGGTTTTCAGATGTTAGGGAATAGAAGGACAGTTATAAAGTAAAAGGAATGACACTAACATCCACCAAGTTACATGTGGCTGAAGTGCAAACTCAGTTTTACCTTCAGTTCTGAGTGATTTTAACTGACTTAAAGTAGCTAGACTTACAGCTGTTTCTCTGCTTTTGGCAGAAGTCATAAACACAAAGTTATGAAAAGCTAGTTGTGGTTCTAATGGTGCCAAAAATAAATGAGGACAGTCGTTTTATTCTTCTGGAATAATGGAGTAAAAATTCATATTTTTAAAATGTTTTTTCTTGTCATAATAACACATCATTAACTAAAAAGAAAATATCTGCCACATTTTCCTCTTCCAAACGCTTAGCAAACAATTAAACACAGGCTGTACCCTAATAATTAGATTTTAATACTCACTCTGCCCTCAGGCTTTTTGCATTGTCTATTTCCTTTAAGTGCACTATCACTACAATAGAAATCCTGTGACAGTGAAAATCCACAGTCAAAATATGTGTAAAAAATAGAGAAGCTCTTATGAATGTGTTGATTTTTTTTAAGTATAATTCCTACTTCTAAAATCAAATAGCATGTGAAAATGCTTAATTGAATATGGCACTTGTAATACTAATTGTTTTTCTCTGTGCTGTGCTTCATAAATCCAGAGTTAAGAAGAAACCACAAGGCCTACAAAGGCCATAGACTGAACTTTTTGCAAGTAGAGCCAATATAAAAGTCCAAAATCTTATCTTTTAAATAAAAGTTCATTCCTATCTTCTCAATGATCTCAAGCTTCTTTTCAGAATCTGTCATCTTTTACGGATTACTCCTCCTTAACTTGGAAGTCTTATGAGATATCTTTGGCTTACTATGTGGTAGCATTAAATTGAGTTTTCAAAAATTGCCATCCAAGGTGAATCTATACTGTTCATTTATTTATCATTTAATCATTTCAACACTTATTAATGAATATACTATAAGTAGGTAACTTATTTGTTAGAAAAAAAAAAAAGAAAAGATCTCTCAGTCCTAAAACTGTTCTGAACCACTAATGTCATAGGACGATAGAAAGAGCTGAATAGATTCTAGGAGAAATCTAAGATGCATACTACTAGGCTAAGTTATTTGCTAGTATTTTAGATACTATTTTTCTTATTATTATTTTGTGAAATAAAACATTCTTGTTTTCAATAATTTAAACTCAGGTATAAATTAATTTAAATAAAATGGGTAAAGAGCAGAGTGATTGTACTAAACCTGGGAATGACATCTACTTAACAGGAATCTCTAAGAATTTGGCATGTTTTGCTTAAAAACAATTAACTTAATAACTAAGTCTGTGGATT
Source organism: Crypturellus undulatus (assembly GCA_013389825.1). Lineage (NCBI taxonomy): Eukaryota > Metazoa > Chordata > Aves > Tinamiformes > Tinamidae > Crypturellus > Crypturellus undulatus. The sequence continues at coordinate 637,871 of VWPW01009209.1, forward strand.
AAATGCTTCAGTAAGAAAAGGAAACTATTTAAGCTAAAGAATGATGCTGGCAAAAAAGAAAATGGGTACACATACCTTAGGAGTCATTTCGGGCTGAAATTTTTGGTTGAGGGAGCACTGAAGGTCTAGATCTGACTCACAGTAGAAACCCTCAAGATGTTAAATAGCTTACTCTTCACTGAAGAATAGTCTAAAGAAAAGGATAAAAGGACATGATTTCTCTTCTATGATAGACCAGCATTGGTGACACAGGAGGTATTTCTGTGTGTTTATGCAATTGTGTTTTCTTGATATTCTGAACGATTTTGTACTTAAAAAAAGGTTTATATTTGAAAGCTCTACAAATAAATGTATTTTCTATAATGTCAGTCAAATATGAAGGTAAAAAGCCTCAATATACTTATATACTTAGATATACTTAGAGACACTGAGTATATATAAGTATAGACACTATATACTATATATAAGACACTGTATACTAAGACACAATGGTCTCCTTTTACACCATAATTTTAGGCACAATTTTAGTCCCAATGACTATGTAAGTATCAAGACATTCTCTTTAGGAAGTGTGTTTCACTATGAGAATGATCGGGGTGTTTAATATCAGCAACTAATGTCATCTTATTACAGGGAATGTGAAACTTTGTATAGTGTTAAGGACCGATGGTACACCCATGTCAAGAATCACGCAGAATCACAGAATGGTTGAGGTTGGAAGGGACCTCTAGAGATCATCTACTCCAAGCCCCCTGCTCCAGCAGGGACACCTAGAGCATGTGGCACAGGGTGGCATCCAGGTGGGTTTTGAAGATCTCCAAAGAAGGAGACTCCTTCTGGAAGAACGCCTAGAGGCAAGTATATAAAGGTGTCTAAAATGTCACTATCACCTGATGTTAGAAACATGACTTGCTTTCCCAGTGATGAAAATTTAAAAGCTAAATGTAAATCTGGGAGACTGTATTCTACCTTAAATTGCTGAATGCCAGTAGCCATTCAGATAGAGGAGGACACTCTATGAACGAATAACTTTAATGATGCGGCGAGGCTACATATAGCATAGAGAATATACAAGAGGAAGTCTATTATGAATGTCCTACATATGGGAAAAAAATTAAATTGGAGCTTGTACCTAATTAGATACCAGAAAACATCTTTCCTGACATGATTTCTTTTTTTTTTTTTTTTTTTTTNACATATGAAACAAGCAGAGAACGGACTGGCTGTCTGACCCGTATTTTGTTTAGGCAAATCCTGTGAGACTAAAGGAGAAATCAACAGGAAATCATGCCTCATTGCCTCTGCTCTTCATGTAACTGCCTGGTTTTTAATCAGATTTGTTTGGAAAAGAACTAGAAGTAACATGATGGGTTCTTCAACTTCTATCCATTTCCAAGAAAATCATATTAGGACAGAAAGCAAGTATTGAAGCTTGAACAAGTATTGAACAGTTCTGTTTTGCATTGGAACAGCTATAATAATAGTAATAATAATAAAACTCTGTTTAGTTTAAAACCTTTGAACCTGAACAAAACACTGAATGTGCATTGTGAAATGCACAGCTGATTGAGTTTAAATGATGATGCTGCATTAGCAGTCCAAATTATCTACAGTAGGACAGAAATTATCAAACTGTCTCTTTTTCAATGAATTAGCAAGTTGTTTGCCTAAAAATTAGTATCTTAATTAGAAACTTAGCATCTTAATGAACAGCATTTAATGATACAGAAAGTCCTTCTAGACCCGGGCTAAATAAAATGACGTTGGGATGGAAACTTCGAATAAAAATAAAGATATATTCATGTGTGTTCTTATGAGCCTTTGTATGAGTGAGTATGTGACACTGAGAAGGAAAGATAGCAAGCTGAGATTTTCTTCCTCCTATCTTGCTCTGTAATGGTATAGCTACATTTTTTGATTGTAATGCAGAAACTCTGGGTTCAAAGCTATGTTTTGCTTGACTCAAATTAAATACTTAAACCTTGATTTATCTGGGAATTTAATCTATTACCACAAAGAAATACATCTTTATAACAGAACAATATTTGACTGAAACCCAAGCTTAGATAAACAAAACCCAAAACAAGAAATTGGAATACATCTCTAGAAAATAAAGGAAGTATTAACTGATCTGACCCAACTTGGATGAAGCTGAGAAAATCCTGTTTAAGCTATTATCCCTGTGAAATAAGCAAATAGGGTCTGAGAATCTATGCCTGAATCTAATATTTCTGAAAGTAAGGACAGATATTAGTACTGGCTTGAGTCCAGAAAAATGCAGCCAGACACTATGTGAAAACTTCACACAGCTCTGTCTTTGTCTGATCAGTACCACCTTGGAAGTCCCAGCTGCCAGCTGTCCCAGAGTGACAATCATGTCCGAGTAGATGTTCACTGAATTATTAATGGTCTAGGACAAAACGGACAGATTTATTTTTGGTTAGGATCCAAGAAAAGATCTGGTGTTTTTCTTCCACAGTAAATAGATTTTTTTCAGTTAATTAACATTAATTAACAATAGATTATAAATAAGATATGGCTAAACTTCAAGGTTATATGAGAGAATTTACTCAGCATTATTTCTCTATGAAAAAACTATTTACAATAAAAAGAGGAAAAATTAGCTCAGTAAAATATGTTTCAAGCGTTCAAACCTTTAAGCATTAAAACTTTAGCCAATATATTTTACTAATGCTTATTTTCTTTTGCTAGAATTGTTCACAGCTTTAGAAAGACTAAGCAATGTGCTGAGTTTCTTGAATACCATAAAGCATGTTGCACAATATACCAGAAAAAAGATATTAAAGATACACATAGAGATGTGTATCCTCAAACAAATCATGTTTTTGAAGTTTTATATCTTTTCCTCATATAATTACATTCCAAATCACAAATGACTTTACCTGAATTGCTGAATATGTTTATGTTCAGAGTGCTACAATCACATCCTGGACTCCTTTGTGTCTGCTGCTTGCTATTAATTGTAATTTGAAGTCAAAGAATCACAGTAGCATTCCTGAAATAATAAGTAAAATAATCTAACCTCTTCTCAAGATGTTTGCTATATTTCACTTGAACAGTAGATTTTTTTTCTGACTAACTTTTAAACAAATTCATTAATTTCCTTGATTACAACCCAGGTCCGGTTGGTATAAAATGAGTTTTAAATCCTGGTGAAGTCTACACCTATGCTGCAGGGAGCTACACAGAAGCCATTCACCTAGAAGTCACCATCAGTTCTGTGATTCATCTAACAAATTTTTGTTCTCTCCTTTAATGTGACATAAATTTAGCCCTTAAGTCTCCAGTCTGATGAGTCCTCCTGATGAGCATGGAAACTAGCTGTCTGCATATGGTTTTGGCAGGGTCTAGTATCTAACGTGACTTCTTCGATATGATTGACCAGGGAAGCAACCGTTTTAAACTTGAATTGGAGAGGGCATGTCTGAATTTGCAGAACTCTCTTGGGTTTAGGAATTGGGTTTAGGAATTCCTACAAGGCTGTAATCTTCACCAACTATTCTCCTAGCCTTTCCTTTCCTCCCCAAAATAATTTAAACACTAACACTATTTTGGCTTATTCTTGTTTTCTGAAAACGTGTCTTGTGAACAAGATCATGTTCACCTTTTATATAAACACACAGTACTTGCCAAGGAAAGAGGCAACCCAAGTCCAATTTCATCCTCAGACAAATCAGGGCTCAAGCTCGTATTCCCCATGAGATTGGAGGCTATGCTAAGGCTGTCCTGTCAAGTCTGAGCTACCTGTTCAGACAAAATGTAAGGTTCGTGAGTTCGTGAGACTCAAAAAATGGCAGTGGTTGGAGGCTGTGGAAGAGGGCATCACAGCTGCAATCCTGTAGGCTGAGCAGCAGCTGTGAGGCCAGCCCTGGGCAGAGCCCCAACCAATTTATTTTCTTCCTACATGGCATCTGTTTAGTAATTTATCCCTATTTTGCTGTTTTTGTTTTTTTATTTTTATTTTTTTTCCTTTTTTTTTCTAGAATTACTGATAACAGGTGAAAACCTTTTTTGGTAAATCCAATCAATGCTGCTGGGTTTTATAAAGTAAAGACCCAAAACATATATTAAGTTAGAATATGAAGTCTCTAGTTACATTTTTTTTTTATGCAAAGATGTGGAAACCAGTTGGTCAGACAAATTATCGTTTCACACAAATAACAGTCTGTTTCATACTTAACGAAAAATGACACACATGGACTGAAATGAAAATGAGTACTGAAAGCTTTCCAGCAGACATACAATGAAACAGCAGGTAACAGAGAACAAGAAGTACTGTCCTTGCAAAGTAAGTTCAATTAAAATTAAATTCATGTTTCCTCTGGCATTCAAAATACTTACAGGTATAAAGGTCTCATTGTAGGCTTGAAAACTTGTATTTGACTGTATTACTATTGTCAGTGTCATATTAAAAGTAGAGTTTTTTTCCAGATGGTTAATTAGCATTATATTTAAAGGAAGAATATATATATATAGCATTTCACTTCTGAGTTAGGGTCTATGGGGGACTTATGCTTCAAGTAAGGGATCTATCACAACTGGAATCAGAAACTGGATTCCATTCTATTATCTTCATTTTCCTGCAAGGTTTTGAAATAGTGGAATCTGCTCTCGACACAAAGACTTTATAATGGTCTGCATGGGTAGAGGAGTGGGAAATAAGTCGTCAGTAGAGTGCTACACCTCCTTCAGGGGCCACCTGAACAAAGAACAGAGGAGAGTACACAGGACCATTTTCTAACTGATGTTGGTATTGGTAGTTGTGTAGATAGTGGTAGAAGGCCCAACACCTGTATAACATAATCTAAGCTTAGCTTTAAATTGAAATTATAACACATAAGAGAAGGTACTAACATCACTTAAATCTGACCATACACTATGCATGCTTCCAATAACATGTGTTCAAGCAGTCATGTTGATGTCTTAAAATGAATTTGACTGTCAAGAAAACAGGTTTATGTAATATAAATTTAGGTGTGCAAAGCTACACACATTGCTGCAAAGCAATCTGCTTCCCACATTGCACTCTGCAAACGAAACTCGGACGTTAATCGCAAGACACATGTGTCAAGTGAAGAAGCTCCAGCGGGAATAACTTTGCTTCCTGCTCTGAATGAGGCAGTACAGCAGTTCCACAGTGTAATGGATGTATTTCAGTGACAAGTCTCTAGCAGCTGTGGTTCAGAGGAAGATATAAATTCCTGCTGTACTCTCCTCATGGACATCGTGTTATGATGCACAGAGCGCAATTGGCCTAGGGGGGAAAAAAATAATAAAAAATTTTAGCATGTTATATTTCAAATTATTTCACCCAAGCACCTGAGAATTAGTTTGCAAGGAGAAACTTGTATGGTGCACAGGTGATAAGAAAAGCTTCTATTTGAGTTCATAGTCTCTGTGAGACTGCTGCAAGAGTAGCTGAATACAAAGTGCTTTGACATCATTTCAGGAGAAAGATTTAAGTCACTGCTGGTAAAACTCAGCAAGATTTCTGAAATTCTGCCAAAGTCTGTCCCCAGCTAAATTTGTAGCTCAGGTTGGCTAAATATCAACTCACTTACACCTCTTTCATTAGGGGCACTTTTCTCAATGCAGTTTTCTTGCTTTGTTCTCTTTAGTCTGTTTGCGACTTCTTTAGTTAATCAGAAAAAAAAATGTCAGCGACAGTGGACATTGTTTATTTACTTTATACTAAGCCTTCACTGTGAGATATTAAGTTCCAGGCATCTTGAAAGTGTCATGGCGTCAAAAGATGTTTCCAAACAGCTATTATTCATTTTTGTTTGTTTGATTGTTTTTACTGCTTTTAATGCAAAAATGTAGATAAAAAAAAGATTAGGATGTCATGCACTAAAAATGAAAAGCAGAAGGATTTTATAACTTAACTCATCTCTTAAATGCGGCATTGGCCTTTTGTGTTTATTGGTTTCATTATCATGCAAGTCTTTGTTTAATCTAGTGTAGTGGAGAATTGGGTGGGGTGACATTTCTTAATTTGAAACAATGCAACAGAGGGAGAAGAAATATATTTTGCATTGTCCTTTCTAGGCATGAATACTAGAACAAACTACTTTATTTGCTTATTATATTCCATCTTGTCTCCCATTCTTTTTAATCCTGGCAAGTTTCTGAGATTTCTTTTTTCTTTTTTTTTTTTTATTGCACAGCTGCAAAGCTGAACTTGCTCCAAAAACCTACAGGCAGGGTGAAAGAATGAGTCTGGCCAGTTTGCCCTCCATCGCATTGGGAAATGTAGAGGATACATACATGGATTTTCAGATCATCATTCTTTAATAGAAATATTAGTCGGGAATCTATATTTTGTGTCAAAATCTGTGGAAAAAAAAAAAGAGATGCAAGGAACAAGATAAAAGTAATCTGAAATGTCAGTCAGCTAGTGATATAAACAGTGCTTTTATATGCCCCTGAAATACATGATCATTAATAATTATTCTTACTAATCATATATACTGTCATATATAAGATTCACTGAAGTTTTAGTAAATGGTTGATTTTTAGAATTCTATGAAAAAAATAAGTTAAATACCCCAAACTATCTTTTTAAAACTTTATTTTGGGTTATAAATTCTTCTGTTTTTTAATCAAATGGTTTTAAGGACTCCGTTTATCTGCAGTATTAAAATAGATCGTGACCACTCAGATGTCACCTTAAGAATGAAAATTAAAAGCAATGCTCTTGTCTTAGGTGGGCTAGTCTACCTTTACTCCAGACAAGAAAGGAGTAGCAGCAAAAGAAGCTTCAGAAAAACCTACAAAGTCAAATTAAGCTGTTTGAAAAAAAAAAGGAGCTGAGAGTGCAGTATTTTTCATAAATACTGAGGAATGGACAATAAAGATCAGGTGTGGAAAAGTACTTAAAACAAGGGCTAATGTTACTAATAGGACTAACATGTGAGAGTTTGCAACAGATATATTAATGTGGGAAATAGAAGTTCCTACTTAAAGTAATGAGATTCTGGAGGAAATGGTGAAGCTGAGAAATAGAACTAGTCTTGGTAAGAAGCAGGAGAAATGCATATCATGATGATTGTTCCCATTAGAAAGAGACTGGATTTGATAAGGTGCTAGATAATTTTGATCTCATGTTCCTGTAAACTAATACTTTTTAGTTAAGATACTAGCTTGTGATTTTGAGTACTTTTTAATGTGTAGAATTAAATTCTGTTTTTGACATAAAGTCCAGCACAGCTTAAAAAAAATCTGTGTTTTTCTTTCCTCTGACTATATGTAAAACAGAACTGATACATCTTCTTCACTTAAGCATGTTCTCTGTTTAGATCATCACCTCATAGGAGATAGCATATACAGTATTATTTCCTGCACATTGATTTCATTTGCCTGTGAGACTTTATGGCATCACTATTAAAATGAGGAACACAAAAATAAATACAAAATACTTCACTTGAAACTGTGCTGAAAATAAGCTAGTCAGATTTTCTACTGCTTGTTGAAGTCCCTTTTGCCAGGGACTTCTATAGTAAATACCAGTCACTAGGTCAATTCAGTGAATGTTACAGCCATTAATGAATGCTACACTATTGCCTGCAAGGATCTCCTAACTACTCTGAAAAAAGCAATCAGACAGTCACATTCTCACTTGTCACTAAATAAAAACAGAAAAAGTCTTCTTCTGAGTACTTATAGAGCAATTTGATTCCTCTCCATTCCCTCCTTTTTTTGTTCACTTGCTGGTATGTGTGAGAATGTATATTCAAATTACTTGACAACTACCAGCAGAGAAGAGGCAGAATAACATAAGACTAGCAGATCATTCCCGTAAGCAATATTTTAAAAATACTGTCACCAGGTCTTTCCTGTTAAGTTATTGCATATCTAAATAGCTACACTGAATAATAAACCCTGAACAGCTAGCCTTTTTCTGAAATCTGATTATTCTCTGTAATTCTAACATTATTTTCCTCTATCCCTTTCTTTTTGTACAAACACTACTTAATTACTGTTTCAGAGAGAGAGAGAGAGAGAGAGGAAATGAAGATCAAGGAATTATAGCTAAATATGCAGAAAGCTGTTCAAACCATTTAATAGCATTTCTAATTTAATGGAATATTTTCTCTTTTATTCAGATGAGATTATATAAGATTATGTGTACTGAATAGCCATAAATTCCCTTCGAAGCTAGGATAAATTGGAGAGCCTCTATCTTCCAGATTTTAATAAAGTATTAACATTGGTTCATTTACAGATTTTTATATAATCAAAAGACTCCATTCCTGTCACTTCCCTCACACTTGGCACAAATGTCACTGACATTTTAGCAATAATGACTGTTTGGCAATGTGTCCTTAGAAGGATCAAACAATAACTTATATCCTGAGCAGTTCTCATGACAGATGTTTAACTTTGCTTTGTGCTGTTTGAATACATGTGCATTTGCTCTCCTTTTAAATCTTGACTAATCTAGTTATCTTTTTTTTTTTTTTTTTGAGGTCAGGTCAGGGTTTAAAATAATGAGTGTTTCTCTGCAGTACCATGTTTTGCAAAAAGTCTTTAAGTCTTTCTCCAAGTCCTCCTATCTCTTTTCTGTAGCTTGAAGGAAACGCCTCTTTTGAAACCTGAGGGAAATTTTCCAAATCGTCATATTACCTTTGGGACCTTTGGGTCAAAACAGATAGATACTGCTATACAATTTAAAATATCTTCCATGATCAGAATTTCACTGATCCAAATTTCAATTATTCATAAAATATCTACTGCATAGGTTAATACCGCAACACAGCTCATCCTCACATAGTTTCCTAGTATCATATATCTTGTGAAAAATCTTTCATAATGAAGATTTTCTAGTTTCATGTACTTCTGACTTGAAAAAAAAATCATTCTGAATTGGGATGGATGCTTCAAATTCTAAAATTTCTGAAGAGAAAAATCTAGGAAAATCTCATAGGAACCCACCTGAGGAAAGATGATGGTGCTAAATTTTATGTTGCAGACATTAGTTTTCCTGAGATATCCTATTCTAAGCTTTTAAAAGTATGCAGGAAATCCAGTAGTCCCAGAGCTAACCAGAGGAGCTGGAAGGAATTCAGACAAGGATCAGATGCAGATGAAGAATTTAGATTTTCATGTAGAGGGGTCATGTAGGGTTGTGATAAATAAGGCCGAAACTAGTTGGCCTGGGGCCAGTGGTGTCCTGCAAGGGTCAGTACTGGGCCCGGTACTCTTCAACTTGTTCATCAATGACTTGGATGACGGGACAGAGTGACCCCTCAGCAAATTTGCAGATGACAGCAAACTGGATGGAGTGGTCAACACTCCTGAGGGCTGTGCTGCCATTCAGAGGGACATAGACAGGATGGAGAGTTGGGCATTGAGGAACCTCATGAGGTTCAACAAGAACAAGTGCAGGGTCCTGCACCTGGGGAGGAATAACCCCAGGCACCAGTACAGATTAGGGGTTGACCTGCTCAAAAGCAGTTCCGCAGAGAGCCATTCGGGCGTCTTGGTTGCCAACAGGTTAACCATGAGTCAGCAATGTGCCCTCGTGGCCGAGAAGGCCCATGGGATCCAGGCAGCATCAGGGGGAGCGTTGCCAGCAGGTCGAGGGAGGGGATCCTGCACCTCTGCTCAGCTCTGGTGAGGCCGCACCTGGAGTACTGGGTGCAGTTCTGGGCTCCCCAGTACAAGAGGGACATGGAGCTTCTAGAGAGGGTCCAGAGTAGATAGACAAAGATGATTAAAAGACTGGAACATCTATCATATGAGGAAAGACTAAGTAAGTGAGCTGGGCCTGTTTAGTCTGGAGAAAAGAAGGCTAAGAGGAGATCTGATTAATATGTATAAGTACCTGAGGGGTGATTATAGGAAGGATGGGCCCGAGCTCTTCTCAGTGGTGCCCAGTGACAGGACAAGTTGAAACACAGGAAGTTCCATCTCCATATGAGGAAGAACTTCTTTACTGTGAGGGTGACAGAGCCCTGGAACAGGCTGCCCAGAGAGGTTGTGAAGTCTCCTCGGGAGATCTTCAAAATCCACCTGGATGCGGCCCTATGCCACATGCTCCAGCTGTCCCTGCTTGAGCAGAGGGGTTGGGCTAGATGATCTCTAGAGGTCCATTCCAACTTTAACCATTCTGTGATTCTGCAGAGACTAACCATTCTTCTGCTCAGGTCAGTAGGTTTTTAAGAATTTAGTACTAAGCAAAATAGCATCAGCAAGAGAAACTGAGAACTTATCCCAGAATACTTTACACTATGTACTTTTTGAGTATATGTCTTTAATTACATATGTCATTCTAGGTCAGAATACTAATCCCTTAATACTAGTCTTCATATTAATCACTAAACGTTATCTAGAAATTTATGGAGAAGAGCAAAAGAAAAGGAGGAAGGTTTCATTTCCTTTTCTATGAGATTAGCTATTTTGCCTAAATAATTTTCACTTTATAGCATTCAGTATTTTTTTTTTCAAATTCAAGGATATTTGGAGTATGCCTAAACCCACATTTTTAGAGAGTAAAGTATCCATTAAATTAATTTATAACTACCAGCTTAGTTTGCCTGATGACTTCCTTCTTTATTTCATCACCACAAAATCTCTGGCACTGCAATATTTGCCTAAAAAGGCACAAGGTGTAATATCATGCAGGAAGGAGAGAAACAGAGGAGAGGAATTGTTAGGAAATAAGAAAGATGGTTGAAGGTTTTTTTTTTTTGCATCTTGTGTTTCATACAAAGACTGTCCCAAGAAAAGTAAATTTAAACCAAGCTATTCAATAGTTGTCCTTTCAAAGCCTATTGTGTAAAGCTATTGCATTATCTAAAAACTTCAACACTTTACAGAGACATTCTGGGCAACACCACTTCCAAGTTTTCCAAGATTTCATTATAATTGCAGATTTTGTATCACATTTGTATAGTGGATTTGATTATAATATGCTAGGAGATCTAGAAGAAAGATAAACTTGAAGAAATACATTTTTTAGGCACTTGTAATATACAAAGAGATTAAATATCTTAGTGTTGGTTAAAGTCTGGACAACATTTTCTCATAACCTATTGGAAGCTCTGTTTTGTTGTTTTGTTGAAATCACAGACTTGACATGTTACTGAATATTTATGTTTATAGAAAAGAGTCTTCTTTCATCAGAAATTCAGACTGGGTGGCACCCAGTGGTTAAAAGGGCTTGGAGTACAAATCTTATAACAAAAAGTTGGACAGAAAACAGGTGCTCATGGTCAAGTGTGCAATTCTGATGCATATAATAGGAATGAAAATAGAACTATTTCACTGATAAAGATAATTCTGTCAGTAATAGGGTATTTATATATAAATAACTGAAAGCCACAGTTAGGAATAATGGGTCATAAAGAGGAGTACTGGCCTTGGAGACTGAGGTTTAGGGTCATCTTCATCTCTGATGTTGACTTGATTTTGGGAAAATCATTTAGCTTGCTTAATTTCTGTTCTCCCTTTCGCTTTCCCTTATCCTTCGTTTTTTTCTAAATTCTTTATCATTTAGATGGAGTTCCCTAATAAAGAAATTCTATATGTGTGCCTCACAAAAAAACAGTTTTGATCTTACTTTATGCATCTCGGTGCTGGTTGCATTTAAGAGGTGATTCTGCTATGCTTTGGATTTTTGCATCACATAAAGTCAAATAAGTATGATTTCTAAAAAGTACCTATTACCCACCTTTGTCATTTAGAACACATTCTACTGAACAACAAATGTAACGTGCAGCATTTTACACATGCTCTTTGAAATAATATAAGTTTTTGTTAGAAAAAGGTTCATTCCACTGAGCCTAACTCCAATGATGTTGACATGAAACATGTTGTTTTAAAAAATGAAAGCCCTATGTATTATAACTCAGGGGAATCTACATAAAATGGAGATAAAGAACACTGTTTAGGACAATATCCTATTGTATATGGTTATCCACTCCTTTATATTCTTCTGTTGTTTCCTATTCCAAGACCACACATGTGCTTAAAAATAAATAATTAAATAAATAAATAAATAAAAAGCTGAGGAAATGCGAACTACTGTGGTGAGCCAACGAATACAGCTACCAATTTTCCACGTTCCCCTTGTCCACTTGCAGAGTCAGCTTGACTTAGCCTCTAATCATCTCCCAGCAGTGAGCCAGTGATTATAGCCACGGGGACCAACTTCTCCTTCCCTTTTATGTAGAGCCATAAAAGCTGAAGAAAAAGGCATGACAACAGCTGAAGAAAAAACAACACCTCTTTGCGAGATTTACTTGTTCTGGCCTTAAGTCTGCCACCAAGCAAACAGCTATTCTCTGCTTCCCGTCTCTACCTCTTTCCCAACCAAATGGCCTTGTGGCGTGCTGCTGATCACCTTCTCAGTGTGATTAGGAGGACATTTTTTTTTTCTGTGGACAATACCTGAGGTTCAAGCCTTCTAGTTCCTCATTAGTAAAAATTTTCTGATTTTCTGATTTATGATTCTGACAATTAGCAAACAGTAGTGAAGACTGGTAACATGAAAGTTACCCAAGATGAATTCTATCTATTTTGTTTCCATTCCCTCTATTAAATAAACTAACAACTCCCTTTTATAAGAACTGCTACACCAATTCAGCTTAAAGGTCCAGATCAGGATCTTGTAAGCAGCAGAAGCTAAATTAAAGAAGAGCATAAGAAATAAGCAGAAAACAATTTTTCCCTTGGTTATTGCATATGTATAGTCACATTCAGTGCTTTTGATACTTCCAGAAATCTGTTTAATCCTAACTGGACCTTTTTGAACTTTGGACTCCCCAACTACTGTGATTGATTGAAAATTTAACAGTCTATGCAACCTTAAAAAAATAAAATAAAAAAGAGAGAGAAGTAGAAAAAAAAAACATGAATAAGCAAGAGTAAAATATAATCATGTCCTAATTTGCTAGTAAAACTAGCTAGTAAGTACTTCAAGGGAGGCAGTGAGGAGGACGGGGCTGGCCTCTTTTCAGTAGTGGCCACTGACAGAAACAGAGGAAATGGCCACAAACTTAAGCACCAAAAGTTCCAGAGGAACTTAAGGAAAAATTTTTTGACAGTGAGGGTGACAGAGCCCTGGAACAGGCTGCCCAGAGAGGTTGTGGAGTCTCCTTCTCTGGAGATCTTCAAGACCCGCTTGGCTGCAGCCCTGTGCCATGTGCTCTAGGTGGCTCTGCGTGTGCAGGGGGGTTGGACTAAATGACCTCTAGAAGTCCCTTCCAACCTTAGGCATTCTGTGATTGTATGATTCTATGAAAACAAATTTGGTAAAGGAACTAATCTGTTAATAAATGTAACCTGCTTCTACATCAGAAATAAGAAACATGCATTTTCAAGATAGTGTTCAGGTTCTGTGAGAAATAATGAGTTATATCTCACTGGCACATTTCTCACACAACAGGTTTGTATTTTGCTTATGTACTTTGACAGAGGTTTGCCATTTCAAGGCTATATGTTTTGTGCACCTACCCAAATCATTTTGTTTTTGTGCTTCCATTTTTATTTTTGTGGTTCATAATAGTGAGAGAATCACAGTGAGAATCGTTCACTTGCTCAGTGGAGCTGTGCTTATCTGTCATCCCCTGATGGAGAAAACTGCAGAAAACACAAGAGTCTGTTCTTTATCATTTTTATGGTAACGTCTACAGCTTCTTAGTGAGCACACAGTACTAGACAGAGGTGCTTAAAAACAGCACTGAAAGCTAAATTTACAGTGCTTAAAATCTATTCTGACAAACCCTGAAAGTACACATGCTCCATAGGGCCTGCTGATTTTTACCTTAAGTCATAAAAACCCAGAGTTTTGTTTCTTTGTCTATTCAGGGGTTCTTCAGGTTTGACAGTGCTGAGCTGGGATGACATCTCTCTTCCAGGCTCATGGAAGGATCCCCAAAAACAAGACTGTGGGGCAAAGGCCTCTCCTGTTTGCACAGCCAGGATATGCCTATTTGTATGGTACCCTGACTATTGCAATGGATGAAGATAAAATTCAGTGAACACCCTCCTCTGTTGCAATACAGTTTAAAGCTACTGGAGTCAGAGCACTCCTTTCCACTTGTGAGAGCAGGAAAGAGTGTAAGCTTGATAAGCTGAGATAAAGAGCTCAAGAAGGTTTTAATTTGAAATAAATAAATTGGGCCCTTACTGGAGAGAGGAGTGTTGAACTCGTTCCCCTCTTCTGAAGATGATTTATGCCTTTGGTGCTAAGCAGGACAAAAGGGAATTGATGTTTTCGGTGTCCTCCCAAATGAGTAATTTCTGCTTTCTCTGCTGGGTTGTTCAGCAGATTTACTAATTCAGAGAGTCTGCCTGAACCCCCTCATGGGATGACTCATAGTGTGGCGGTTGGGAATAGGGAAAAATTTGCACCTCAGTCAGAGGGAAATTTCATATCCATTCCACCACATTCAAGTAACTTCGACAAATAATTTGTTATGATAAGGGAGGAGGGGAAGTGTCTCAAGAGAACAACAGCAGCCCTTATTTTTAAAGTGAAGTATATCCACTTTGGTCAATGAGAAGCCCTGCCTGCCTTAAACACATCTGTAAATATCAAGTGATTCAAGGAATCTGCATTATGTTCAGATCCCTGAGTCCTGGAGAAGCCCAGAGCTGCTGGGATCCTCTTTGCCTGAGGATTTCCTCCTGGACATCTGCAGGCAGATGTGTATGCTGGTCTTGGCAAACTCCCCTGTAGCATCCAGACCAGTCTGAAACACATGGTGAGGCCTCCTATGAGACCCAACTCTTCTTGCATGTCCTCTGCTAGTACACACACACTAACTATAGCTTTAGTTTTTATTTGGGGTTCTAGGTATTGCAGTGCTTAGAACTTCACTCAGTATCTGAGCCCCTTTGGGGTTTGGAGTCTTTATATCTGTTAATAAGGTAATGCCTGAGTTAATTATATGTACAGAGCCTTTTTCTACTATTCCTCAGATGGCTGTGAATCCTGATGGAAGCATCTGGATTGGTTCCTACTTCAGCACTGGTGAAACTGGGGCTATTGTTAATTTATTCTCTTTCAAAGATTAGACTTAGAATCATAGGCTTACGGTTGGAAGGGACCTCTAGAGGTCATCTAGTCCAAACCCCTGCACACACAGGGTCACCTAGAGCATGTGGCACAGGACTGCATCCAAGCGGGTCTTAAAGATCTCCAGAGAAGGAGACTCCACAACGTCTTGTGGCAACCTATTCCAGCGGTCTGGCACCCTCACTGTTAAGAAATTTTTCCTTAAGTACCTGTGGAACTTTTGGTGCTTCAGTTTGTGGCCATTTCCTCTTGTTCTGCTGGGGGAGCACTCCATCCTTTCATCCAGGTCATTGATGAATAAATCGAATAGGACTGGACCAAGGACTGACCCCTGGGGGACTCCGCTAACCACAGGCTACCAACTGGACTCTCCGGAGCTTGTCCAGGAGGGTGCTGTGAGGGATAGTGTCAAAAGCCTTGGTGAAGTCAAGATAGATGACATCTGCTGCTCTCCCCTCATCTATCCAGCTGGTCATCCCATCATAGAAGGCTATCATGTTAGTCAAGCATGATTTCGCCTTGGTGAATCCATGCTGACTTCATAGGGATTTCTCTTCATTGGAATACCTCAATGAAGATATCTCCTGTTAATATTCAGTTAATGTAAAATGAGTAACTTACTAGGCTTTTTATTAAATTTAAGCATATATCTGTACATATATATGTATATATACATATATATGTATATACATGTGTGTATATGCATGCTGTAGGCTCCTCCCTGGTCCCCATCTCAGCCCACCCTGGGGCCATCATCATCTCCAGCTCCAGCTCTGCCACAGTCCAACCCATGGTCTGGAACCTCCCTGTCCTGCCTCCAACCCCCCAGCAGCTCCTGCTCAATGCTGGCCCCAAGGAGCCCCAGGGGAGCCCCTGGCCCAACATTCATGCTATCTTTTGTAATATCAAGCCCTTTAGACAGTATTTTTTTAAAAAAAAAAGTAATGGAAGGAAGGAAGGAAGGAAGGAAGGAAGGAAGGAAGGAAGGAAGGAAGGAAGGAAGGAAGGAAGGAAGGAAGGAAGGAAGGAAGGAAGGAAGGAAGGAAGGAAGGAAGGAAGGAAGGAAGGAAGGAAGGAAGGAAGGAAGGAAGGAAGGAAGGAAGGAAGGAAGGAAGGAAGGAAGGAAGGAAGGAAGGAAGGAAGGAAGGAAGGAAGGAAGGAAGGAAGGAAGGAAGGAAGGAAGGAAGGAAGGAAGGAAGGAAGGAAGGAAGGAAGGAAGGAAGGAAGGAAGGAAGGAAGGAAGGAAGGAAGGAAGGAAGGAAGGAAGGAAGGAAGGAAGGAAGGAAGGAAGGAAGGAAGGAAGGAAGGAAGGAAGGAAGGAAGGAAGGAAGGAAGGAAGGAAGGAAGGAAGGAAGGAAGGAAGGAAGGAGAGAAAGAGAGAAAGAGAGAAAGAGAAAGAAAGAAAGAAAGAAAGAAAGATATTATACTAGGAATATTCACTAATTTATAATACTGTTTAGGTTTAGACTGACATTCTACTATATATCTTCTATATACAGATTATGCTGTATATATAAGAAGAACTCAGTAATTTCTCAGTTGTCAGAAACTTATCTGCACTAGATTGCCGTCTTCTTCTAAGAACCATGGATGAATAATGAAATAGATTGCACTTTAAAGCACAAAATTTAGGATGACCAAAAAGAATGTGTTAAATCATTACAGTTGTTTGTGGTTCTGAGGCTGTAGTGCCCTCTGAATTAGGAGATCAATCAAATTTTGAATACAGAAAAAGACACCAATGCAAAGTACAAGCAGTGAAATAACCTGTGTGTAAACCTGGTCTGCTTCCTTACCACTCCAAAATCATTCCCATAAACATATTTTATTCATACTGTCTCCTGACAGATATGAATGATCTTCGTTTTGGGTAGTGCATTAGAAGAAAAGAATATTGACTTCAAGTGTTCACACGGAGCTTGAGAATCTGCCTATTAGAAAAATGCTTTTTATTTGTAAGCTGAGCAAATTTAATATGGTACCACTGAAATACACTAAAAAGCCACAATACATTTTATAGTCACTTTTCAGAGCAGAACCACATGTTAAACAGTTATATGACAATTTGCAAGAGTTCCTGGTCTGAAAGCATTTATTAGTTACAATTGACTTTATTCTGCTTTCCTTGCATCTTGTACATTTACACCTGTGCAATGATATATTTCACTTCCTGTTATGTGTTTTTCTTATGAGGTTTTGGCAACACAAAAGGGTCATAAAGCCAGTCAATATAATCATTGCAGAATACATTCGATCCTGGCATGGTGTGATATTTTACCACTCCTGTTCACAAAGGAAATGGCTATAGCTAGGAAAAAGAGGGCTTGACTACAATATTGAAGTATGTGAGGCGAGTGAAAACTAGACCCATTGAATTAAGGGATAGAACTATCACAGATCTTCCCATTGCATTTTTATGCCCTCCAGGCTTATGCCCTCCAGGATTCTGGATTCCACCTCATATGGGGTATATAAGGTCCTAAATGAGGGGAGAACTTATCTTTACTCCTACAGTGTAGCCGAGAGCAGAAGACCCTTCCCATATTGGAATACATTATATATTATTTCTGTATTAGACTAGTAAACTTTTACCCCTATAAAGACTCTGACTTAATTTTCCTTCAGTCACATTGGCATTTTTCTTTTTTCTTTCTCTCTTATCACCTCTTAAACATCTCAGGGCACTTTCACGATGTTTCTAACTGTACAAGTTATTTACAAGCCTAGAGATATAGCACAGAATGAATTTTAATATTTTATGTTCAAAAAGTTGCCTGAGAAACACGCTTATTTTAATGTTGATATTTATAACCCTATCAAATGCACATGGTATCCATTCCCAATAAAAAGGAATTTTAGCTGACAAATAGACCACTCACTAGCATTTCTATGACAATCAATGATTTATTTTTTTAAGCAGAATACTTCAGCTCAGCTAAAACCTACCGGGTAGACTTCTGGAACTGCTGATTCTGCAAGTTACTTTGCCACCCCTAATATTAACTGGAGCTGAACCAATTTTTCACTATGAAAAAGGGGGAAAAAAAATCATTAGCTCCTTTCCCTGAGGGCAGAAGGGAAATCAATGAAAACAAAAGGTTTGAAGCTTTTCACCAGAATGAACTGTTGTATATGCAGTGCTTACAGACACATAAATGCACTTTTGCACCTTTACAGTGAGTTGCTCTAGGAGACAGTTGGGTAAAGGATATGTTTTAACACCACATTCCAGAATTTCAGAATTTCCAGAATTTCTTTCTTGCTGTAGTACTCTATTAAATCTGGTATGGTTTATGTTCCTAACCATTTCACATCCTTTCATTCAGGTTGCATCCTCTCTTCATACACAGAAAGGCTCGTATTTAAAGTGGGGGAATACTAACTTATATTTAGAGGGAAGGAAGACTATTCACTAAATATTGGACCAGCGGCGGAGCACTAGAAAGAGAGAAGAAAACTGAAGACTGTAACAATCAATGAAGAAAAAGCTCTTAATATAAAAATCCATTGGAACAAATCCTTGGTAGTACCAGATTTGGACCATATTGTTAGAGAGTAAAAGAGAATTTCATTCTGAAAATAACAAAAAAAAAAGGTGTAAAAATCACTGAGCTTCCTAAGATGAAGGAAGTTAACATTCACTGAAAGCATACCCAAATCCTCTATCTCCTATCACCTGGAATATTTGTTTTATTTGTGCTCATTTTATAAAATGACAGATTTACTGCCACGTGCCGTCACCAGAGGTGATGCTGAAAACCTTAATGAAGGTTAATAAATGTAGTTTGAAAGATATATGTAAGCAGTTCATGATATAAGGGTATAGCGTACTACATAGCTTCTGTCTCTTTTGGATCTCTTGCAGCATCTTACACAGCTTGGGTAATTTCCTGAAAAGTTGCAGTGTCTTATCTCAGAAGGAAAAAAGATAATGAATGGGAAACAGTTTTCCAGAAATCTGATAAAAAATATTTGTGTTCAATTACCTCATTCCAGACAATTAAGACATGAGATAATCATAAAATATTTTCTTACTTCCTCCTCTCTTTACATATAAATGTGAGGTATAGTGTTTGATATGTAGAACAATGTATAAGTCTCAAGAACTGAGACTCTATTTTTGACTCTTGGCCACCGTCTCATGGCAGTTAGATCTACATGAGTACTATGCACAAAATTCTATTTTCTTCATTGAGTGTGTTTTTACCTCAGGAGTGAAATGAAACTGAGACTGTTCTGTAACACTATTTCTCTTTTAATTTATGATTGTGTCTCTTCTGGATTAGGAACCTTGTAACTGGGCCAATGAATTTGAGGGAGGAGGTGTCTCTGTGGTATTTACAGGAAGGCAGCAGCAATCTCTCAGAAGAGATATTATGACAGGGCAGTCCAGACCTGTGCTCTGAAATAATGCATGAGGTGCATGTGATGAAATGATTGCAAGAAGTGATGGATGGCAAGGAACAGAAATCTTAGGACTGTTTCCAAGCAGAGTAAATCAATGAACTGAATTGAAGGGGAAGTTCCTGTTCTAGAACATGGTAGTGGCCGGTAAACTCAATATATTTTTCCTTATGTGGTAGAACAGACCATTAATTTTGCAAGTGTAATAGCACGCACATAGCATGAGAATGACCCAGGCATTTCCTCTGTGGTGCTTGCTTGGCATAAATGCAAAGTAATTCTGGAAGGTAATGACAACATCTTAAACAAGTTTCTCCATCGTCACAGGTTGAGACAAAAGACCTGTCCATTAGTCTATGAAACTCAGAGTGGGTTTAAGAAGAAACACAACAGTTCAACTTGTGGTAACGGTATAAAGACTCCGAGCCTTTGTGGTGCTGTAGTATCAGGTTTTTGTTGAAATGCAAGTGTGCTATAAACACTAGGAAAAGTTCAGAGTGCTTCAAGGCTCCTTGTTTAGACTGGTTTCACAGACTTTGTCTGCATGAAAGTTAAGGCAATAAGTGTGAACTCTTAATTACTCCTAGATCTCTCCTCAAGCTGGAGTAGAGAAGGGAGGACTGTACAGCTAGATTGAGACCTGAGAAGCACCCAGATGTAGCTCAGAAATGTATGATTTTCAGGGCTGAATGTTATAGCATATAACTATTCGATGATTAGCTTCACGGTCATATTTTGGTCAAAACTGCTGGTTGGTAATGTAATAAGTTGTAGAACAGCAAATGCAGGTCATCATTTTTTGGTCTGAGGGATGAAAATTTCACATATTTGCCTGGAAGTGAATGTTTTGTACTCCAATATTACTTTTATATGTACTTCTATACTCAAGAGAAAGGCTGTGTTTCATTGGTCTGTCTTCTGGAAAAGTAGAATTTGTTTGACTTACTTCTTAGAAGTTTGCAGACAAAAATGTAAATTTTTCTCATGTTGTCAATTTCTAAAATAATAAAAGGCAATAAAATTATATTTTTGTTATGGTTTTACTCAATTTACAAGACATAAAGCAGTTTTTATAATGCTTGCATAAAACACTAATTTTACTTTCATCTTCCACTCTCCAAATATTTTAAATTAATACCATTAATGAATGGTGTTAAATCAATGCAATCTTTGTTTATTCAAATAAAAAATGCAATATAAGTGCTGAGAAATTCTTCACAAAGAAGATATATTCATCTTGCTCCTCCTAAAATGTTCATACAGTAGTTCATTTCCAATGTTGGCAACAAGAACAATATTTTAAGGTAATAAAATATATCTAAACACACACTATGAAAATTGACTATATTTGGGTGTTGCTGTCTGTTTTCCCATTGCTGTTTGAGTTAGTCAAAAGAGGATCATTTCACTCTGTCTTGGCCACTTGTTGAAAATTCAGCAAGAAACTCTGCTTTTCATCTGGTGGGCTAGATTTTGCATGAAGGGATAATCTTCATATACCTTAGGAAAGAATAAATAGCAAGACAGCATAAACACCATGGGGCTTTCTGATCATGCTTATAAAAATATCTTACCAGACAACTTGTAGCATCTTTGCCAGGAGACATTAACACTGCTTACATTAAATGCTTACATTAAACTATATTCACACATCACTAGCAGTGAATTCTTTCTCATTCAAGCTGTTACTGCTAGTGTCTTCCTGAAAGTTTGGTGAACAGTACTGTGTTTGGCTTCCTGGAAAACCTGGGAATATCTTTACCCATCACTAAAGCAAAAAAACCACAACGACAACAACAAAAATTTCTCACAAATTATTTTCTTCTAAAACTATGAGGCAAGTCTAGACTTCCTTATAATAATGATAATGACAATGGAGACAAAAAGGGATATTTTCTGCTGGGGACAGGTGATGACTCTGGCTTTCATGTCTGCATCTTGCTTCTGGACAGCCTAATGCTTCACTAATGCTTGTTTGAAATTCAAGACAGATTTCTGGTTACAGCTGGGCCAAGCATCTTATTCAACTTTGTTAAATGAAACTTTAACATTAAAAAACACCAAGGGAGTATATTTGAACTCAACAGCTGTTTCCAGCCAACTCATTCTCTAATCCAGCTGCTGCTGGACTGGACTCCCCACAGCTGCTCCCAATTTTTTTCACAGTGCATCTACACCGGGAAATTGATATTTATCAGTAGAAAAAAGGGAACAAAAGCAAGATTATTATTGCAGTAAGTGGGGAGGTTAATTACAACACTTCATAACGCTATTTATTCTTGAATTAGATGAGAAACTTTTTATATATATATTATTCTGAAAGTTTTGGGGAGATAAAAATTTCTTCACAGTCTACATTTCCAGGAATCAAAGGCTTTGTGAGTTTTTTTGCTTGAAAACACAGTGAAGCCCCACTTCTGAACAAGGAACAGCTCATGTGGGCTTCCAGGGAAAGAACCCTCAGTTTTGTATAGGTGCCACGCAGTGTCTCGACCTAAATTTTAGTAATTTGGGAGAGCTACCAGTTCTTCCTTCTGTTGTGGCTAATACAGTATCCTAAGAGAAGAAAGATCCAGCATCATGAGAAGAAATAAAAATGAATAAAATACAGAAGGAAGAATGTGACAATTATGGCAATGGGAAAAATAGAAAAAAATGTATAGGAAGTCCATACCAGTTTAATTTCAAATTTTTAATAGATGGATGGAAGGATGGAAAAGGAATATTGATATGACAAATGAGTGAAATGTGTTGGTGCGATGTCAAACTTCTAAGAAATGTAAACAAAAGGCAGCCTGTGGTCAAGGAAGAATGCCCAACAGCAGTAACTCCTAAAACAGCAGCATGATGGCTCTCTCACAGCTTTCACATGCAATACTGGAAAAAACTGTAAGTCAGTGTCTATTTTTAAGAAATTTTGTTCAAGGAAATGAAACATTAACTTTTAGAATAAAGCAAAGAAATAGATACTAGTGCGGATATCCAATGTGCAATTTCCACTATAATATACAACATCAAAAACTATATTTTTTGCAATATCTGCAAAAATATTTGTAATATTCTGGCAATCGAGAGCTGTAAGTGAAGTAAATAAAGGATCAGGTATTCTCTCAAAACACTGAAGCTCACATTTGCTAAACCATATCACAATGGGGAGGAAACAACTATTGGTTTAGACTCAATGACTACAGATAAAGATTCTTTAAACAAATTATGCTATATATATGTGTTTCTTTTGCAGTTATGTCCAAAATATTGGCATGTTTTTCTCCCTATCTGTCAAATTGACTTTCATATTTTTTCTATTTGATTTGCTTCAATCTCCCTATTAATCAATGTAGTGTAAATAGTGAAACCATCTGTAGCATTTCAGGAGTAACACATTCACACCATTTTAATTTTTATTGCTTCTCCATAAAAAAAAATGAGTGAAGAAAAGGAAGGACAGAGGAAGGATGGAAGGAAAGAAGAAAGGAGCGGAGGAATGAAATAAGGAATGGAGGGAGAGAGGGAAGGAGGGATGACACTGGTCATAACACTGGAAGAAAACACATCTCCATGAGTTAATGAGTCAGTAACTGTCCTAATTCTCCACCAAATCATGCTGCTCTTATCCAGTCTTTTTCAAGTGCTTTGACTCTGGTCTTTGACTCTGAAGTGCTTTGACTAAGGTCTAATATTGAATACATTTGCCGTACTGAAAAACATAGAATGAAGCTTTGACCAATCAAAAGCTTTGATCTTTGTTTAAACTATTGGTGCAACATTTTACACAGACTACAAATAATAGCAAAAAGAGTGTATGATAATGAGAGCTCGAGTATGAATTTTCATCCTCAGCATGGGAGCCCTGCAAAATAAAGGCAGAATTCTAGTTTTGAGGTTCATTATAATCTGTTGTATCTTTTTTTGGTTGTTCTTTTTTTTCTTTTCACTCTACTGAATTTTTATATAGCATCTAGCCAAATTTACAATCCTTTATGATAGCATTTTCTGCTTTCAGTGCCTTTGATCTCTCTTGGTGTGATGAAGCTATCGTTGCCACTGTGTCAAGGCAACCAACAAACATAAAATTAAGGCTGTAGTTTTCCTATTTAATCCTGGAATCTCAATCAACACAAAATTGATATTAAACACTGAGATGTTTCTTCATTATATTTCTAACATCAGCATGGCCCCCTCTATCTTTCCAGTTTATTTTATCCAAGTACAGCAGGAATATGTTGGCCATCCATGCAATTTCCAAACCATGGCTCTTCTGCATCTCTAATATCTATTTTCTTTTTAACTTCAAAGGATACTCGTGGCACTCTTGATTTTAAGTACCAGTAGTTTAGCTCCATTATGGTTCAGACACAAAGTGTTCTTTCTGCACAAACAGAAGTTTAATCCGGAAATTTTATTAATGCCCAAAGAACTGGCCAAGTGTGACTGAAATGGACCACTGAATTCAAAGAATAAACAATAACGAGAAGTAAAGAGGTATACATTGGCACATCTATATACTGATCATACAAGCCTGACTTTCGTAAAGAAAAAAAGGTTGATTAAAAAAATTAAAATGCAGACTCTGATAGATGGCCCAAATAGTCATCTGTCTATTTTTCTCTGAGGAAAAAAGACCAGTTATTTTTAAACTTTGTTTCCATGTCAGTTTGCCAAATGCTGTGCTTGCTTGCCCAAAAGAAGACGGAACAAGGCATAAAATACTACAAAGTAGTCTAGTCCTGTTTAATTCCATAATTTTCCTACAGTCATTTGGAGAGATTCAGTATCATACTATGGTATAATATCATGGGTGTATGACATGCATGATGCACACACTCATGCTCACCCAGCCGTAATACACAGTGCATAATTTAAAGATTTCTTGTGGACAATTAAAAGATCTCTTAGCAGGTCTTTCTTACAGTATTTCATGCATAGTTTTTGAATCACCTTGCTCATAATTAGAAATCAAAACAATACCTTCTAAATAATCAGAGTGGGATTAAATATAAGAAAGGAAGACCTATATTTTGTTTTTGAAAACAATTTGTTGAATTATTTGTGATTAGACTTCGAAAAGCATCTCAGGTAGATATCAACATCTATTGACATCCTATAAGATAGGATTTATTCAGATTTATTCATCTGAAACTGTTACTCAGTGACCACATCTACAGGAATGATCTTGGCTTCATGCCAAGAACCTGTGCTGAGAAATCTGAGTATTCACTGCATGAACATAATTAATTAGACTGTTGCATAATGCATGAGTTATAAAAGTATCTTGTCTGCATTCAATATTTTTTGTATATGACTGATACTATTAAAAATTACTGGATGATACATTATTGATTTACCTATTACTTTCTGATGCTGCTGACTTGCATCTTAGCCAGCTCTCCAAAAGGATACCATGCGTTGAATATTTCCTGCTGTCTTTCACTGCAGAAAATTAACAGTAGAAATTAAAAGATACTTTGATGCTACTAATAGCATTTCATTCCTCAGATGCAGAACAAATGGTTTGCATTCATACTACACTTTCTCAATGACTGCTGACAAGTTATTCTATTCTTTATGTTCTTTTGTTTTGCATTTTGATAATGTGAAAGTTCTTGCAGTAGTTGAAACTAGCATTCATGCAAGGCAGGTTACCAATCACAATCTTAATGCTCTCAGTATAGGTGAAAATACCCTATTTTTTACAGAAATGAGACAGTACTAGTAAGTTTCCAGGCTATCATGAAAAATCTGGATACTGAAAGGAAAAACAAAATCTCACGACATCTCTGTGCATTGCAAATTCTCTGTGTGGAATTACTTTCACTAGTCAAATAAAGATTCCACTAAATACTTTCTAAAAACAAATGAACTGTGTTATATTTTGAAGCTACTTCTTAGAAGAAGGAAAAAAATTGCATTGTTTAATTCTGCCATTGAGTATTCAGGCAGGTAGGAGAATGTTTGCCACACTTTCAATAGCTTAAGTTTATATCAACCACTCATGGACTATCACTAGACACAAAAGACTTCATTCTTCAGTGTGCATAGTCTCATAGTAACAGAATTGCTTACAAAAGTGTATTCACAATAGTACAATAGAGATGTTTATAATAGAAAGAATGTGAGCATGAATATGGTTTTAAATATATAGTAACTGTGTCCAAATGGCTGGAAGATGGGAAAAGGAGCTATCTGGCCGCCACAGCTCCAGCTGGGTTGGATTTGCAAATCCAGTCTTAATTGTTCTCAACTTCCTATAGCCGAGAACAGAGGATGTATGCCTCGAGGCTGGGCCTTGACGAGTCCTTGCAAAAAGTGGACAGGAACATCAGCAGAGTCTTTGCCAACCTCTTCACCAACATGAAAACGGAGGAGCTGAACCGCTACTGCAACACCTTGCGAAGGGCCATCCTGCTGCTCAGCCCCAGGGGAGCCCAGACCTTCATTAATGAGGATGGACTCACTAGCAACCACCCTAAGAGAAAGTCAGCTCTAACCCCAAACTCGGGCAGATGGAGCTCACTTAGGCCTGTAAGGCCATCCATCTCAGAGAAGGATACTCTAACTAAACCTACATCCTGAGAACTTCGCTGCCACCATCTGAGCTTGCTAGGCTCTGGCAGACAAACCTTAGGAGTAAAGGGTGGGCCAGTCCTGCACACGCTGAGCCTCAGCTAAAAAATCCACTGCGCAGGCTCCTACGTTTGTAAAGTCTTGTAGCAACAGGCAAGGGATGAAACGGCAGGTGATGAGGTGCACTGGAAGCCACAGACCCAACCCAGCATGCAGGCGGTTCAGAACATTGTTTGATCAAGACTGACCCCGGAGATGACAGTCTTGTTCGGCAGCATCCTGAATGACCAACCAGCCTTTTTCAAGGAGAACACTGCTTGTTCCACACGCAGAGGGACCTAGAAAAGGTGGCCTAACTAAAGCACATCTCCACGGTTCACCCAGTTAGCTAGCCGCAGCCAACGGGCATCTTCTGATGCGGTCGAGCAATGTCAAAGAGGCAAAAGCATGCAGGAACATCAGAACCATGCTGGATACAGCAAATAGTGGGCTTCCTGAGAGTCGTTCTGCGCTAATTGCCCATGAACTATCACAACTCAGCATCGACATTGCTGCTCTAAGTGAAGTTTGTCTCCATGAGGAAGGCAGCCTCAAAGAACATGGTTCTGGCTACACACTCTACTGGTCAGGAAAACTCAGAATTGAAAGTCATCTTTCAGGAGTTGGTTTCATGATCAAAAACTCCATCACCTTCAAACTTGAAAATTTGCTGACAGGTCATTCCAATCGCAGTATCTCCTTACACCTCCCACTACACAACAAGCAGCGTGTTCTCTTCAGCATATATGCCCCAACTCTGCAAGATGATCTTGCAGAAAAAGACAAATTTTACACCGACCTGTGCCATCTCATCCAAAAGGTTGCTGCAGATAATAAGGTCATAATCCTTGGTGACTTCAATGCCAGAGAAGGAAAGAATTTTGAAGCCTGGAAAGGAGTATTAGGCAAGCACGATGTTGGAACCTGCAATGACAACAGATGTCTCCTGCTAGAGTTTTGTGTAGAACAGCAACTCACCATCACAAATACTATCTTTCAGCAGAAAGACAGTTTGAAGACAACCTGAATGCATCCTCGACCCAAGCATGGCACCTCATTCACTATGTTTTAGTGTGTCAGAGAAACATTCACGATGTCTGTCATACCCGAGTGATGCCTAGTGCAGAATGTCACAGACCGCTGCCTTGTGTGATGCAAACTTAACCTCCACTTTAAGCCCAAACCTAAAAAGGGCAGAATTCAAAGGAGGAGACTAAAAGTTAATAATCTTCAAGCAGCTGCAGTGAGAGACAGCTCACTGAAGGTAATCCTTCAAACTAGGCTTGAAGACCACCCCATAGATCCTGAAGCACTTTGGCAACATATTAAAAGTAGCATCCTGCAGTCTTTCGAACAATCCTTAGGGTTTTCTTTCAAGAAAAACAAAGACTGATTTGATTAAAACAATCAAGAGATCCAGGAACCGTTGACAAGGAAGAGAACTGCTCACCAAGCACATCTTGCTCAACCATCTTGTCATGTAGGAAAAGAAGCTTTTCGTCTTGCATGCAGTAAACTGCAACAGAAACGTTGAGACATTCAGAACAAGTGGTGGATGAACCTAGCAGAAAAGACTCAACTCTGCACAGATTTGGGTGACCACAGAGGATTCAATTCAACTGAAAGCAGTGTACAGACCCACATAACCACCTTCAAAGCTCCCTACTCAGTGCAGATGACCAAATGCTTCTGACAGATAAAACCTCCATCATGAATCAATGGTCTGAGCATTTCCAGACTCTCTTCAGTGCCAACTGTGTAGTCCAAGGTTCAGCAATTCAGCACATTACACAACTGGTGCAAACCAAATTGGATATAACTCCTACTATGGGAGAGACTCTTAAGGCCAAACAGCAGGAGAAAACTGGCAAGGCAGCTGGGGTTGATGGCCACCTGAAGTCTGGAAGCATGGAGGCCAAGCACTCCATGCCAAATTTCACAAGCTCGTTGTGCGCTAGTGGGAAAAAGACAAACTACCACCAGATCTCCGTGATGCAGTCCTCATCACCCTGTTCAAGAAGAAAAGAGAAAAGTCAGTCTGCTCAAACTACCGAGGTATAACTCTGTTCTCCACTGCTGGAAAATTCCTTGTAAGAATACTTTTGGAGAGATTAATACCTGCTATCTCAGAAGAAATTTATCTGAAAGTCAATGTGGTTTCAGAGCCAATAAGAGTACCACAGACATGGTATTTGTTCTCAGGCAAGAGAACAAAGGACTCTATATAACTTTTGTTGACCTCACCAAATCCTTTGACACTGTGAGCAGAAAAGGACTGTGGCAGATCTTGAAACTATTAGATGTCTCCCCAAGTTCCTCAAAATGATTGTCCTATTACATGAGAATCAGCATGGTCAAGTCAGGTATGGCAATGCACTCTCTGAGCCCTTCCCAATAACCAATAGTGTGAGACAAGGTTGCGTTCTCGCACCAACTCTATTCACAGTCTTCTTCAGCATGATGCTCCAAAGAGCCATGGAAGCCCACTCAATCTCAGGTGTTTGAAGGCCCACACTAAGATCTTAAACAACCTTGTCCATAAGCTGCATTTGCTGACGATGCCGCCCTCGTTGCTCAGAGAGAAGCAGCAGTGCAGAACATCCTGCTTTGCAGAGGCTGCTGAGCTTTTGGGGCTGGAAGTCAGTTTGAAGAAGACAGAAGTTCTCTACCAACCTGCACCTCAGGAAGTCTTCCATCATCCCCACATCACCGTAGGTAAATCAGAACTTTAGTCAGTCCAAAAGTTCAACTATCTGGGAAGCATCATTTCCTTGGATGGTAAGATTTACACTGAGATAGACAAGAGGTTAGCAAAGGCATACAGAGCTTTCAGAAAACTTCATAAAAGAGTCTGGTGCAATAAACACCTGAAGAGAAGTACAAAGATTAGTGTTTATAGAGCCATTGTACTGTCTACTCTTTTATATGGGTCTGAATCATGGGTCATCTACCTCCACCACCTGCAACACTTTGAATGCTTCCATCAGCGCTGCTTCCGTACAATCCTAAACATCCACTGGACTGATTATATGACTAATGTGGTTGTCCTTGAACAGGCACAAGGCCTTACCAGTACTGAGGCCACGCTGCTCAGAATGCAGTTGCGCTGGGTAGGGCATGTCTGCAGGATGGAGGATCACTGCCTCCCTAAGATTGTGCTCTGTGGTGAACTCGCTGCTGCGAGAGAGGAGCTCCAAAGAGGGGATACAAGGACTCCCTGAAACAATACCTCAGCTTTGGCTATATTGACTACCCTCAATGGTCCACCCTGGCCTCGAATCACCATCTATAACGCTGCTACTTCCTTTGAGAACACAGGCAGATTAAGTCTCAAAGAGAAAAGACAACACAGAAAGAACCGTGCCTCGCCAATGCTGCCTAAGGAGACCTTCCACTGTGCCTTTTGAAACCAGACTTGCCTTTCATGCATCAGTCTTTTTAGCCATCAGTGTGCTTGCAGCAAACACGGGGAAAGCCTTTCTCATATCTTTGTTCGTGAAGCCTAGCCATGATGTTGATGATGATGATGATATATTAAAGTTGTTTGAGAGACATAATGGGTGATTATTTTTTCCATTTCTTTCTGCAAACATGGTAAACATCTGTTTGTAATAGCACGGCACCAGAAAAATTGAAATATTGCACATCTTCCCCTCCCCTTGTACACATAGGCACATACGTTTGCATCATTTTTGGACCCACCTCCAATAATACTGAATTAGGAAGGAAAACTCCAAGATGCCTATGGATGGCAAAAGAGATGTCTTAGTAGGCTTTTACTTGCTGAGACAGTCTTATTAGCATGCAGTACCTCTGAGTGAGGTCTACATGCAAACAGTCTTTCAAGCTGAGGAACCCAGGTAATCTGGTAAGGGTTCCACAGAAGACCTAAAAATAACAGGAAAAATACATTATTTTGACATTTGGTGTAAATTTAACTGATTTAACTTTAACTGTATTGTTACTTGCTTTCTTTTCATTCATGTGCCATGGTAGCAAACTTGGAATGATCTTGCGTGTGAAGTAAGAACTTCAAGCAACTTCTTATTGTTGTATTATCCAAGTAGATAATACTAATGTGAGTATCTGTGGACCTCTAACTAGATTGTTTTATACATTGTTTAAACAAAGATTAGAGAAAAGCAGTGAGCTCTAAAATTAAGCTGTCAGGGCTTCAAAGTTTCCAAACAGAAGATAACCAAAACTGCTGGAAATTAAATTAATGGCTCAGGCCAAGCAACTGAGTAGCTTGGTGGAACCTTTCCCAGAAATGGGGTCAATAAATGTTGACTGGGAATTAAGGTCTTTTGAACAGTCATCTTTTACAGTAAGGGATAGATTTCTTTTTTTCCTTATTCATATTTGTGTCTGTTATTTACTGAAGTTGCAGCCTTTGTGCCATGAGTCACCAGCTCAAGAATGGTTTTCATATGTATGTGTAAATCAGCATCAAACAGAAGGAAAAAAAAAAACCAACAAAAAAAAACCAACTTCTGATTGATGGAGTAGATAATAGTCAAATAGATAAAGTCAAAGTAGAGAAAATGAATGCTTTTTAACATGAGAATAGTCAAGTAAAGGTATAAAAGGTATAAAATCATGCTTAGGCATCATAAGGATGAAAACCAGTCAGAGACAATAGGTCATAAACATAACAAAACCAAAAAAAAAAAGCATATTTACATGCTTTTGACAAAGAGATAATAAACACAGTTTATTAATTTGCCATCTGAGCTGGCCAAAGTATATGCCACAGCAATCGTTTAATAAGGAAGTGGTGACTTGGTGGAATCCCATTCTGGAATGCCATAAAAAGTTCAAAGAAAATTAAATACTTTTTTTGGTCTGGTCTCTCAACAAGACTATAAAAATCTTCTGTTATAAAGCTGTCCTAATGAGCCTTCATTGTTATTGTTTTGGAAAATAGTAGTTATAAAGTAGCTATAAAGCATGATTCTACTCAAATTTTTTGGTCCAAGCATCCTACAGAGAAAATAACCTGACTGCCATATTCCTTACAAAGGAAAATTTTCTCAGTAACATTTTTGTTGCAATTGCAGCTGACACAGACAAAATCAGGACAATTCATGATATTGTTAATACCACGGCCAGTGCAGAACTTACTGCAATACGCACCCAATAAAAGGTGTCTGCTGGAGTAGGAAGCTCATGAGATTCCCAGGGTGCATGCAGTTTCCGTGCATGCAGTCTTATAGGGCTATAGAGAGCAAAGGTTGGACAAGAGGAGTCCAATCGACAACCCAAGGAGGTTTCCCAGGAGTTGATAAGCCACATATGATCAATCCAACCATACTGTGCAGGTCCCAGAAAGAGCTCCAGATTTTCTGCAGTGTTTTTTTTAACTCTCTTTTGAAGTTCTCTTTGTTAGAGAAAACCTAAAAGTCCTGACTGCAACTGCCATAAGCTGTGCCTACAGTGCACATCTGAGGAAGTTATCTCTTTTGCAGCTCTAGTTATTTTTGTAATTATGGGAACTACTAATAACTTAGCTTTACAACTTTTGGGCTATAGCAACAAGAAGGCTGCTAAATTCCCAACATTTTAATAAAACTCTCTGTATTTGCATGCTTAAAATCACTTAATTTTATCTCCAAACAAAAGCTCAAATAGCCAATCTATTAGCTCATTTTGGCATCTTTCATATCTGGTTAAGGTCCAGGAGAATAATCATTAGTCAAAGAAATTTGCTAGTAATCTTCTTTGAAAATCTTCGGAAAAACATTAGTGTGCAATGCATCAGTGACTGCCAATCTGCACATGCTCAAAAATGATATGAATCCAAATAGCTACAATAAGCCTGATCTTACAGATATTTCTACAGCTACTGAAATCAGAACAATGTTTCAGTGGTGGTTGTATGAAATGTTGAATACAGCTTTGTTCTATTTTAAAATCAAGATTTTGATATCATGGAAATATAAGCATATCTGCTATATATAAAAAAAATAGTAGTATAATATTTTGGAAGAATTATATGCAAAATACAAACTGCACAAAATCAGATGATTAAAATCTACTCCAAAATTTTCTACTCCTACACTTTCAAAATCAGATGTACACACCTGGACATATAAAAAGGAATGTCATGATGTAATTATGCTTCCATTTCTTTCTTCTTTTGTTTTTTTTAAGTATATGCTTGTTTTGGAAAGTGACCTCTTTCATGGCAGTGATTTGGTAGCAATATTTCTCAGAAAATGAGTTTTAGACTATTAAAATTTTCTGAATGTTATTTCTCCATAGGCAAAATGAAAAAAAAAAATCATTTTAAAATGAACAGGTTTTGAAACAAAATCTGTAGGAGAATATTCTGTTTTAAATATTTAATTTTGTCAAATCCACACAATGCTTTTAAGTATTCACTCAAAATAAAGTTCTGTTTAATTTAAGCTCTGTTACTAACACTTTTAAAACATTAAAAGTATTTCTAAAAGTGTCTAAATGAGGTCTTCTGACAACTGAAAAATGTTGCACTGATCTTTAAAACACTGCATGACTAGCATGAAAAAATGTTGTGAAAAATAATGGTTCTGCTGAAATAATATTTTCCAACAAAAAGTTATCTAGCTGAAACATTTGCAAAAGTCTACACTATTTGTAGAACATTTATCTGTGCTTTATGTCAAGCAAGGTTTTACTATATACGTGACATTAAGGAGATATGTGAAAAGATAAGAAAGTCTAACAACAGAACTGTGTGTTAAAGATTAGTATAGAGAAAGTAGCTAGCCTTACATCAAAAAGTTTCCCTCAACATCATACATTGCATCCTAAATCCATTAGTCCGTACTTCTTTCAGACCTGCTATTTCTAGGTGTACATAGTAAAGGGCTCCAGCTGAGACCCATCATGAAACTCTGCGAATAAGGTTTTGCCTTGAAGCTTTCTCTATATTCTTCTGTTACAAATGTAGTGAACTCTTATTCTGTTCTTTATAAATAGACACTGTTTCAAATAATGTCTCCCTAAAAGTGAAGTTACCTTATAAAATAGCTGGCTTGGCCTCTGCTGTGTTGAAAAAAAAATATTCCATCTTTTCTTGGCAGAATTATTGATTATCTAGGCACAGCCCCAAAACTGCACTTTGCTAAGATTGTTTTTTCCTGTTTTCATTTTCAAACAGTGTTAATCCAGTAGCTATAACTATTATAATCATTTACAGATGAGCACAGAAATATTTTATACTCTAGATATTATTAATGTTATTTTAGAAAAATAAAAGTAACATTAAGATTTCTTTTCAGGAAAGATGAAAATAATGGAGATTCAGTAGGCCTGGACTCAAAAGAACAACATATTTCAATAGTTAGCTAACTAGCTCCAGAGAAGTGCACAGAAATGGAAAAAAGACTAATTCAGATTTTAATGAGTACACAGACCTATAGGCAAAAATGCAATTAAAGCACTGTTGGCCTTAGGCCACTTTTATAAATCCACATAAACTCAGAATAGATCATTAAATCACTTAGTACAACTTCCTTTAAGGGCATCACATACTGCCTGTTTCCTCTTCTTTTGAGGACAATAACTTGCATTTGACTCACATTGATCTTCCAGAGCAGCTAGCTGTGACTTCAGGTCTTGGAGAAATCACTTCACTTGGGATATCTAGATGATGTCCCACCAAAGGTTATAATAGGCTATCAGAGCAGTCCGTAATCCATCTGGAAATCACTCTGCTCTTACCTGGCCCCTCTCTATTAAAAGCAGACAGGGTGTTACAGACTTATTCTTGTTTTGTTTACCTAAATGATTCTGACTGAGAGCTATTCTAAGGAGCTTTTCATGACAGAGACCATTCAATAGAAAAGTAAGAAAGCTAATAGGTATTAAAGGAAAGAGATAGTAAGAGGTATCTAAAACAGGCACCTTTTGCAGTGACTACTTAGTACCAAGATTCTTAGGACCAGTATAGCAAGAACAAAGTTTTAATGGCCTTTAGGTTACTGACCTAAGGCAACCTTGGATGTTCAGACACCTCGACATCCCTGGTGGGAATTAAAGAATCGAGCCCAACTTGCCCAACTGAACTGCTGCTAGCTGCATGAAGTGCAGTTAGTTAACAGATCAGCTCTACCCAGCTCTGCAGCAAATGCTTTTGTTTATGTTAAAATGTTAAAATTGAAAGTCTAGAAAATTGGATAACTGGTTAAATCATTTTTTAAGTGAATGCTAAAATTGTATTGCAGTATATATTCAAACTTAAACTCATTGTGTAAAATTGAAGCTACTGAAAGAGAAAATATGCTGGAATCTGCTTTTTTTTAACTGAAGAATAGAAATATTACTGTTTATGCTCCTATAAAGTCAACTTACTTTTGAGTAATGAATGCTTTCAGCAACATCAGAAGAGGTAGACAGAATTCTCTGAAGATATTTGGTGAATAATTAGAAATAATGAATAATGAATCTGAAAATGTAGCAAACTGTTTCATCAACAGAAAGAACTAAATGCACCCAATGCTCATTTTTTCGTTTATTCTTCACTAATTACTACCAGATATGTGAGGACTGAGAAGAAATATCTACATGTGATATACAAGTGAGAATGAATAAGCTAACAGTACTATCCTAAAATCAAACTACTAGAGACACCCTTGGCACCAATAAATGTAGTGCTCAGGATATGACCAAGCTCAAGCAGAATTCACGAGACAAAATTTAAATGGTCAAATTGAAATATCATAAAATGAGAGAAGTTATTTTAAAAAAGGTCATAAAAGCAATAGATAAAATAGATCAAACTCGGTTTAGAGTGGTGCTGAGCAGCATCTTGAAAAAGTATCTGGTGACTACAACCAAATCAGAAAATTCAGTAAGCTTTAAGTTGTATATGAATTTGAAAACTGTAAATAAATCACTGCTGCAGTATGTATCATGCCTCTGCTAAACTAGTGCTGTTAATCTTTTAAAACTCACATAAAAGATACTGCTGATTAAACTCTTCTGAACATAGACAGAAATAAAAATCTAAAATTATCTAATTTTCTGCAAATTTGTCATATAT
Source organism: Crypturellus undulatus (assembly GCA_013389825.1). NCBI lineage: Eukaryota > Metazoa > Chordata > Aves > Tinamiformes > Tinamidae > Crypturellus > Crypturellus undulatus. The sequence goes on from VWPW01009209.1 coordinate 672,952, forward strand.
AGGAACACAACTTTCCTTTCTCAATGCCATCAGTGGAAGAGGAAAGCTCAGAAATACATTGTAGTTTTTCATCCACCATCTTTTTGAGACCACCCTGGTTCTATTCTACAAACTTAGTTTTGGTTTGGCTCCAAATACCTGCCAAATAACAGAGACGCAAAAACACACTCAATAAACTTTGTAGTGTGAGTATGCTACAGACCCAGAGAGGCTGATGAGAGTTTTCTGACTAACATTGATGGGCTTGGGTTACACTGAAGAGCAGATTTGTTGATATTCATTAAAAACGTGGTGTTATAGCGAGGTCCTATCACAGATGTAATCATATAATCTGGCTGCTCTTAGTAAAAATTGCACCCTACAATCCTTGTCACTTCAACATCTGATGTTGCTAAACTGTTAGGTTTGCCAGGGAAACTGTAGGTTGTGTCATTTTCTCTTAAAAAAATCTTGCGTTGCATATCAGGTTAGAGGGCCAAAGTTTTTATATGATAGAAATGTTATTTGGAATTTAATTACTATCACCACATTGTTTTCTTGCCTTATTCTGTTCTATCACTTTTTGAACATATGCGTCCTACAGCATAGCTTTTCAATTCAATTATTTAAAATAACGTTTTCAGACATGGAGAATTACATATCTCTGAATCACCTGGAAAGGTAGGGTTTATAATACATGTGTATCTAATACTATCCTCCATTGAGGTGTGAGACATTACTAGATGTCAGATTCCACTTTTATTCTTCCATCTCAATCCTCCCAATCAGAAGCAGGACACAAAAGGCTGCTGAAGATTACTGACATATCACGATTTAATACATAACCCCTGGTCTTACCATATTCAAGATCTGCAAAACATTCACATGCTCACAAAAAATCTGAATAGATTCACAGGAAAGCTGGATTTTTCCACTGACACCAAAAATCCTTTTTTTTTTTTAATTGATATATTCCTTTGCAGACTAAATGCATATGCACACCTGAAAACCAAGAAATGCTTCTGAGACTTGCAGCTGTGAGCTGAATTAAGGCTTTTAACAACTATTCATTTTCTAGTTGCCAGTTTAATGTGATCTGGTTAATACATTTTTCTCAGGATAAGTATGATGTCTCCTCTGAGGATTTAGAAAGTGTTTTGGTGATGCGGAGACCATCCTGTAATGGAAGAAACTGCCCATACCGCACTGAGCTTTCACCACAGCAAGTTCTTTGTGTGCATTCATGCATTTCCATCCACACTGGACATTTCTGATCATTTTTGAGTCTTCACTCAAGCCTCATGAGGGTGCATGTGAGGAGCTGAGCTGAGCAGGGTCAGAAAGAGTTAAAGCAGAGAGAGCTTGGCCAAGAGGGTGGGAGAGTGCCAGGATGTCTGGGTGCCCTGGGGAGTTTGAGAAGAATAAACATGGGCTCAGTCAGTGCTGGAAAGGTGTAATGACTAGTGTGAAAAACAGAGAGAAAACTAAAGTCTCAAAAAATTAAGTTTTTTTTTTTCTTATTTAATTGCAAGTGGTGATTACAAACCAAAATTAACAATCCTAATCTGAACATAAATCATTTTAAATGTCCTACTAATGAGTTAGTTTGTTTCATTCTGTCTTCTAACACTGGAAGATTAAATAACTAAGACGAGACACAGAGTTTCTTTTAATATTGTAAAAGAAAGATAGGTTAAAAGTAAAGATTGAAATAGCACAAGAAACACTCTCCATATTTTATTCCCAACAAAATAAAGAAAAAATATAGTCTATACAAAATATACTGTCCATTGACTTCAAGTTTTCTGTAGTATGCTTTTATTCTATTACTGACGCCCTGTTTGACTACAACCAGTGCCAGAATGATGTAAACTGATGTAAAATGTTTTTTTAATAACCCTGAAGATTTTACATTTGTACTATGAGAATATTTATTTACTTAGAACATATGTTTATTTACTTAGAACTTTATATTCTGAATATGAATATAAAGACAGATTTTTTTTTCTCAAAGGATATTTTTCCCTCAGAAATAATGCACTGTATCTGCAATAATATCCACAATTTATTCTTTCTTGCTCTTTCTTTTTCCTTCCTTCCTTCCTCCGTTCTTCCTTCCTTCCTTCTCTTCTTTCCTCCTTCCACTATACTTGTCTCTCTCTCTTTCTCTCTCTCACTTTCTCTCTCTCTCTCTTCTTTCCTTTCCTCCTTCCACTATACTTGTCTCTCTCTCTTTCTCTCTCTCACTTTCTCTCTCTCTCTCTTCTTTCCTTTCCTCCTTCCACTATACTTGTCTCTCTCTCTGTCTCTTTCTCTCTATCCTCTTATGTAAGAGATCAGACTTAAGATTCTCCTTTTGGTCTGTAAACTATGAAAGGTCTTAGACATTTCCCTGTGATACAAGAGGAACTTAAGTAACAAAAGATGATAACAGCAACCAAGTCTGAAAAACAAAGAAGAAAATGGGGCTCCTACAGATCTGTTTCAAAAACGTGATTTGGAAAAGTCACTAAGGCTCCCTTCAGCTCAGCTTTTCTAACCACAAATGAGGAAGCTCGTGAAAAATATTTTAAGACTATGTGTATCCTCAGGTGCAAGGCTCTTACAGCTGTCTGTGCTTATGTGTCCTAGTGACAAAGGAGTAATAAAGCCTTGTAGTCCCACATTCTGTTACCCTGAACCTTTTCCAGTGTTTGCAATATCATCCTTCACGTATAAGCTCCCCTTCATCCAGTGTGTTGGATTTAACTTCATTGCCATTGCTGCTCTAAAATGGCTTGGATAGGATTTTATATTTTAAGGAATAGCATATGGAGGAGTCTGTGTTATAGATTAAATCATTTCAATGGGGAAATTAACTCTGTTACTGCATGCTACTCTCTTAGCACATTTTAAGATTTTGTATCAATAAAAGCTGCAAGAATCGTGGGAGAATCTTATGCATGTCTTGAATAAGAAAAGAAAATATAAAGATAGGAGGAAACTTTCCCTTGCCACTTAAATAAATGGGTGACAAGGGAAAATGCCTATATCAAAGAAAGAGAGAGGGCAATGCTGAGGAGGCCATAAAAGCAACTCTCCTGTCAAGCTGAACAGCTGGAGAAGTCTGCCTTTGGCAGTTTTGGATGCTAACATAGTTTCTTAAATTAATTCATTAAAATTTGTACTCAAGATCCTCTTGCTTTTCTTGCAAATAGGTTTAATCATAAGACACTGTAGATTTTAGAACTTCATAAAATGATTGCGGCTATATGGCAAGGGCAGGCCCTTATAACTTATTTGATTAATATATTTTCATGAAGTATTGTTTTTTCCTACCTTTTTTAATGTATCAATTTATGTATAATTATCACTATTAGCACCTTTTGCACCTTAAAGCAAATTTCACTGTTACTACGATCCTGTACTAAGTGTTTGATTTGATGAAGGCTGCTGGAACTTAAAACCATGATTGCTTTAAGCAGTGTGGCACCTCTGTTCAATCCAATCCAGAAAATAAATCTTGAAGCTTGAGTTGTTACCTAATTTTTACTTAGGGGGACTTTTCTAGAAGAAGGAAAATTGAGATTGGGACAGTTGAAGCATAGGAGGACCATGAAGTAAAATAACTAAGCTTCTTGCATATCCATTTTATAGTGCACCAGGTGAATTTAAGAAAATTAACTCAGCCTTATTTAATAATTCAAATATAATAAAGGGGAAAATCCACTCTCAGTAGATGATTGCAATCTGCATCACAAGTCTAAAGAGGTGCATGTTGTAGCCTAAATTGAAGAGAGTTCAGTCCAAAGACAGGGTGCAGAAACCCAGCTGTAGTCAGGTTAGCTGGGTTAGCTCTCAGCTGTTACCAAGCTCTTCAGATTGGCATTCTGGGGACAACTAACCACATCTCTTGAGAATGAGGAGTGTTTTTTTAGGTGCAATTCCAAGGACTTAAAGATCCTAAGAGTTAAGCAAGTTAGAGATAAGTCCTTGGAATTTTTTTGTGGAGTTAACCCCTCTCTGCTTAAAGACAGGATAATTATGTTTTTCTCTTTAGAATAAACTTCTAGATTAATACGTTGCTGAAGAAACATAGATGGTATCTGCCCTGATGTTGTAGTTTATTGCTATACAGCATGGCTGAGATAGATGTCTTCCACTGGTTAAGAACACTGCTAATTCATCAAAGTGGAACAACCTTCAATTTTAGTCACGTTGGCTTAGGAAAAAGCATATTTACCATGTTCTGTGTGGTGTGAAATGCTTCATCGCAGAGAGGATAAAAAACTGTTTTTATTATTGCATTTATATAAAACATTACAAAGAATAGGAAAAAGCATAGTAGGAACTATGGATTACATACATTATATCAAAAACAAATAAGCTCACATGGATTATTTTGTCAAAGGCAGTTCATGTCCCATTTACCTATTTTTTATTTTTATACACCTTTTCCACTTATCTCAATCTGAATTTGATAAAAATGATGCTCTTTTAAGTTACTTTAACAAAAAGAACATGGAGGAATGCTCAAATTAAAAGAAAAAAAAAAAAGAAAGAAAAAAAGCCAGAAGATTTTAAGAAACAGCAGTTAAAGGGAAAAAAGAAATAAAACAGCATAGTATTTTAGCTGATTAACTAAGACTTCTCAGCATATGACCCAACTGGAAGGTTCTGATAAAATAACTTCATATCATAATTCTGTCACTTATTGGATATAAATCCAAAATAAAATATACTTTGCAATTACAGATCCTGATGAGGGCTTTACTCCTTCACTACAAATACATGACTTCATTTCTTTACTGTAAATCAGTGCTTTTTTGTTCTCCTTCCTACTTATTCCTTTAGAGTTCAGAAGCATCAAATCATCTTTCTGAGCAGTTTCCAACATGAATCCCAGAGCTGAGGAATGATTTATACCAGAACCTCATGTATCAGTGGTGCTGCACTTTTTCTCCAGAATTTTGTCATATCCTGTTTTGCATATCTTGAGTATAAATGTATTTTCCACAGGGGCAGGATACGGTTTGTTTTGATCACCATTTGAGAAACACTCAGAAGCCAAATGAAGAAAAACAGACTTAAACTTCGTTCTCCACAGAGTTTGATAAATTATCCTAATACACAGAAATTCATATGGAAAAGGTAGGGATAGTTTGGAATTGGACTCCCACCACTTCTCCCTGTTTGGAAAAATCTGGATCTGAGCTTTTACAATGCACTGTTATTTCTGCTTAAAAGCATGATTTGAAAATGCCTCTTCATATATGATAGCTAGATGGAGAATTTCCTCCTACTGCTTTGGAAGAAATTACTAACAACATATTTGTCCCTTACCAAAAAAAGGGATTTTCAGTCACTATTGCTTTTTTTTCCAGCACCTCCTCTGGCCCATAGGAGAGGAAAGTATTGTCTATCACCCTGTTTCAATTTTAATATTAATTATGTCATTGTGAAGATGCATGTCACAAATTGCAGAGTGTGCAAAGCCAAGTTGCCGGTTTTTGGATTCCCACAGTGTCTACACAGCCCCTGCCTTCTGTGCATCTAGAGCAGGACTCTAGAGCAGGATAGAAAGGATGTCTTTTTCTAGAAAACTCGATTTCTATAACAAGAAGACATGGCAATGCAGAGATATATCCCATACCATGTCAGGTGTTTTCCTGACATGTAGTCAGTGCATAGTCTGAATCTGACTGCTCAGATCAGTACAGAATATCCACCTCAGTGCAAGCACAGACAATGATCCAATTTTTGTCTCCAATTTTTGTGGACTTTCTGGATCTGACATATCACCATGAGAATTAGGATCAGATCTTCAAATCTGGTTTCACATAGACCAGTTGAGGAACAACGAAGTCATTAGATCTGTTTTAATGCCACACAGCCTTAGACATACTGCTGTGGAGTTTCGGGGGCAATATAGCCCCATGAACAAGTCAGTATGTCTGATATGATTAGTGCTGCTAGGATTTTGCTAACCATCACGGATACAAGGCATAGATTGTCTGTACCCAAAATATATAATCCCTAGATGATGTAGAGTTGATAGTATTTAGGCATCATGATCTTTCAGTCACTTTGCATGGATGCGTAAGTCCAAGACAGTTATGGAAACACCTTTCTGAATTAGGTCTCAAATGCTTTTTTCTCTCCTTTCTTCCTTTCTCCCCATCTTCAAAGTTATAGAACAAGAAAAACGGTAGTATATTTCATATATAAGACTTAGAAGACTGGGATTCAGTTCTTAGCTTTTTCATAGCATAAGGGTATGTACAGATCTGAAGAAAACTTTGCTCATGATCTGTATAAAAATAAGGCAAAAAGAATGCCCTACACATTTCATTTTTCCCAACCCAAGCATATTTTTTTAATTTTAACTATATGCTGATATACAGGCTTATATAGATGCTCGGAAGGAGGCAAAAATGGAATTTGATACATCTGTGAATTTTTTTTTCTCTTCTGTATCAACTGTCCACAATTCATCCATTACTGGAAAAATAATCTGTTGTTAATGTTCCTTCTTTGTGGTTTCATAACATGCTATGCATCTCAGTTCTCATTGCCCTAGTTTGAGATCCTTCTTCTAAGCAGTTAGGCTGCCAGGATTTAATGAGCTCTATCAGTCCTGTCTTGGAACTCAAGCTTTCTCTCTTCGAAGTGTTTCTGGCTTATAGCATCTTCTTCTGTATTATCCAGCATGGTTCTGCCAAAGGGGATCTTTTCCTACTGTCAATAAACAGATGCACCTTTGTATTATAGTTTTTCAGCACTTAATTGGAGCTGAAGGAGAAATCTTGAAGGAGAAATCTTTTTTTATTTTTTTTTTGATGGCTCGCTGTCTTCAGCAGGGCATAGCAATACTCATTTTTAATGGTTCACACACAGTATTATTTGACCATCTAAGGTTTTGAGAAATTAAGACATGAGTCAACGCCCCGTAACCAAGTCAACATTGAAACATAGTGCCTGCAAATCAGCAAACACTGTGGTTGCTTTCACACAGATCTATGTCATAACAAGGCATGTACCAGGTCACAGCTCAGCAGGCTACAAAGGTTTCCGGATGAAAAGTTTCACGTAATAATTTTAAAAATACGTAAGAAACTAAATACCTCCATTACCTAATTGCTTGATGTATAACCTGTAGGAGCTAATGGAAAAAATATTTTGATGGATCTCAGTTATTTGTCAATAAGTAGCTAAATAGAACTAAGGAAAATATGAAGGTGTGTTAACAATAAGCATGCTTTCTGCTTTTCCTACCTTACTTTCCAAAAAGCAATTCTATGAATTTATGGAAGTTTCCAGGAGTTTTTCCCCTTTAAAGCCTGAACTCCTCACAGAATAAAATTTTGCCATAGAACCTAAACTAAAGTGCATTGCCACTGATGGAAAAGCACTCTTGATATTGTTGTCTCCTTTTTCAAAACTTATTGCAACTTTGGGAAGGTGACAGGATAAAACTGGAACAAAAGTACAAATTACTGCTACAATTTAATAATAGCTTTGTCTATATTACAATTTATTCTAGAATTATATACATAAAAATTCAATCTACTGACATGGAGTAACCATTCATTTTGATATAGTGACCTATAAGTCAGTGATTTATAATTTTAAAATATTGCCATCTAAAGAATTTGACCTTGTAGAGCAATTAATATAGTATTACCTGATTTGTGCAAAAAATAAATCAAGTCCCAGTACTCCTCATGCAATTAAGGAGGCAATTTCTTCACTATTCATATGATCTGGAGTGATATTTAAAAAGCAAACATAAAGTAATAGGGAAAAAATGAAACATAGCCCAGCCCTTGGCTATACTTTTCAGTAATTCTGATTTCTGAACTGCTAAACACTGAGAGATACTATGTGATATCTGTGATGCCTTTGTTACAGTGGAAATCAGAGTACTTTTTTGGCTAGTTAGGTTTTGTTTTTGTGATTAAAAGGCCAACTTTCTGTTTGGCAATGAGCTGCTAGAATAGCATTAATAAGCATGGATATTAAATATGAAACAAAAGCATGGTATTCATTTTCTGAAAAAGATCTACCAAACACAGACAAAGTCAATGCCTTTTGACAGACCACAAACCTTATTTTTGCTCACTGTGACTAGCAATTTGCCTTTTTCTTTATTATTTACTAAAAATGATATATTTCCAAACATTTTAATTTTTATATTTGTCCATGTTTACACATTCTTATTTATTACATTTTTTATATATTTTGCTACATAAATACACTTCAGTTTAGGAGCGTCTTTTATTTGATTTATGATACCACCATCAGATTAAACAAAAGCCCAGCACTCAGCATGTGCTGCTCAAGGCTCAGCTGCAGGTAAGCTGTTTATAAGAAAAATCGATAGAAGTTTGAATTAGCCAATGCCAAAGGAAGGATAAGCCCCAATAATTTTCAGGCTTAAAATGATGAAAACCATATGAACGTACCTGCTGTACTGATTCAATCAGGCGCATGGACCTACCTGGTTCTTGTCAGATCCAAAGATAAATACATACCAATCATAGATCTTTTTGGTGTAGTGCTAGACCTAAAGCTTTTCATCTCCACTCGGTATAAATATGGGTGTTGATCTGTAGTCTTTCTGAGATAGGAAGATAGCTCTTTTGTTGAAGAAAACCAGAAATAGCAATTTCAGTTTCTGTGTAGTTTTCCCTTATTCAATAAATGCCAAGTATGGGATCTTGTTTTGTGGGGTTCTGCAGGGCCTTTTCCCTACAGTTTCTGTTCATTTGAGGTAGCTCTAGGCTAGTATGCCAGAAAAAAAAATGTAGGATTTTTCAAAGTGCAGATGAGTTGTTTAAACCCTGCAGAACCTTATTTCATTGGGTTTAGGGCTACCAAAAACTCCAAATCCCGATACACAAACACTTGTTGATCCACACTGAACAGGATTTATTGTTTCATGGAAATACATGAATGTTTCATGTTGAAACGTTTCATGTTGAAATAAATTCCAGTTTAAGGATAAAAGAACATTTGGAAGGAAGATATGAGTGCTGTGAGGAAACAACTTCCAGGTCACTCATGGAAATGTTGAGAGAGGAGACCGAAAATGGAGAAGTAATCGCTCCTCTCTACAAAGACAAGTGAGCAAAATGAGCACAGTCACCACATGATTGCATTCTCTCCCATATTGACACTTTTCCCCTAAGATTGTAGATTTAGGTATCATACAATTGAACATTATTTAAGAGAGGCTTGCATATTAGGTAGATGCTCCTCCTCATATTACAAGACACTGCTATAGCAGGATGAATATTTCACAGCCTACTGGCTGAATGTGAGAGGTTGTCAATAACAACGGTTGTTAGTGGTCCAGAGTTCAGGAGGAAGAATCACGAGTGCCCAAAGAAGCTCCTGTGTGGCATAAGTGGCATAACAAGAGAAAGTACCTATACCAGGCTTCATTCAACTATGCTGATCACCACTGTCATTGTGGATTGCGAAGAATTCATAAAGATGCTACATATTGAAGATACATACTATTGAAGAAAACCAATTTTGAATCATATATGCAATTAATAGTCACCAACATAAATGATAACTCAAGGAAAGTGTGCTGTATAGTTTCAAAAAGTACCGACTGTATTTAACAAGAAAGACTAGATGTCTTCAGAGATAAATTATAGCAAATAGATTTCTATTTATTATGTAATTTTTTCCATCTCTGTAAAGTTTCAGTTGGTTTATTCCTGTTCCCACGGATACAAGCTCACTTTTCTTCTGTTGGTTTTGTAGATTTTTTCTCTGATTCACCTTTCTGCTTTGCAACAGAAATAAAGGTAACTGTTTTAAACTTAGTTGTATTTCCTGACAAACCAGCTATTATGATTAAGCACAATAACTTTCTATAATGTCACTACTCTCCTACAAATATTTGCATTTGTCTTCAAGTCATGTGGCTGCAATGTAATATTTAATTATTATTATTTTTTTCTAGATGCATGTAGTGGCGAAATAACAAACTTTTCCAAGCCACTCTCTAAACATGACTGTGTATTACTCTAAAAAAGAAACTTGTCAGATAACAAGTAACTTAATTATTTAAGCATTTCAGGCCTTTTCTATCACAGCACTCTAACTCGTAAGGTTTTTGGAAGGAGAAAAATGACCCATAAATATTTTCCATTTCATGCTCTTCTGTAATGCCACAAATCCATAATACATTTTATAAGCTCCATCCTGAACAAGAACGCCAACAACAAAAAAGACATATTTTTCTATTTTGAGCAAGGGAAAGATATAATGCGTAAATTACATGATATTCATTAACATTTACCACATGGCATCATTTGAATTAATTCATTAGTAGACAGTATAAATCCACTGAAATTGGATATTAGTGGTCCCTTAACATAGATAATGAAACACAGATTTCTAGTCAGTGTTGTGGTCCTGATGTGCAACAGTAGCCAAAATTGAACAGCTGGAGTGACAGTGCTGAACTAAGGTCAGTAAAAGGTGGGTCAAAACACAATTCTGAACAGACTGGTATTATAAACATATACTAGATTTTAAGAGAGAGGAATTCATTTCAAAAAACCTAGAAAATCCAGAGGGAAAAAAAAAAGTCCAAAGTTTACAGAGCTGTGAATGGAAAGAAGGTCCAAATGCAATTTCCTAAAATACTTTTCCAAAAATATTTTTAATTCATCTATAACCAGAGCAAGATATTACCCTAGAAGTCGGTCTAAATCTTCTTATAAAATATGATCTGAGGCACATAACTAAAAAGAATGCTATATGGCTTAGACCTATACTGTAACTTTCTAAACAATTGAATTCAAGGAACTTTTCACAACGTATGTGTATTTATTTCAACTATGACAAACAAAAAAAGACAATACTAATAAGACACCACCCAAGGAAGCCCTTAAAGAGATACTATTTAAGTTCCAAATCAGGAGTAAATATTGCTTCCTCTGCATTAAATGTAATGGTTCCAGTTATTAGTCATCCAAAGTAAGCAATCAAAACAACTGCATCAAACTTTTCATGTATGATTGACAATCGACTACTATCTTCACCTCTGTGAAGATACTTACACGGTATCTTCACTGTACATGTTAAAATGTAAAATGCCTTTTCATGTTAAAACGATGGAAAGATTTCTGAGCAATTTTCTGTCTCAGCCTACCTACACTTCATCAAATAAGAAATGACAAGTAACAGCCTTCCAACTGTTTCCAAGTGAATTGCTTTCTATTAGCCTAGCAGAATCTCCTACTGATTTTCTTGTATTTGTTTTCACTCCTTTGGTATTTTAGAAAGGAAATCACCAGAATAGTACATTGGAACAGAACAAAGATTTCCTAATTTGAAAAATAAGTAGCATAACTTCAACTGCACAGAAACAAAAAGCATTCACATATGATAAATGGATAAAAGCTATGTTAGTATTAAATGGTAAGGCAAATTGCAGGATGGAACTATGATAACTCTCTTAGTGGGTCCACAGCCGCTGAGCACTTCTAAAAACCTTAGAGCTTAGGTGTACTGAATTGACATTTTAGATTGATTTTAGGCAGTGTAATACAGAAAATAAAATATAATTCTTACAAATACTAAAGTGCCAACTCAGTAGATCTGCTCCTTCAGTAGATCTGCTCATTAGCTTGATGTAAGTTTTAACTAGATTGAAGTTTTGACTAAATGTTGAATGATTTGCCAAAACAAAGAGTATAGTTTACTTATGTGAACAGCCAATATGATGTTTGAGTTCCTAAAAAAAAAAAAAAAATCCAGAGACTTAAAGTTGAAACTGTTTTTTGAAATGAGATCAGTCTTCTTGATCTTTCTCTGACTGAGAGTCACCCTCTAACAGCCTGAGTTTATCCACTTGGTGCATTACAAGCTGCTGGAACCATTGGGGTTGTGCATGTCCTGCAACTTCCTTCATAGACGACAACCATGTAAGCAGAAATAGCAAATTTCTCAAAGAGCTTCTCAAAGCTCTTGAGGGGTTGTATTTGAGGGGTGATCTCCCAGAACATTTGTAAATTTATTTCACTTGCTGTTGCTCTCGAGAGTCTCTAGACAAGAGCACAGCAATCCTGGGACTGATCAAAGCTCCATCTTGTACTGTAAAGCTTTTCTGTCTGGGACAAGTGCTAAATTTTCAGAAAAAGTGCTAGTGAACTAACATATTGGGATACTGTGTGATTCTTCACCTCTCAGCTTGCAGTTACCTTTTTTTCCAGGCTGTAGGCAGACCATCACATCTTTGACCATCATTTGACCCTTCCTCTGTACACTTTAGCAATAGGTTTATGCATCTTTTCCCACTTTTTGCTGCTCCTTCACTCAAATGCTTGAAAAAAAATTACATTTCTTCATCCTTTCTGCACAGTTTTTTAAATTCTGTCATCACTTGACAATGTCTAACAAGAATATTTGTTATTTATTCACCTTCTCCACTACACTCTGCCCCCTCACTTGTCCATTTCATAGATTATAAGACTACAGTTTATTTGACTTCTATTTTATAGAGGTGTCTATTTCTTACCACTGACCTAGAGGGAGCCTAGGCATCAGGCTTAGAAAATAGAATTAACCTTTAAATAGAAAAAAATGAAGAAATAGGAAATTAATGTCAAACAGGTTTTTCATGTTTTTCTTTGCTGCAGTGCTTCCCTGCATGCCTCAGTCATGCACTTACTCTTTCCTGTTTCACCTTCTGCTGCTCTAGCTGGCAAATTCTTTTAAAGTAGTATTATTTCTTGCCATTGTTATACCATTTTTCAAATGTCGGATGTTGCTTAAACAAGTTCCTTATGCAATTTGCTTTTGTGAATTCTTGTGTTTGAACTGACTATTTTTACTTTAGAGAATCTATTTTCCAGTTTCCTTTCCCAGTGCTCAACCTGTCTACGTACCCACATCTTGTTTGCCTTCCAGTATTTCTAGTCTCTCCTAAGCGATTCTTGCAGACAAATATTGACTGATGTAAGCTTCAAGTTTGTTTAAGTCTGCATCTTCCAGAAGTCCTTTCTGTAGTTTTGGTTCTTTAATTCCAATTGCAAACATCTGCTTTGTGATAATTAAATCAGGCAAAGTGCCACAGCTACATAGTTTTCTCATTAATTTAAGGTCAGTGACAAACTCCTAAGAGAACTTCCTCCTTGTCTGGCTCCATATCATATCTGACCTTTTTCTTGGGAATGCAATATTCTTCATATTCCTAACTTTTGGAGTTTAAGCTGTCATTATTTCATGCTTCTAAAAATACAAATATCTTCAGATTTGGCAAAATAGAAGAACATACAGGATGGGTTTGGTACATACATTTCTGGTTCTGATTCCAGTTGGTATTTCTTTGGGAACCTAGATGATGGAACAGAGACCTTTTCAAAATTTACAAATAATACTAGGAGAGAGTAAGGTGACAAATCTGCCCTTAAGAGAAGGTTAGGATTTGATTTTGACAGATAAGAGAAATAGTTTGAAAAGAAAGAGCACAATTAAATCAAATAAAAAATTTTACACTCATGAAGGAATAATAACAGCAGAAACACAGACTGTAAAACTGTTATCAATTATTTATAAAATAATCTTGACATTTTTGGAGCATTAACTTAAATCAACTATGTCATGATGTTATGAGAGAGGCACACAGCATATGGCGATAGATAAAATTAGGAAAAGTGAAGTAATTCTTCAGTTAATGCAGCATTGCTAAGGCCTTACCTTCAATAATGCCTCCAGTTTTAGACATACCACCTGAGGATGATGAGTAAGACTGATTGAGGGGTTAGAAAATTTGATATTGAGCCCGCTGTTAACTAAAGGTCAGAAAAGTGAGGGAGGAGATCATATTACTCCACAAGAAAAGAAAAACGATTTCACATTCATCCACAAGAAAGTAAAAAGTGTTTCACACTACTCTATAAAAAAGTAAGGAAAGATCTGTTTAGTGGGTTCATGGGCAAGAGGAAGATGACATGGATTTCAGCTACAGGAAGATTTAGCTTGTCCATTAGGAACAGAAAGAAGGTTGAATAAAATGAATAAAATTCATGAGGAGGTTGTGTTGTTTCAAATACCGCATTTCTTTAAAAGCAGATAAGACATATATACTGCTAATTCTTAGGAATAAGAAGGATAAATTAGAATGTGACCTCTGCAAATATTCTGTATTTTTGCAATGCTCGGATAATATGCAAGATCAAACAGTCACTATTTTTTTATCATTAAGTCTCACTGTTTACATATATATTTTAGTTCTGGTCAGGATCTTCTTCCAAGACTTTGTGGCAAAGCTGTAGAGCTTTAAATCAGTAGGCCTCTTCTTGCCATTCCCTCTCTGTCTAACCAGATCAAGCTGTTCGTTATTTTCCTAGTTATATAACTCTTAGAGTTATAACCCATTCCTACCACTAGCTTTTAGGTGGCTTTGTCATCACTCTGAACTGAAAATCCAGAGTTAAATCTTTCGGGTTCTGATAGGATTCACGCTATTGGCTCTAGAGAATGAAAATGGAAAGTTCTTTTTTTCCTTTCCCTTTTTTTTTCCCCTCCCCTCAGATATAGCTATTAAAGAAGTTGCGCCCTCCTGCTCTTTAACAACAGCCCCTTGGTGGGAGCACTTATTTAGGAAGTGGTGGGACAGGATTCAATCCCCACTTCAGCCAAAGAAGTGAAAAACTCACATCTTGGATATTTTGGGAGAGAACAGCCAACTACCAAGGGTCTAACCCTGGGAGTCAGAAAGAAAGAAAAAGTCTTTCTGTGTTTGGTTGGTTAACTCCAATGACTATTCGGTGTGAAATTAGAGGAATGGTTTCTGGGAACACAGAAAAAATCCAGACTTGTGCTGCAAACAGAAAGGAAGTCAGCAGCAACAGCACTGAAGCATGAAGAGCACTACCCTTTCTCCACTGCTTGCTGCCGCAGGCAGGCAGCACTCATAAAACCATTTGCCTCTGGAGGATGGAGTGGATGCTGTGCGGGCACTTTGGGTTGGGACAGCCCTGAATAGCTCCAGCAGCAGAAATACAGCTACAAGGAAACTGTCAGTTTAAAGAGGAAAATGCTTAATGATTTCAGGCAACTTTAGTGCTATTTGGCTGTGGATCACACTTTTTTCTTTTTTTTTTTTTTTTTTTGAGGGGGCAGCAGGTACCACTTCAGCCTTGGTGCTTCAAGTCTTGTTACATGCTGGCTTTGAACCTGAAACAAAGTCCATTCAGGACTTTCAATCCCCAGATATGAGCACAGTGATATTGCCTCTTGCCTGACAATTTTCTTGTTCTCCTTGAACTCTCTTGTTTCTCCTTGAAACTCCATTACGTAATAATGTTGTAATATGCATTATGTACTATTGAGGCTGATATCTGATGTCATTTATTCTCATCAGCAGGGTTGCACAAATGAAAAGAAATCAATATTCTGTCCAGTTATGCTACTGCCACAGCATTTGGACTTGTTTCTCCTTTTTTCCCATATATAAAGTTGCAATATCTGTCCTTTCCCTAATGGAAATTTTCAGATATGAGGACTTAGCATTGTTGGTTTTTTGTGGAATCAGTTATTCAAACCAAACAGAAAATTAGTAGGAAAGAAGTTCTGTTGCTTTGGATGGATTCACTCATGTCAAATGAAATAAAAGCTGTAGGACAAGTTTTCTATTGTGTACCCTGAAAACAGAAGGTCAGGACACATTCCTCTGTTTTCTATATTACCTCAGTTTTCTCAGTGTTACTGAAAATGTTTGCTTGCTGACTTGCAGTTTTCAGAGCTGGGGAAAGATGGTGTTAGTAATAAACTTTTAATGTTATATTTGCAACTGAAATCAGGAACAACCCTTGATATTTTAAATGTGAAAGAGGATGATGACATCTATTGACGAGTTCCTCCTGTTGTGATCAGTAGGTTGCTATCTATTATGTGAATGGATGGTGCTCCATACAGGCCACAAATCAATTACCTATCTTAAAGGAACAACTTTCCTCATTCTGGATATGCAGTCTTCTATGAAATGATCATTACCATACCAGACAGATTTACAAGCAGCTTTTAATCCTATTAGTGGAAATTTTAACAATGTTTATAGGCTTTCTTTCTCACCCTGTTTACTCTGCACTCAGAGTTAAATGTTTTCCAGTGTGGAAAATCTTTCAATGCACTGGAAGTAGCTTAGGTTCTGGCAAACACAAAACGATCTGTAGAGACTGAATTTTCATGTACAGTGTGTGTAGTCTTGTAAGTTTGTTTACTGCCTGTGGAGAGAAGCCAAACAATGGGAGAATTGTTTTATGAAGCACAGAGAATACATTAAGTTGTAAGGATGTAGGTGTCAGAACCAAGGCAGCAAGTTTAAGACTACTGCAATCCTTGTTAATCATAAAAATATACACTATGCTCTACATGCATGGATCAGATGAAGAATCTAAATCTTTCCTTCATAAACTACCTTCATTCGCTTCTTTCTATATTATTGAATGGCTGTTGTGATCCCATCTGACTAATATACATCCCTTTATAGGTATTCTTTAAGTAATTTGCACACCTTCTGGTTAACACTAGTAGCTGGGGCTGTTAAATACATTAATAGCACCCTAACCCAGGTAAAACAAACACTGGTTAGATATAACATGCAACTTGGAAAATTTATTAGCATGAAATCATCTCCAGACCAAAAATAGCAGTGGGAACATCTTTTTATTTAATCTCAAACCAATTCAGTTTAACCATGTTCCAAACTTACTTGACTGAGGAGGAAAATTCCATGTCACTGTTACATTAAATTAACTTGATGTGAACTATCTGATAATAATTTATGCAATCTTTCAGTAGACACTGACCATTGTCTATAGTTGGACATATTTAATTCTGTTTGTAAGTTAAAATTTATAGTAATCACAATTCTCTCCTGAGAGGAAAATAGGATCACACCATTTCAACAGCTCCTTATAGACAGACAATAAACAGAGTTGCATTAATCCAGTAGTCTTCAAAATAAGTCTTCATTTTGAGATCCAGAAATTAAGATGGAGGTAAACATGTAGCTAATTATAGCTCTGCTTACCTATTTTTTCTATTTGCTATCTCATATCTTTTGTCTTCTGTGTTCTTACTTATTTGACACTATCTTAGTATAACACTATGCAATACCTTAGTATTATTTTTTTCAACATAAGTTTATGTATAATATAAAATAGGCATTGTAAGCAATCATTACAACCGTGATGAACATAACCCTTGCTGGTTAGATGCATTTGCAGGTGGCTTTATCTAGAAAAGAGATTAGAATCAAGAAAAGCCATGTAAATGGACATAAGGGAAAAAAAAATCTACAATATCTTTACTTTGTACTTTGTCTCACTGTCTTACCTTCATGCTTTTTATGTTAGGATATCCTACCTTTTTCTTGTCTATCTGGTAACCACTTTCTCAGAGATTTGTAGACATTTGAAAGAACCCTATATTTTCTTTCTTTTTAATATAGAAAAAGCTAAAGCACTTTAGCTCTCCTGAATCAAATAACTTCACAGTACCTATTTCTCCTGGGAGAGGTAGTATTACTTACTGCTTGAATATGACAGTGGTATCTGATTATTCCCAGCTGCTGGTCTTTTGTCAGCAGATTCTTTCACGTTGGTTATTCCATTAGCAGTACAGTAGGTGTAAGTAATAGCATACCTCTCCGACAGTAATTGAATAAATCTGGTTTCTAAGCTGTCATTAATGATACTTAACTGATAAATCAAATTTTGATCTATGTAGGGCAGAATGAAAAAAAAAGAGAAAAATGTTGAACTTTTTACCTTACAGAATGAGATGGAAGAGCTGACCTACATCTCAGATGCATCTACTCGGCAGAGCAAGATGTAAAACAAAATAGTTACCTTGTTGGCCTCATCCCAAAATGGAGCCTATCTACATGTTGTTCCTACCTGTTAGTGTCCCAGAGCTGTGTGCTCTGACGGTAGCACTGCTGCCCAACATGTACATACAGAACATAGCTATGTCTGCCGTGCAGCCTTGAATGCTGTAAATCTGTACCCACATAGGCCTAGAACCGGATTCCTCAGTTCCTAGGCCTGGGAACTGGAGACCTGAACACCTCAGGAGCTCTGCAGAAGACCCAGATGCCCCATTGCCCATCCTTCAGACAGACCACGGATAACCTGCAAGCTGATGGCTAGGCTAAAACTTCACTGAAAGCCCACAAGCAAACGGCCTCGAGGCTCTGACCTATTTTTGTTGAAGTAATGACAAAACCACCTTTCTCTTCAGGGATATTGGGTACGATGTGAGATGCAGCTTCAAGTGAAGCTTGAAGGTCACCAAATCTGAGAAGAGGTTTGTGTATGTTTCACTGTAACCCAAAGTACAATTTTAAACATCAAAATGAAGGTTGGTTTTGTTAATCAGGTTCCCAGGCCAGACAAGCACATGAGACAGTCTCTCATATCTATAAACATGGAAATAAAAATGTAATTGTTTACCCCCTTCCTATTTTGAGATCTCAGAATAGCACAGCATCCTTTCCTATTAATATAGGAACCTCCCTCCTCACAACTAAAATATCAGAGGTGGAAATAGCTCATGTTTTTTTCTCGTTTCTCTCCATTATTATAACTCAGTCGCTTCCTCTGGGAAGCCTGAAAGCGGAATATTTTGCACACATTGTGGGAAAGGGAGTTGCAGCTTGCTGAACTTGGGTCAGAGGGTCGTCTCGCCTACCAGGAGCAGCGTTGATGTCCAGCAGGAAGGGAAGGTGGGAGAGGGCAGGCAGGGAAGCCAGAGCATGAAACGCTGCACTGAAGCACTGCTGGAGGCAGAGAAGTAAAATAATACATTCATTCTTAAACCAAATCTGTACAGAAATATGTAATGGTGATCCAGAAAACCTGAAAGAAGTAAAAGCAGAACAGTAACAAGAAAGACGGTAAAGTAGGTAAGTATAAGTAAAGTAAGTAGCTTCTGCAGATGAAAAAATAAACATCATGTTGACTTTAAGTTCTGTTAAAGTCTTATGTTAAAGTCACGACGTAAAGTTATGACTTTATATGTTCCCATGTGGGAAGATTGCAAAATCTGTTGAAAAGTGAAATCCAAAGAAAAAAGTTTTCTCAGAAAGCAGCCTGCAGGTAACTGAATCAAAAAATCATGAGATGGAAGATGTCATTTGGAAAATTCTAAATAAGCACATGTAAGTCAGAAAAAAATCAGTTATTTGCTGACCTGGGCAGTGTGAGGAAGCCCTGCTTTATCCTCATTTGAAATCTTGGTGTTTTTTCCCTTTGCACAAAGACAAACCAAGAGCTTCTTAACACGAGAATGAATTTTATTTTTAACATTTTTTAAAAATCTTTTAAAATCATTCTCTCACTATTTTTAAACACAAGTATTATGAATAAAGCATAAAAGCACTGTAGATGTTGAAAAATGTAGGAGTAAAGAGGCCAGAAATGAAATCTTTTGATTCTTCTGATTTTCCCTCAGAAAAAAAATCAGTTGCCAAAATGTCACTAAATTCTCTAACAAGATTAGCTGCCATAAAATGACAATATTGTGTGAATAAGCTGTTGTTTGAAACAAAAATGAAAAACAAGTTTTGCAAAACTATCAATGACAACACATTTTTCATCCCTTTAAAAGATGAATACTGACATACTTCATATCAATAATTAAAAAATGAAGTTGGATATAGGTATGTTACTAAAGCCACTTGCACTGAAAACAAAAACACCAGTGAAAAACAAACAAAATCAGTTTTAGAACTGGCCACTGTGTCTTGGACTGTCTTATGTCTTGACATACCATGACCAATTGTCCTGTAAATTGACAATGTTTTTATGCTCAGGAAGGCAATTTTCTCCCAAGAAAGGCATAAAATGAGTCTTAGCTGTTGCTTAGAGCACTCTCCCTGAAGAACAGTGAGATATTGCTCAGCTTAAAATTTAGCAGCAACCTGTGCTTACGAGTGAGTGACTGACTGTCTTTTGTAGTTTAGTAATTGGAGAAAAAAATTCATCTCTGGCCACAAAATTGTTACTGTTTTGTGTAGTTGGGAGGGAAGAATGAGAACACAACTCCCAGTACATGAATGCAGTGACCTACATTGAGCTCTTTCCTCCTCGTAACCCCAAATTTTCCCTTACATTCATTCACTTTCCAATTGCTTCCAACAGCTCTTAAGGGAGTGCCATAATTAAATCAAACAGAATGTTCTCAAGAGCTTGATGCCTGATTTCCACTAGCTCCCTTTTTGAAAACCCAGAACACCACATGCGATAAACACCATTCTACCGAAGAGAAGGCTTTACTGTGGTGTAATATGTCATAAATGATTCTGCTAGTCCACTGCTCATGATCTATGTCTTAACATCTTATGCCAGAATCACCAGTCTTTAATTTTCTTGGGTTATTCCACTTGTGAAGAGTTTAATATATTTTATTCTTGTGCTATCATCTTACACTGAGGTTTTGACCTTTCCAAAAATGAAGAACATGCAAGAACATCTGATCTCTTTCTCATGGTTCACCCTCAAAAATAATCTTTTTTTTCATTATTTTTGATGTTTATATTTCACCTGCTAAAACTGGCTATGAACATGAGGACACAGTATTACAGAGATGGTCTTTAGTGTCTTCAAAGCCTTCACAACTAAGAGTTTTTATTTTCATATTCAGTAGATTTTTAGGTTTCTCAATAAATTCATGTTTTACATTGTTCTCAAGTGAGCACAAGATGATAGTAAATAATAAAAAATGAAGTTTAACTCTTTGACTGTCTCACACTATTAGTCCAAGGAGCAGCCTGCAGTTTGACACTGATGTAATGTAAGTATTAATCATACCATGACAGTCAGTATCATTAGCTCCCTCATTAAGCTCTTCTTCGTGTCTAAGCTGATCCAGAAAATCAGTTTTGCAAAGCAGAAGAGGCAGTTCAGCTACTTAAATACATGGTCAAGGAATAATCAGAAGAAAGAAGCTTCTTACAGCTAAAAAATATTTTACATCTAAAAGGTAGAACTTTAAAAGTGCAAGATCCCACTTCATTGTAGCAAGACACTTATTATGACTCCAGTGAATGCTTGGATTAACAGCCGCATTGCTTAAATCTTAATATTGGTATGAACAGATATCATCAACACCTCTAGCACGCCTGATTAGTGGCACTAATTGTAATCATTCTGAGGAGAAAAAAAAAATATTCTAGAATTTCCAAAAGGGAAACAAAAATAAAAAAAAAAGAAAAAAGACTTCATTTGGAAGCTGAGTTCTAGTAGCTGATATTAGAAATTTGGTAATATAGTTTTAAATTTCCCACATAAAGCACATAAACAAATCTGCATATAACTATGAAAATTATGAAAATTTACGTAAACATTTTGGGGGGATTCAGTGAAATCATTTATATCATCAGTATATATATGGATTGAATATCTGCTCAAGTATCTAACTAACTGTATGCATACATTGCAAATCTAAATAGGTCTACTGGTTAAAACATGCTCTTTTCTCCAGAGCTTTTGGGTTTTCCTGTCTCTAACACTAACAAAGGACTCAATCTTACAGGATGCTCTGTATTTTCAATTACTATTCAACTGGGATTAATGTGTGGATAAAGAAAAGGGCTGAAGGCAGTCCACGAAACAAGAAAACTCTCTAAATGTTGTTTTTACCACACTTCCTGCAGAAATTATATGTATTGTAAGTAGTTAGCTGAGTGACTGAATAGAACATTTTCCTTGAAAATCCTAAAGATCTGAAATGAAAAGCTAACTGCAATGGAAGGAATTGTAAGGCACTAGAACTTCCATTCTATCTTTGGTATAAATTGTTTCCATGTGATAATTGTCTTGTCTCAAAATGTAGCTATTTGAAAGAATAAAATATGTTGCTATTTTCTTAAATTAAATATATTACTGTGCTATTTTCTTAAATTTCAAAACTAATGTTGAACACTATTATTTTTTATCTGGGAAAATATCACAGAGAATTCACCTTTCCTGAAGCGGATTTGTCAAACGATCCAGGCATTTTTCAACTTTCAGAATGTGAACAACATTTACACGTTACACATATACTCCTATGGTGCCAGTGATAAATGATATGGAAAGGAAACCTACTTAGAAGAAAAACTCTTCTTTGCAACTTCTGTGAAAAAAATTACACGAGAAAGGTGAGATAAGTAATGCACAAGTGGAATATGTTTTAAGGTTTTTCCTTTGGGAAGAATATCTCCTTTTTTGGAGGTATATGGTGGCCTCTAGTGGCTTCAGTATTCAGACAAAAATATAATTGCTTCCTTGTTTTTAAATACACATGATGGGAAGGCTTATTTTGAACATAGAGTGCTAAACTAAAAGATATTTATTAGCTATGTACATCTCTTACTGCAACATGCATATTTGTAACTGCAACTATGTGTCATACATGATTAATCTTCTGAAAGAAAAGGTGCCGATAGTTGAGTACATATAGATCTAGCTATTTAAGATATTTATAAATCAGAGATAGCCTTGAATCAAACCCTTTCAACCCCCTTGGAACATCCGTATAAAAAGATGAGAATCTTGGGTTCATAACCAAAGTTTTTAGTTCCAGAGCATCTGTTTTCCAAATGTCCATGTGATATTCCTTCATTTTAGTTTAATTGTAGTACAGAGCAGTAGATGAACGGAAAAAGAGTGCTAGTGCTGTGATCACAAGTCCAAAGTACAGAACCTCATCTAAACCTAGAGTTGCCTAGAGCTTGTAGGAGCATTAAGACTTTTGGGATCTTTACAGTTGTGATTTGGGGCAGACCCACAGTCAGTGAGTCTGCAATACTCCACAGTAGAATACTAACACACACACACTGGGCCAGTATCCATAAACTAGGTGTTAGCTCACCTACCTGAACAGGGATGAGTTTTTTCCAGAAAGCATGTTTGCCAAAATGGTCTTTTTTTTACAAGACACAGCAGAAACTGTCTCTTTGCTCATAATTTCTCCCTTTTACCTTTCACTACAGCTGGACACTGTAACCTGTGGGACCATAGAGAAGGAGGTTGGAGACCAACCATCAATTTTCTCCTCTGCCTGAGATGATTCAGACTGGTATTTCTCAGCTCTCACATGAATGAGCTAAGCCCCAGGCTCTGCTCTAGTGTGGGAGTTTCCTGTCTTTTCTGATGAATCTCTACCACTTTCCAGGAAATAATTAATAGTCATTTGGCCAAGAGCACAGCTTACTTCTTGTGGTTAGGAAGTGGTCCAGTCCCAGGATTATTAACATTATATAAACTCACTCACTAGATCAAACAGAAAATGTCTTTGAAGGCACAAATTTAGGCCTCATTTTAAAAGGCAGCTTATTTTGAAGAATCGTGTTGAAGAATGGGACCCTTCTGGAACCCTGATCATAAAGAGAGAGAAATGGATGCTTCCAGGGAGCAGTTCATCTGACCTGCTAAAGAGATCTTCTTAGACCATGTATTCAATTGATTCGGTCATTACTTAATAATTTAATCATTATTAACAATAACAAATGACTGTTTTTCAGGACTTTGAGGTCTACAGGAGTACGTTATGGAGAGAGGCAGTTATAATCTATCGATATATTAATAAATGTCCACAAAATTCCTACCTTTGTGATAGTCTGAAAACTACTGATATTTTCTTAATGCATTATGGTGTAATCACAATCATCATTGTGTAATCTTAATCTAACAACAAATAATTCATCTGAAATAGAGATTATCTTTTCTCTCTCTCTGGATGTTGATCATACTTTCTTTTTAATTTGATAGTATGAATGACACAAAGCATATACATATACATATAACATCTTCTGGCAGCCCAAATAATAGGATTTTATTTTGTCTTGGGTGGATGAGCAGTGCTGGACATGTTACAGCACAACTGGCCTACATAAAGAAGCATGACCTGGATTTGGACCTCTAGCATGACCTGAATGAAACAAGAAGAGATTTTGTGGGCATGAATAAGGACAGTTCAGCCTATTATTGTCCCCCATTGTCTCCTCTCTTTCTCTGATAGAGGTTATGTCTTATGTCTTAAAGGCAACAAAAATGATTATTCACCTCCCTTCATGTCTTGAAGTGCCCAGTATTATAAATTCATGAAAACTACCTTCCTTCTTGCCATCACATTTTCAAGCTGGTTGTATCACTCTGTCTGCCATACCGGTCTTGTGTATTTCATGCATTCTAAAGCAAATAAAAATCTAAAATATCTCCTAGAACTACATCCAGAGAGCATCATGCCTTGTAGTTGAGAAGAGCCTCAGGACAAGTTGTATTGAGTGTAGATGTGGACTGTCTACTCCAAAGGAAACAGCGCCAAGCAGAGTCCCCTGCACCACTTTGTTGGTCAGTGAGTTCTTGCTGGAGACAAAGGGAAGACATGGTTTAAGCTGTGCTTTGGCCTGGACTTAGTGCTGTTCAGGTTTAGCAGCTGCAGAAAGTTGCCTTTACTTCCTCTCATCTAATGCTGAGTATTCCCTTTGTGAGGGATCCCCACATTAAGAATGTATACATATAGACTACATTGCAAGAGCTCTTCTTTTGTTTGTTTTAGCTGAGAAAAGTTCTTGAGACATTCCCAAGAAGATAATAAACAACATAGTTGAGCCATATGGTCACTACAATGATGGGAGCAAAGCAATTGAACAAACTAACTGAACTGTGAACATTTTTGTCCAAAAAGAACTATTTTGTTGATGTTTTAATGAACGTTCTTATTGCAAATTGAAACTTGAATCCTGCTTTCTAGGTTTTAAGGAGTTTCCTTATTGCTTCCTGCAGCTTGATGAAATCCAATTAATGCTGAAAATTATGTGATATTTCCTGAACTGACAGAGCACTTCACAACTACAGCAGACATCTGGTATGTCAGGAAAATTCCATCATCTGTCTAAAATACAGACATCAGTCTGGTTATAGCTGAAATGGGCTAGTATAATCTGAGTGAAATGCTTTCATATCATATCATATTTGACTGGCAAAATCATCTTTAGTTACTGTGCTAGGACTACAGTGCTAATAACCATTCACACAATTTCAGAGCGGCAGCAGGGAAATTGCTAAATATTTAATTACACAGTGGAATTATTCCAATAATATTTTAAATTTGCAAATAATTGTGAAACAACAAATATAAATTAGGTGGATGCACTGGGAAACCCTCTTCTGTAAGGGAATATGAAATGGAATGGAATATGGAATTCCTTTCAGCTTTTGTTAATTTGAAAATACTTTCCCCATTTTTGCAAATGAGAAAAAGATTGAAAATCAGTGATTTGGTCTAATCTGTTTTTTTGAGAACATCGCCTTTGGAAAAAAAGGAAAAAAGGCTCCAGAAGAAACCTTCTATTTCAAACCTACCAGCAACTTTTCATCAGTCTTTCTCAGAAACAAAGCAGCAAAGCATTTTCTCTCAGATGGTGTAAGAAAATTCTTGTTTTATTCATCTCAGGTCAGCAAATAGCAAATACTGTAATTTCCTCAAAATAAAATCAATGAAAAATTCTTCACTATTTTCCAGTATTTTTGAACTACAACATTTTATTTTTCCATTTAAAAAAATTATACTAAATTTATGATGCTTACACAGCAGCTTAAACAATATGCTTTGCTTTCTGTGATCTGAAAATAGCTTTTACTATAGCTTTTCTATGTTGCTTGGCTGACAAAGTAAGAATAATCATTCATTCAGTACTGTTTGCCACTCATTGATTTTCCATTCTCTTTCTGCATCCTTAGACTTCTCCTCAGAAGTTCTCCCAGCTGACCTGCTGAATTTGTTGAATGCTGAATTTGGAAGGCATCCAGATGCTGATCTATACTCCTCTTCCACTTTTTCAGGATGTAGGATTCCACCTGCAGAAAAAAAGATCCTAATTTCCAAACCTGCTAATGGTTATGGACCTTCCAATGGTATTTTACCATCCTGATTGCAAGGTCCCCAATGCTCAGGGTAGAGCATGAGCATCCTACCTAGGGCATTAAATGAGCAATGGGAGAGCTGGATCCTCTTCTTGAATAATTGTGGTTCTTTCCTCCCCGCAGTGACATGCAGCTATGTAGATGTTATCCAGTTTGGCTCTTACAAGGCCGGTGAAGAGCATTTCCATTGCCCACCCAGGCAGACATCTTTCTTCTTCCGAAGATGGTAGTATTTGTCATCCTTATAACTGAAGCACCACATGTAGGAGCTGCCTTGCCTCTTGTTCTTGCAACTCAGGGTCTATGACAATCGTGGCTGAGGAACATTCTCAACTTTCTCATGGCAACCTTTTTTTTTCCTCAAAAGCCATAGGAAAAAGAAGCATGACTGCTGTTTACCATCAGAGACCGACAAAAGGAGAGTTGAGTAGTCTCATTTATGCAATGAGCTTCCTTGTTTCCATTTTACATTATTTTCACAGGTTGTCTGGTTTTATTTTTTTTTTCATTGGTAAACTCTTACAAAAGAACAGAAAGAGGGCATGGATTTGTTTAATACAAGAGGAAACTGGAAGAACAGGATGAATTTGGATTTTTAGCGTCAAATGCCTCCAATGCCTGGATGTCTACCATTAGAAAAACAAAAACAAACGAAAAACAAACAAAAATGGCAACTTGTGCAGCTTGGAACAACAACAGACGCTTTCCAAGGGGGAAAGAATGGTCCCTTGCAGTGGTGGGAGGATGGTATATCTTTGACAGTGGATGTAAACCCGTTATATACTCCAGATGTGAGTATATGGTTTTGTCTCTGGGAGAGAGGCACCAAAGGGCTTTGGTGGCCACGGTTGTTAACCCACCAGCAGCTGTTTCTCGTGCTGATAGCCCAAAAGGTGGTCGTTGCAGTGTGCTGTGGGCTTGACAACCTACAGAGGCCTCTGCGGGGACAAACTGCCTTCCTGCTCTTGTCACCAGCCTGTTCGTCTTGCCAGCACACAAGCGGGTGATTGTCTCTTGCATACTTGGAGGAAAAAATAGAATTATGGAGAAATTATGTCACCATTTAAAAAAAATTAGTGTTGTAACCACAGTGCCTGATGTATCTACTTAGAAATTACAAAAAAACACTTTTTTTTTTTTAAGGAAGACATGAAGGCATAAAATTAACACTGCTAATATCTTTAAAAACTTCTTGTCTTCCAAATAAAAGACTGAAATTAATATGATATAAGCTCAGGTCCAGAAACTTAGTGGGAAAATAGATTTCTACTGCATCCTGAGACACATAACTCAAAACTGCTCTCTTTTACAGTATTTAGGAGACATGGAAAATGTTTCTGGCATCTCTGAACGGAAATTCAATCATTTCTAGTGAGCCTGCTTAGGAAAATAGCCTGTTCCAAAGTGTCTGGGTGTGGCTGCTTGCACACGAGTTCTGTACTGTGCAAGTGTCCGCTTATAGGTGTCTGCTGCTACAACAGCACAGACGTATAAATCTGAAATGCTAAGGAGTTCCACGCATGCTTTGGCAAATCATTTTCCATTGTTATTTTATGCTTTAAAAGTACCAACTTTAGAAAGCATTTGATCAATTTACTCACCTTCTGTAGGCAAATCTGTGATCATACTCTGTAAAAAAGTCACTATTCCCATAAATATTATTCCTATTATTCCCATTATCCCACAATTATTCCCATTACTCCCATAATCATTGTTTGTTCCACATCTAAAATCATGAAAACCAAGAAAAATGAAATATTTTAATGAAGAAAATAACCAATTAAATGAAAGAAAACATTTAGATAAATGTCTAAATGAATATTGTGATGGTTTATCTATTCTAGCTGAGGGTTTTCTTTTTTCCTTGAAAACACTGGGTCAGGTTACACCTTCTGTAAGGCTACTAGTAGATGGAAACATTAAGCCTGCTTCTTCCCTGCCTTCCACCTAATGGAACCATGACGCAAAATGAACATGCAGGAGGTGTCAAACACCACTTAATCACAGTGGGCGCACAGTGAACTTCCTCCCAAGCCGTGTAATGACTATACCAGGTGTATGTTAGCAGAGAATCAAACTAGCACAGACCAACTTGCCTATTTGGAATATCTCCAGAGGGATTTTCTATTAGCTATTTCCTTGTCGTTTTCTCCAAGTATCATTAGCACCTATGCTGTATTGCAATACATTATTCATACATACATACATATATATGTATATAAATCTTTACCAAGTATTGTAAGAAAATTGGTGCCAGGTACATTCCCAAGGCAATCCTATTTCCACTACTTTTAATACATACATTCTGTCTCGGGTATCTGCGTGCCATGGCCCACCCAGCTAGCAGCAGATTGCAGCCTGTGTTAAATCATTTGTAATACAAATAATAGCGGTTTGGGAGCAACAAACACTGTTGCCCACCCTAAATCACAGAAATTCCCATGGAGCCCATTCCTAGCTGCTTGGGGTCTATCTATCTATCACCTTAGTAATTACTGAAGTTGTAAAATGGACTCATACTGCACATTGTCACCTTCACTGGTTCTGAAAACTGTTTTGCTGCCAGTATCACAGGACCTGCTGCCACAGGCCTGCAATGTCTGCAGCGAATAGGCCTTGTGAATTATACTAGTTCTCAGTTAATGATCACTTTTCGTAAAAGCAAACCTCAAAAATAGGTCTAGGGAAAGCACTTTTTGACAAGATCACAGCTGGTCTCCTAGGGGATTGTGTTGATGAAAACACCATTCCAGCATCCTTAGAATAAAGATGGAATTTTAGAATTTAACTTAAGAAGAAACTATGTTTTGTCCTTAGTTAATTTAAATTGACTACAATCCACCTGGGAAGAACATACAGGTATTTAAACATACATATTTATACATATATAACTCTGTGTGTGTTTGTTTGTGCATGTGAGTTTGCATGTGTGCAACTTTTATATTCATTTAACATCTACATTTGCTGTAATGAAGGTATAGAGTTGGGATTTCAAACACACTGTCAGATAAAACACATCTAATTTAAAATATGACTTGATTGCTCAAAAAAATGTGTATTTTTTTTACAATGTGTTCATCATCATGCAACCCAAGCAACTGTATGTTTTATTCACATATGACACTTCTGAGTGTTAGTATTGAGAAAACAACAGAAAGATTTTTTTTTCAAACATCTTCTGATCTTTAGAGGGAATAGGTTCTTATCTCAATCTCTCTCAATACTATTACTTAAAAAAAAAGAAAGAAAACAAAATCCTCTTAACATATTATACCCTGAAAGTTCTAAATGACTTCCTGAATCTTGTGTACTGCTATGCCACAGTTTGTGCTACACAGCAGCTCCTCACAGCAACACAATAACAAAATCTTTTTTATCACCGTTTGGTGATAAAAGATGAAAGAGAACTATGAAAATCACTTTTTTTTTCTTATCTGAAAAACACCACAAAAACGTAAAATATTTTTGTAGATTTCAAAAATATTTCTATGCAACAACAGCTTTTTTGAAGGAAATGCCACTATTCCCGCTTAGTTTTTTTTTGTTGTTCCTGTTGTTGTTGTTGTTTTATTGCAGATTCTGTGAAGTGCCAAATATGTCCAATGGCCCCACAACAACACAGAAGTGAGTTCAAAACAGAAGCCTTCCTGCAGAAGTGACATCAGCTGTCTAAGCATGTTGTTTTTTCTAGGATATATCTCACCCAAGCACTGCTAGGCCTAATCTTGCTTAACAACTCATGAGTTTGTACAATTCTGGCTTTTCGTGACAGATGCCCCTGTTTGTAAGAGGTAGAATTCCTCAGGTTTCTTTACAGCTTTCCACTAAGCCTGTTGTTTAAACCGGGTTTGTCAAAGTCCACTTGGTGGACACTGAAAGGAAACTTAGTTCACTTTCCATAAGCCACGCTCAAATACTTTCAGTGTGCACTCTTGCAGCCATAAGAAGTATCCTAAAATAAGAGCAGGTCGTGCTGAAGAAAACTTCAAGAAATACTCACACCTCTCTCCCCAGGCAAGTTTTGCTGTTTCTCTCTCACTCCTGTCATACCTGCCTTGCTTGTTCTTGAAAGATACAAACTGCTCAGCCTCCCTCACAGATCTAATCCAGTGCTCCAAAAGCTCATGAGGTTATTCGTGTGGTCTCTAGAGGCATGGCACCTAGCTAAAAGAACTATTGGAAGGCATGAAAGGCAGCAGGGAATCTGAGATCCAGGTATGGCTAAGTGCTCACCAATAGCATGCACAAATCCTGGAAATCTCAAGCCTGTTCTCTGTTCATCTGCTTTGCCTTTCCATAGAGACACAGTCGAAGAGCCAGCTGGAACTACTTAAAAGTTTATGTAGAAGATCATCTTGCAAAAATACTGATTTGTTAGACCTCTGCTAGGTTTTAGCTCAGCCTGGCTTCAAGAGATCATCAAATAAAAGACTTAATCCATAAAGATGTTGAGTAAAAATAATAAATGATTTTATTTATAACTGACTGCCAGAGGCTGCGGTGAAAATGTCCAGGTGCACCTGAAGCAGAAAAGTAACAAAAATGAAAACGAGAAAGTTCACAAATAAACAAGTCTTAGAGCTAAAATACAGTAAGTCAAACAACTCATTCTTCTCTCTGAGCCAGTTAACTGTGCAATTACATCTGCAGGAGAGAGAGAGAAAGGCATAAAGAATAATCACAAATAACACAGAGAAACAAGAAGTACATAAATGAATAGTTTAGACTGCTGCAATTTTCCTCACTCCAGAAACTCCAAAGTTGAATCTTGCATGGAAAAGAAATCAGTAAGCCAACAGGTCATTAAAGAGAAAGAAGATACTTCAATTTCAAGTTGCCTATTAGTGATTTACTTTAACTGCTTCATACTCATGCTAGATATAGCCCAAGTTGCAAAAGTAACCCCACTGTTTACTGATGAAATTTGAACCAGTAAACTCTGAAAAGGATGTTTACTGAACATCCTTTAATTCTTTAATGGTTAAGTTTGAATTCAGTCCTGAAACCAAAGAAGAGCATCAAAAAAGACAGTGTAACATCTGCTCACACCTGGCATCTGGTGTTTTCTTCTTTTTTTTTTCTTTTGCAGTGTTTCTAAGTTTACATATTTCTATCATTTATATCTAGAAAGTGTCTATTCAGAAACTGAGTTATAGGACAGCATTAGCCTTAAAAATCTATTCTCTTATATGAAGAGATCTTAAAATAAATTCTTTTATATGAAAAGAATGGAATTTTCCCGCCCTTTTTTTTGGAAAGAAAAAAAGTTATCTATCATCTCATATATCACTATATATCTAGTTTATTCCAGAAAAAATAATCCCCCATCCTTCATAATCTTGTGTCAGTCTTCTGAAAGTAGAATTTTTGGAAGAAAAAGTACAGAGTTAAAATTTATGGAAAAGTATACCTATCTGGATTCTTTAGTTTCATTCCTTTTTTTTTTACCATAAGAAAGCCTCTCTAAGGTTATTCCTTTCAACACAAAGCTAAGTCATTCAGCTCTTTGCTGGACTTTAGGGGTTAGTGATGTTTTCACTTACTACAGGAGACGCCAGGTACCAAAAGCTCACGTCTTAAACAAGTAAAAAGTGTCATTTTAATATATTATTTTATACTTACAGATCATGTTTTTATAACTCCATAGGTACAGTCATATCAATTTGGACTTCTGTCTTCTGGTTTGCAGAAAATTAAAAAAACAATCTTTTACTTTTTTTCTTTTTATTTTTCTACTAACTCCTACTTGCTGTCTTTCTAGACAAATGATTGGAAAAATGAAGTTATAAAAATAGAAAAGCAACATTCAGGGAAGTAATAGAGAATGATTGTTTGGGTCATTTAAAATTTGTATTGGAAGAAATGCTAGAAAGATGTGCTGAATTTAATATTGCTTTGGCCTCAGCGTTGATGAAGCAATAAGGCAATAATTTTACATCTCAGTAGCTTTAGCTTTCTCTCATTGCACAGACAAAGGCCAGATAACTTAACCTGCTGCATAATAATGACTCACAGAAAGAGCTGTCGCAACAGGCCAACATTATTGAGAAAAATGATCTGTATGAGTTCGTCTTGTTTTTATAAGGGGACTTGATGTAGGCCCATGACTTTCATATATCAGTTATGTATATGAATGGGAGTTCCTGAAGTTTTACGGCTCAGGCTGCTTGGCAAGACTTGCATAGTCATTGGCTAAGTGGATGTTACCATTCCTCCATATTTAACAAACCTTTTCATGTGAAAGTATCCATAACTGTAAAAACAAAGAGTACTTAATTTTTATAAGTAAGTCAGTGGTGATATCTTTTCCAGACAGATAATTCATCAGAAAACTAAGTCTTCCAGGAAAATTTATACTGTCCAATTTAAGATCAAAACAGCTGCTTCTGGTATTTCCAAAAGCTCCAGTTTCTGTTTAACATTGTTTCAAGAGATAGCACATAATCTACTTTCACTACACTCATTGCATTTGTCAAGAAGCTTAATAAATCCCAACAAATATGTAAAATCTGCAGTGCATGCATCTAAACTTAAATAAGCCTTTTGATGTTTTAAATGTTTTTTTTCTTTTGCTTGCTCCATTCATCTCAGTTTGTCAGTTAAGTGATCAGAGAGCCAAGGCTTACTTTCCAAATAGCATAGATGAAGTCAGTCACATCTACCTTCTTCATCCATTTCCCTTGAATTGTTTTTAGTCTTATTTTGTGTCTATGTTTCTTTCTAGACAGAAAGTCACCTGACTGATTCTTTATTAAATGGTGCCTAGATTTTCTATGTTCTTGCAAAGACTCATAGCAAGAATTCTCAGAAATATGTTTTCTTTCAAACAGCAAATGAATTGGAATTAGAATCTCTTTAAAACTTGATTTAAACTCTGCTTCCTAATACTGTGGTTACTGATAAAACATCTTAGCAGCTGTAGCTAGTTAGATAAGATATACTGTGGTCTTTTATGGTGGGGTGGGGGTGGAATTCCTGTGGTATTTCTTTAATTGATCTATTACAAAATTTCAGTCTTCAAAAATTCTTATTCCTGGAAAATACTATCTTTTATGAAGAAAATCCTGATATATTTGCATTCCATCTGAATTGATAATCAACCAAGGTATTTCCCAATGAAAAAGTTTCTGAGATTTCTTTTGAAAAGAGTATGGAAATAGAATTGCTAGTTCAGCAATAGCTAGTTCGACTGCACTTACTTATGTATTGAAATATTCCCATTTTTGCTTTCATCTTTGCAATAGACCTAGTTTCCTGGAAATATTACAACACTGACAGAGTCAACTAACCACTGATGATGGCCCCATAAACTGTGTTTCAGCTTGAAACTGGGACTGTGTTTCCACATCTGAGGTGAATGTTCTTTTCTTCTTTTTTTACCACTTTCTTTGAGGACCTATTTAATCCTGAGCATGATATTGAAGCTCTTATTGGTGCCTGAAGTTTATAATTTCTTCATCAAAAATATAGCTGAGTATAAAACCAGAGATGTGTACTGGAAACTTATAATATGGATTTTGTACATTGAAAACAGGTAGAAACTGTTATGATTATCTTGGCTACCCATCTGCATAGAGTAGGTAATAAATTTTATTTACACATTTCTGCATCAAGTTTGTAAGTTTTGTGTGGAAAAAGTTATCTAACCTCAGTGAATTAATAATAGATATCCGCCTATAATAATCCCTCTTTGTGTCGTGCAGTTTTTACTTATTTCTCCTGAGATGCTATCTAGATAACCCCACTAACCTAAACAACACAGAAAAGAGGTTATGTAAGTATTTTACAGGATACATTTATTTACAAGATACAAGAAAAGAAACAAAAGTCAGTTCACATACCAAGCAGGAGAAGACAATGTCATATTAAAAAAGTTTAAACTATCTGCGCCCTTGTTTGGCAGTGAAAGATTTCATTGTTCAAATACTTAAAAAAAGATAATAATAAAAAAAAAGCAGAGCAGCCAAGCTGTGTGGAAAACAAGGTTGGGATCCCTACTTCTGTAGGAAATTGGCCTCTGAATTCTTAATGTTGTCTAAACATGTTTTTATTAAAATACCTCACGTAAGTTTAAACTTTAAAATTTAAGCTGATAACATATCCAATGCTTCACACACATCTCTACCCAGAACAAATGAAAACTGGTAACTTTAGATTTCTAAAACATTCAAAAAAAAAAAAAAAGAAGGAAAAAGGGTTCTGGAATGGGAAAAGCCTTTCTGATTTTATATCCTCAATATTCAGGAAAAGAATACTACTGAAATCCAGTGTATATATCTGTCTCCCTTGGATGAATGCGAACCAGTGGCTCTGTCTCTTATCATCGTCTGTGACTTACAGGGCTTTGATTCTAGTCTGTGAAGAATTAGTGGGAAACCGAGTGATACAAGTCATATGCTGTAGTTTGGCCTTACATTTATTTCCCTCAATAGTGCTTTGACATATTGGTCCTTTAAGAAAACAAAAAACAAACAAACAGATAAAACCACTTAATTTTTCAGAATCAATAAACTATCTCTAGTTTACTATTGAAACTCATTTGGATAAAAACAGTTCTTCAAAGTACCAAAGTAATGTTGAAGAAAACTGAACAAAAATCCTAAGAGACGTAGGCTGTAAAAGAAGGGGCTATATGCATTCACCATCTGTCTTTGTAAAAACAATTTTAAACTAAGTTGGCACCAAATGGCAAGGCTTGCACAAAGACAGCTAGCCACACATTTTTTAAGTATAAAAGTTCAGTATTTCCTGATGAAAAATAAAGTCAGCACTATCATTTATTTAATCTGATACCAATATAGATACTGTTGATCCCTAAGCAGTAATGTTGATCCCTACTACAGTGAATGAAGTAAGAACAGTTGAAACTTTAATTTCTGCACATAGAAAAGCACCCATATTTCTGTGTTGAACGCCTACCCTGAATCCTACCATTTTAAATGTCTTCAGCAGGGGAGACAGTGGGCATATTCAGAGGGGAGAGCAATGATTCTGCCTGTACTGTAAGAACACGATGGGCTTTCAAGAAGAAGGAAGGAAGCCACGGGATCACTACATGCTCAGTTATCCTAATACCCCATTGCTGCTGGTAACCCGAATAATGCCAAAGCACAGATAAGAGGAAACAAAACAAACCTGGAAGAACAGGGACAGAGCTGGAGCTGACCTGACCCTGGAAGTCCCCATACCACAGGGACACTGCACTCCTTTCAAGGCTGTGTTTTTTCATGTAGCCATATGAAGTAAGGGGTCTCTCTACGGTTAATGAAAACCCTGTTTCATCCACCCCTCAGGGATCAAGACCTGACTACACTTTTCCCGATAGTGATGGTCTTAATGAGATATTTCCTCAGTACCTCAGGAGGATGGAAGAAAACTCTCATGTCCAATCAACCTTGATAGTGCTCGTGCTTTGTTTTTTAACATTCCTAAAAGTGTGGGTTTCAGGAAACAGTAACTTTGAGTGACTTCATTTGGGAGCATTTCAGTATCTTCAATGAAGTCC
Organism: Crypturellus undulatus; assembly: GCA_013389825.1. Taxonomy (NCBI): domain Eukaryota; kingdom Metazoa; phylum Chordata; class Aves; order Tinamiformes; family Tinamidae; genus Crypturellus; species Crypturellus undulatus. Next base: position 708,361 of record VWPW01009209.1, read on the forward strand.
AGCTCACTTCAAATAGCAGAGTCTGATCAATTGATACATTTCAACAGCTAGAGTCATGATGTTCTTTAGGCTTCCCTAACAGTTTTTCTTGAGTGAAGCAACCTCCTTCCTCCCTTATTCATGTTGTGTTCCTACCTGATTTCTCAAAAAAAAAAAAATAATAATAATAATTGCATTCCTATCTAAATTCACAGGAAAGGTATCTGTTGCTTTTTGTTTGTTTGTTTGTCCTTTAAAAGGTTTTTATTTTTTTTTCTTTAGAATTAAGAAAGCTGATGCAACTGGGAAATAAAGCTTCTTTTTCTAGGAATGTGTTTGGAAGTAAAAGAGGAAGATTACTGCAAGACAATAATTCAGAGATGTTATGGGGAAAGTCTTAAAACTCCCGAGAGAAATGTATTAGAAAATCAACAAAACCCCTAAACCTCAGAAGTAGATACATTAAAATCACTGCATTTTGAGAATTATAGATGTTTTCATTCCATTCATTAATCTATTTGGGGCCTTGGATCTCCTCTTTGCATTTTCAAGATTTCAAGGAAGAGACATCAGAAGGTAGAGCAGTATATCTCATTCCACTAAAAGACAGTTCTTTGGGGAGACTTCATGTAAATTATGTAAGAACATAGTATTAGTAACAACATCCCACCAAGGGACATCATCATATGTTAATTCCCTTTGCTGTCCGCTTTACATTCCCATGTTCATCTGCCAAGCACCTACCTGAGAGGGATAATTCGTTAGGACATCCTTTATAGTGAATACATTGAGACTATATTCTTTACTGCTTTCAGTGGCAATTCTGGCATTATATAAGAGACACCAAGATGATTTAACCTAGTCCATTATTATTGGGGGGATATATCATTATTAAAGCACTGGAAAGCAAAAAACCACACCTATTTTAACATTTATATAAAATATTGATCCATATTGGAAAACTTTTTTTTAACATTTTTATTGGCTTACAAGCCATTTGTAACTGTAGTGACAGAGGTTGAAGTTTTTTGAGTATATTTATATTTTTACATATGAAGAGTGAGTTTCTTTTTGTTTCTGTCAAAAAAATGAACAAAATTGTTGAGATATCTTCATATTCAGTGCTCAGTAAAAAGTTAAAAAGTTCACTTACTCACAAAAGCACTTGTAGTTTCCTAATTTTCTCCTCAGTTTGATACTTCACAGTTGTCCTTGGTTCAGATACAGCGATATCAACACATCCAAGAGATTCCCTGGAGCAGGGAACGAGGCCTATGAAACATGCCAATGAAGCCACAGCCTCAGTCCAAGTATAATTCTCAGTAAAAACTGTACCCTGAGTTGGAGGATTTCAGCCCTTCTTTCTAACTCTTTTTACTCTTTGTGATATTTAACTCTTTTCACTTCTTCCTCTAACTTAGGACTGTCATTTGATATTTGCTAACGACAGACTTTTTCTTAAAAAAAAAAAAAAAGAAAAAATATTAGGGAAAGTTCTGAGACCTGGAGCTCTCGCATAAATTGCAGGCACACAAGTTCTCAAAGAGTTACAGTTTTGTTGTTGTTTCGTTTTTCCCAAAGAATTGCACAACTATTAAGAATGCAATTGAAGAAAGGGTATTGATATTAATTATGTTTTCTAAACCCATCAACAGTCCTTGAGTCAAGCACGATGAATTGGTTGTTTATTGTTATTTTACTGAAAGATAAAATCACTTAAATTTATCTGTCCTTTATCACATGTCTTTTTGTTTATGTCTTTCCCACTTCCTTTCTTCTTCATGGTCCTAAATAAGAGTTTTTCCTAGGCAGTCTCCTTTTTTAGTTCCATGCCATCAAAACTTCACTTTTTCTCTTAATTGTGTTGACAAATTCATCCATTCCCATAACCACTGATGCAAAAAGAACAGTTGCATGCTTATTTAGGAAACTTCAAATAAATAATGCACATAAATAAAAAGCACAGTCAAGCAAGGGAATATTTAATATCATATCTGAAATGCCAGAGATTTTCAAAGAATATTAAAAGTGCCTACAGCAAGCATTATGTGAGAGCTGCTAAACAAATTAAGCAGGATGTCTATAGATATGTATATTCTGAGACAATGTGAAAAAAATTATTAGAGCCAGCAGTGCATAAAGAAATACAAACTAGATCAGGAGGAAACTCAGGAGAACTTTTGTGGAAAGAAAACAGTATACAATAGTGCAATTATTACCTCTTTTGGTCTTTTGGAGTGGGTGGGATTATGAGATGCAGATGACTTCACATGCTCTAAAACTGAAGCAGTGAAAAAGCCTATGCTAAATTTTGCCTTTTTCAAAAGTGTTTTATAAAGAGTCAAAGGTCTATAAAACAGTATTCTTCCTTTGCATGAATGTTTAATTGACGTGTATAGGGAAACATGGGTGAACTACCATGACTGACAGGTAATACAGCAGTAGCATCACACAGATCGGACTAAGGTACACATTACTGCTCTATAATACGCTACAACTGGCAGGCCTCAGTCAGAGCCAGAACCCAGCTTTTCTGAACCATGTCTAAGTACCTAGGCGGTGTTAGATACATGTTCTTTGTTTCTCTCTCATAACTTAAAGATGGAATAAACTAAATAATCCTACATGGTAGCTAGACCACAGATGCAGAGGATCAAGTGAAGTCAATGATAAAAATAATAATAATAATTTAAAAAAAATGGAAACCAAAAACCTCTTGCTATAAGGTATATATTCGCCCTGTTTTTCTCGTTCCTGATATCCTGATCTGTCTTTTAGTGCTTTTAGGCATTGCATGGCTCCCATTCAGCCAAGATCAGACAAACATCAGGAATCAAATTATAAAAATGTCAAAACAAATTACTGGTCTGCAACCCATGGCTGAGTCCATGAATAATAAATAAAGACAAACAAAGGCTCAAAGCTAATGCCTGCGGAGAACCGGTCTCCGATGTGTATTTCATTTGTTTTCTCCCTTCGTTTTTTCCATGTTTACACATTTCCTCTATGCAGTTGGCTCATCTGTCCATTATGAATGTGGCCTGTGTGATGAGACCAGGGTGAGGCCATCTTCGTATTGACTGTTTATGGGACACGTAGCAGAGCAGGGTTTAACCAGGACTTGTAACTGTGCTGCTCAGAAAACAAACGTGATTAATAAGAGGACTTAATATCATACAGTATAATCACAATTATTTTTTTCCTCTGACAAGTGTGCTGCATATGCTAAGATTTCAGAAAATGTACAATAAGAACAGCTATTTTGTATATCTTCATGCTATTTAATGTGTTCAACACAATGGGACAAAAGGAACTTTTGTGGCCCGCAATATACTCCCGCTTTTTGCAGAAAATGAAACATCATAAACTGCATTTACAGGAAATTTACAAGGTAAGTAGAAGCCTCAGAATCTTGTGCCGAGATAAAGATGCCATGTTAGGAAGGAGAGAGATAGTTCAGTACACATCTATGGTGAGGATGGGAAGGTACATCTGGAATATGGTGTGGTTATTACTATCATAAGTACCACTGCTGCATTTACTGCACAAAAATTCCTATAGTATCAGAGCACACTTTGGGAGAAGAGCATCCCCCAGAAAAAACAGCTCACTGAATATTGAGTTGTAAGTCCCGGGACAAGATGGGAAAATTTACAATACCACATAAACTATTTAGATCATCTAAATATCTCTTTTATTCACACACACAGACAAAAAAATATTTCCTCTAAATATCCCTTCTGTTCAGAAATAACATTTTCTGGATGGATTTGCTTTCCCTATACTACCTTTGCTTCTCTATTTTATTTTACTCCACTATATTTTCTTCATAATGGTGGCTTCTGTTAAAAAATGTGGCATGGAGCAGTCTAGTCTAATTTGAATTTCATGTTTTTAAGTGTCCTACTTGCAAAATGTTATTTTGGAAGAAGAGGTGAGTGCAGAGCAGGTCATGAGCACTCCAGTCGAGGCCTGAATAACTTTAGCAAAATGGGGTCCCCTTGGGGGCAATGGTGATATAAATAACAATAAAATACTATCAATTCTGCCTGCCAGGCTTCCTTTTTCAGGATATTACTGTAGTGCATCTGAATGTTCTTTGACTGGGCCAATGCTTTTTGATTCCTTATTCTGGGAACTATTTGTTCCTTCCTACACATTTCTGTCTTTCCATTAAGAGAGACATTAAATGATTGAACAGATTTAGCCTTATTTTTGGTCAGCAAAAGTCAATGAATTGCTGAACATTTCTTTTTAATTCTTGGTTTTACAGAAGCTTCAAATCATCCAAGACAAAATAGTGTACCAAATTTTCCTTCTGCAATCTTGGGAACCCCATACTTCTGAGTCATTTACTTAAGTGTTAAGAATCCATCCAGATGCAGCAGCCATACAATTTATAACCAGAACTTACGTTTAATTAAAACCTTACTGCAACAACAGAGAAACAGTGGGCTTTTCCATGCAGCCAAGTGGAATCTGTGCATTCTGGCTTATAATTCAGTTTTTATAGTGCCCTTTTTAGAGGAGAGCCTCTTCTCTTTCCCGTCTGTCTTCGATTATTGCTGGGCGGATGCCACTATGGTCTGCACACTGCAAGACCAAATCTGCATTTATGTAACACAAAGGAGCTGGTCCAGCTCCTCAGTTGCTCCAGACTTGCATCTGACAGCACTCTGGAAGCACAGACCTTGCACAAACTGCCAATAAAAGCCAACCTTCCCAGTTGTATTCTTTTAAAAGCCACTATTGTTCTCACTCATGACTGAACAGCCCAGCCTTCAGCTTAAATGAAAAAAAGAAGCCCAGGTTGCACTGAATAACTTCCAGACCTTGCCTCCACCCTCAGAGCATTCAAATCCTATCTTAAGGCTTTGATACATGGTACCCCTGAAATGGGTAAGTTTATTGTCCTCTCAGATATGACAAGCTCCAATATTGTAGCTCAATATTTCTTTAAACTTAACATTAAAGTCTCTGGATTAACATGCAGTATTAAAGATGCTGTGCAGAAAATACACACGAGGCCTAATCACACTGGTAGATTGGTTAAGTCTGGAGGTACTTCAGCTTCTTTGGTAATGTTATTTCCTTTGTGATTCCACACTGGTTTCTTTCTAAATCACATACTATGTTTCAAAACAATGCGAGTGGCTATGCTCTATTTTCATTTTACTCCTTATTGTGCTACAAAAAAAAAAATCTACAGGGAGATGCCATGAATGGAAGTGTATTAACACAAATCACCCAAAGAGCCGTTTCCACATATTTCTTGATTATGTTTCTTAATGAAACCCTTTACTAATTACTGTCTAAAATTATGCTGCTAACTTCCAGAAAACAAAAAGAGGACATGGTCTGTACCCAGGAGTCATGGTGATGTGAAACACAGAACAGATAGACATTTAAATAAAAATATTTGTTGAACAAGAAAACAAACATTTGTCAAAATACATATTAAAAGGCCTAAAGCTGTGTTAGCTCAGATGCTTTCATTGTTTTGAAACATTATTCTAGGAAATAAAGAATACTGATATAAAGCATATATTCTGTATATCCTCTTACATAAATCTAGATTTGATACACTTAAAAAAAAAACGAAACTGGTTTCCCTGAGGTAAAATCAACCTACTCAGTGGGAATGCCCAGGATCCATGTTTGGATGGGCTTAGGTGCTTTGCTATACTAGAGTAAAACCCGCAACAGAGAACGAAGCACCGAGGCCTCCCTCTGAGGCACAAGGGGAGAATTAAGTAGATTCTAAAACAAACAATAAAATTCCACTCCCTTGAGGGAGAAGGTATTTACGGGAAAATGCTGAGTAGAAGGGTGTCTTTATCCTGCTCTCAGGTGCTTGAGTGCCTTTTACGGCAAGGAAAATCTCCTTAAAAAAACAGAACCTGCTGCTAGAGCTGAGCGCAGGCACAATTCTTTATTTAAACACAGCCCACGGAGGAAGAAAAGAAAGAAAGAAACCTCTGTTCAGAACGTTTCTGGACAGGATAAATCCCAACATGTGGAAGTATGCAGACCTCAAACCTGCCCCAGCTAACCCAAAGTGAGAACCCTCCACAGGCTTCCCACTGAAGCTGTGCATAAAATCATTCAAAATTCACTGAAGGAGAAGGCGGAGAGTGAGAGCATGACCCTGTAGCTCAGGACATTCATTTGGGAGGCATGAAACATACTTCTTGTTTTAGTTTTTTGTGTCTTGTTGCAAAGTCAAATACATAGCCTGAAAAAAGCACATTCCCATTTAATGCTCAGGTTGATTTGCAGGTACTTAATTGTAGGAGAGCCCTTGATAGTGAGAAAGATACCTGGTAGTAAGCACTGAAAAGCTGTGCAAAAACCTCACTGTTTGTCCCAATAACAGGGCAGCCCTAACATCTCTAGGAGCTCTTTCTTGGAGCTAATTCTTGGAATTAACGCCTGCAACAAATCCTTTTCTGCAAAAAGAAGTAGAAACCCTGATATATAACTGAGTAGTGGTTACAGTATTTTCTTGAGAAGTGAGAAGGAAAGATAACCTTGAAGACCATCTAAAAAGAACAAGCTGGATTCCATTCCCCCTTGCTTGAGTATTAAAGCATTTTATAAACAGTGTATGTAGCATTAATTAGTGATCAGGAAAGGTCTCTTTCGCAATGCTACATCTAGTGGGGCGAAGATAAAGTTGGTTTAAATTTTGACAAGCAAAAAGAAATTGAATCAAGTCTTGGAAAAATGTCCTCTCTACTAAAATACAGGAGAAAATCTACTACTTTCACCAGGAACTTCTTTAGTCCAAATACTCAGAATAACACTCTGTAATACCAGTCCCCTTGACAACAGAAACAGAAACATATTGATTATTGCTGTCAAGGACCAGATGTACCTATATTGGCTTGGCAGTGGAAGTTATATGTCTATTAGGTAAGGCACCAGCTGAAGGAGGGTTTTAAGAGTCTCCTGAGTACTTGATGTAAATTCCCTCATGGTAAGGACTTGCAAAGTGCATGGGAAAATCAGTACTTAATGAGATGAGGTTTGTCTACAATTCTAATTGCTCTAGAAGAATAAAATAGTAAAGAAGATTTAGTTCTTTGGAACCAGCTTTAGGCTGGAAGTCTAAACATCAAGGGCAATGATTTACAAGCGACAAGTCTGCCATAAAATAAAGATTGGCTGAGTACTGAGCCCCTCTTTTCCCCTTCCAGCTATTCCCATTTCTGCCAGAAGAAGGCAAGGTGTGCAGAGGGGTTTCTTCAAAGTGCTCAACACCCGTGATGTTAGAAATAGACATCTGATAAATACAAAGCTCCATTTCTTTTCCCTGCCACCCCATGCCCAGACTAGACTTCCAGGTACTAGAAGGGAATGAATTCCCTTCCTGTTCTCTTTCTCTGTCTCTGTGCTTCCCTTCTTCCCCAGGCAGATGTCTCATGGCCTGCTGTCCCCTAGAGAGCACCCTGCTCCTCTTGGTGCAACATCCAGCAGCTTGACTCATGTCTCCATAGTTCACATATATAAGGGACTGGGCTCCTTCAGCAAATCCTTGTGACACGGAAAGCAGTCATTCTGCACAGAAAACCCTGGAAGGTACTAATGGGTTCAGCATGTGCACACTGATTAAGTTTCTGACCACAGGGAAACATAATCATCTGCATATTATTGAAGGTAGTAAGAAGAGAGGTTATTAAAAAATGGTATGAGAGAGTTTATTAGGAGTAATAGGTTAGAGCTGGGAGGCAAATACTTGAACATATGGACAAACTGCCTGACAATGAGATCAACTTTACTATAGAAGGACACCATAAGGAAGTGGTAGAAAGAACACTCAAAATTAGACTTTACGCTAGAAAATGTGTTGTAGGGAACATGCCTGTGTTTGTTAGAAGAGGGCTGTGCTGACTGATCTAGTCAATGTTTTTTCTCTCTGCTCCTATCATTTCCCAGTATGAAAACAGATTCATTCAAAACAGCCCCAGAATCAAAATTTTGAGGCTTCACACCATCTCTGCTGTAATCAGATGAAAAATTTAAACTTCTTAATATGTGTTACTTGTTACTGGAAATTGTTGTTGCAGATGGAAGTTATACTTGCCTGCATTGTAGCTACTTTCTTGCCGCCTTTCAAGTCCAAATGACATTAAAAAAAAAAAAAAAAGCGAGTGAAGAGGAGGATGTGTGCTGTTGTATTTCTGTTTGTTTTAAATAGGCAGTGGAAACCGATGAGCGCATCCAGAGGTCAACAACCAAAATCCATTAAAGAGCATCTGCTTTTCCCTTGAGACAGACATTTGATTTTGATTCAGTTCCACAACTCATCAAAATTGTCAAAAACAGAAATAGTGAAAATAAGGGGATGTGGGAGTCAGTGTGAGTGACAAGGAGAGTTGAACATAACTGAGAAGACAGGGAAAACAAAGGAGATGAAGCTATCCTGGCAGTACAAAACTGACTGTGATAGTTCTTCATTTCTATAGTCACCACTAGCTGCAACTTTGTGTCACAGCTTTATGTCATATCTAACATTTACTGTAAGGGATGAGGTTGAAAGGAAACTAAAATGTGAGATAGACAGTAAAAAAATGAAAATCCTTAGAGCTGTATCCAGGCTGTGATAAGCACAGGCAGTGTTATAAAGCTCTTTGCCTTCAGCACGGAGGGAAGAGGGCTGGCAGGAGAGCCTGGCTTTGTTTATTCTGCTGCTACAAGACTACTGCTAGACACGGCATAGCGGCACCACCCCTGGAAATATCCACCTCATCTACACATTTACTGTGAAACCAAGACGACGATGCAGAACTCATCAAAGCTGCAGTTATCAAGTGAGCTGCTAATATCAGAAATCCCCGCAGCCTTTCAAAGGCCAGGCAATTCTGGGACTCCGGCTCGACAGCAAGAACGCAGTTCTCAGACGATACCACAGTGCATATATGTGTTTAAGGAGGCTTGAATTAGCTATCAGACATTGCCTCAGACCACAAGGATGCATAGATTTTCCATTCTATTTTTTGCAATCTCTCTGCTTAATCCCACACAGCAGTTTCAGTGAAACCTGATAGGTCACTGGTGGGTTGCTGCCTACAACTCCTGTTTTCTTCCTGTGCAGACAGTCTCAAATATAACGGCTAATTCGGGTTTAAATGTCTGGCCTGCAAATACTGCAAAAGAGAAGTCGTGGATGCATTAATCGTCATGTTGACTTTAATGACTGCATAGTATTCTTGAGGAGGTAAACATAGAAATGGCTAAACCTACTCTTGCACTTTGGGATTTTCTAAGAATGTTCTGGTTTTAGGGCTAGAGCTTTACATTTTTGAAAAAAAATCTCTTTCGCTCTAGTTTATGATATGTTGTAGTTTTTTACCCTTGCATATGAACTCTAGAGGTGTCTTTGACCTTTTGTGCAGTTTTTATATATTCAAATCAAGAGTACTTCACTGTATAAACACACACCCAAATGAGGCAAACCAAAGCATTTCTATTCTCAGCCACCTGCTCTATTTCAGCATCTCTACAAAGCAATTATACAGCCAAATGCAATCTCTGTGGAATTTGATGCTTTTTCATTATAAAGTCTTGGCTAAGAAACTCTGAGTTTATATTTATCATCATTACTTTTATGGATTTTGGCAGCATTTCACAAGGAAACACAGTAAGGTCAGTTTCATTATTTCCCCCAAATGATATACATTTTCATCATGTGGTTTGCAGAAAATGTTATAGGTAAAATGCCATAAGGGAGCTGATGAAGTACTTTAGCCAAGAAACAATGGCAGAAGCATGTTAAAAAAGAAATTTAGAAAATAACTTTAAGAGTCTTAAAACTATGTGCCTTAACTGTTGTTAAAGAAAAATAAAAATATCTGCATTAAATGTTGTCCCTGATAGTATTTCTACTCAAGTATATACAAAGTCAAAAGATAAAATCAGGAAATTACCACAAGTTTTTCTTTGCTCTTCTTCAAATGAGACAAAAAGCAGCTGTGTTTACTTCATGTTTTTGGGTTATGTTTTAAATTAGCCTGTAAGTGGATTTGTCTTCATGACTTTGCAGTCTGAATCACATCTCCTAATCTAGTCTTGCCTTTGACATAGGTGAAAGGATGTGCAAAGGGGTTGTTCTTATCATTATGGAATGCATCCTTAAAAGACTGCATCCTTAAAAGACTGACACAAGTTGTCATAGCTGTCCAGAAGTCTTTGGTGACTCAACACCACCCTCTTTCTTCTATTTAATTTTAACATAGACACATATGAATAGAAGCTACAAAGTATTTCACTGAGTTCTTATGTCATGCAGTATGACCTAGGGATCAGTTGGAGAGGAAAAAAAGGAGGTCAGGAGTTTTGCAAGGCAAGCTTAATTTAGACATGCAATTGAACGACCCTTGCCAAGTCACTTCATCCTTCTGCACATCAGCTTTCCCTCATGACAGTCATTGGTAATATCGGGACACTGAGATTCCTGGGTGGGTGGCACTGTTGCTAATTTTGTGCATGACTTACATCCAAGAGCCATGGTCACAGAACAGTCCCATCTGTGTTTAACGCAGTAGAAGAGAGACCAACACACACATTTAGACTGTAAAATCATGTGTTAGGGACAAAGTAACAATAATACATAACGCAAACAACATTAAAATTTGCTCTCTTCCATGAATTTTGCACTTCATCCCGAAAGAAGCAGAGCTTTGAAGAAGAGACAAATAGATGAAACATCTCCTAAAAATGACTTAGTCACAGCTAAAAGTTCCCTGCTCCTCAGCTGATTGTTTTGAGAAGCAGCTATCTGGAATATCTGAGGCAATGCAGCTGTTTTCAGCTAACCCCCAACAGTACGATCCGCACAAAACGTGTGAGGCGAGGATACATGGGGGAAGCCAATGTCTATATGATGTCACCCTTATACAATCAAACATCTGAGTCTTGTTTTTATTTCATAAGTCTTTTTTCACTACCAAAGCCAAGTGCCATATTCAGTTATCCTAGGCATTCCCACCAAAAGGATTATAGCTGTCTAGTTTATCAGGATACATTTTTAACCAGCAGTACCACATTTTCTGTCTTCTCTTACAGTATCTCAAGACATTAATCTTGATTTCCTACTAATCACATCAAGGATTTTAACACGTAATACTTTATGCATGGAGAGCGAAAGAACTGTCAGCATGATATTATTAAATTCTCTCTTGCTGATTCTTAAAATGTTTTACAGAGCTTCTCACAGCTGCATAATTAAAGCAAATTGCAAGGAAAGCTTCCAAATTATTATTCTCTTGAATAATATCTGTCTTCTGCATTCCAGAATCCACAGTTGTTTGCATTTCTGTACAGATGTATTTCAAGAATTTTGAAAGAGTAACACTATGTAACCACAGCAATACTAGGTAGAAAATCCTACTTACATCACTGCTGATTTGATGGTTATCAGAGATGTCATTGTAAAATGTTTCATTTTTCCTTTCAGAACATGGTATCTAGCACTTAGCCAAAATAAATGATTATATGCTTTCTCTGTGGCCTGCTTTTTTGGTAACCATATCTACACATACAGACATCAATAACAAATGTTTCTGATCAGAGATATTGAGGGAAGTATCAATGTCCTAGACCAGGAGTCCCAGGAAAATTAATATCTCCTCATGCCATTTAGAGGAAAAAAAAATCAGGAAGAGAGATATATAAGAAAATATTTGCCTTTGGTTCTTATAATCAAGAGCAGGAAGGTAAGATACTGATTACATCCTTGCCTGAATCTTTACAGATTCCACCATTTGCTTCTGAGATAGGGCCATTTGACATTCTAAATTAGATTTTTTTTTATTTGCTCAAGATATCCAACTCTCAGTTTTCAGTTTGAATCTCTATACATAGGATTACAATAACTTTATTTGTATTTGTTTATTTTTTAATGAAAACCAAGATCTTTGTTTTATTTCAAATGCTGTCTTTCACCATGCAGAATTTCCATGCAATCTACAGCCAGGATCATCAAACACACCCAAACCCCCAAATGTTGTAATTTAAAATAAATGTGAGTTTCCCATCTGCATCCTCTGCTGATTTGTTTCCTGGCTAGTGACTTAACAGAAATTCCTTCCTCTCTGAGCTGTGCTTACCGTACACAACTAATTTGATAACAAAGTGAATCTGGGGACCTGTGATGCCAAGGGACCTTGCTGCTGAGCTAGAGCAGCCATTCTTCCAATTCACACCAGTAAAGCTCTGTTCTCTATAAATCTGATTTCCCTAGACTTTTCCTGCAGATCAAAGTATCACCTAGTGATAATGCAGAGCAGAAATGAAGTTTTCTTGGCTGCTGGACGCAGACATGACAGCACTCAGGATTAACAGATGTTTTTGCTTTATCAGAGCATGATCTCAGCCTTCATCCCCTAAATTTCTCCTTCTATGAGAAAACCAGATTAAACCAATGGATTAGGTATTTGAGGACTAGGAGAGGTATCTTTCCTTTAAACTTGGCACTACTAGGAGCCCAGGTAAACTCTGGCACTTCCATCTCCCCTTATTTCTGAGAGTGTTTAGGATGGGCAAAAGCCATTTTCCTCACTTTCTTCATCTTCAATATGTTTATTAGGGCATTTTCAAGGTTGCTATATGCTTCTTCAGCCAGGCAAAGCTGCTGGGCCTGGGGCCAGAAATCTGGCTCACTGTCCAGAAATGTGAGTCTGATTTGGACTTTGTGATGGGTAAGGGAGTTGTGCATAGCTTCCTTGGGGAAGAAAGGAGTTTGGCCAAAGCCTCCATAACACAATGCAAGTATAACCCTCAGAGCTAGAAAATATAAGGGATAGAACCAGTTTTGGCCAGCCTCATTTCTAGCAGTTGCAACATTCCTATGTCTTGCAGCTGGAACATGACTGTATTACATATAAATGCTAATAGATCATCACTGGGTTCATAATCATGCCAGGGGCACAGGAATCATTCAACATATTCCCTAGAGTATATGCTTCATATTGACCTCACAGCTGTCTGTCCTTAGTTTGGATTAAAATTATGCACGGAGCAAGGAAAGGGGTTCTGTACCTAGTATCCTCCTTGCTCAGGGTCTCCCCACCCCTGAGCAGAGAGGCAGACAAGCTCCCTCTTTGAGGGGTACTGGCTCTTCCCAGGCTCAGTGGGATTTTGGCTGGTTGGGATTGAGAAATGCAATAAGCCAGGGTTTTAAGATTTGGCACCACAGCTTTAACTATTTTTTCTGCTTGCATTTTATTTTGCTGATTACTGTAAGATTTTGTAAGTAGCTTTTTCTTTAATGCTCCTCAGGAAAGAAAGGAAAGAAATATGGTAAACAAAGATATTCAAAGTGTTTCTAAGGTCTTCTCTCCTACAGATTCTGGACCAGAAAGAGAGTTAAGTTATAATGTATGTGAATTCACAAACCAGTAGCTAAGATGTTGAGAAAGCATGTTGGAGTTAGTTAGGACTTTGCTTCCCAGCTAGACTGTGTCTGTACACAAAATCATACAAACACAGAATGGTTAAGGTTGGAAGGGNTATGCACGGAGCAAGGAAAGGGGTTCTGTACCTAGTATCCTCCTTGCTCAGGGTCTCCCCACCCTGCCAAGAAATTTGGTAAATGTGGAATAGCAGAGAGGCAGACAAGCTCCCTCTTTGAGGGGTACTGGCTCTTCCCAGGCTCAGTGGGATTTTGGCTGGTTGGGATTGAGAAATGCAATAAGCCAGGGTTTTAAGATTTGGCACCACAGCTTTAACTATTTTTTCTGCTTGCATTTTATTTTGCTGATTACTGTAAGATTTTGTAAGTAGCTATTTCTTTAATGCTCCTCAGGAAACAAAGGAAAGAAATATGGTAAACAAAGATATTCAAAGTGTTTCTAAGGTCTTCTCTCCTACAGATTCTGGACCAGAAAGAGAGTTAAGTTATAATGTATGTGAATTCACAAACCAGTAGCTAAGATGTTGAGAAAGCATGTTGGAGTTAGTTAGGACTTTGCTTCCCAGCTAGACTGTGTCTGTACACAAAATCATACAAACACAGAATGGTTAAGGTTGGAAGGGACCTCTAGAGGTCATCTAGTCCAACCCCCCTGCACAAGCAGGACCACTTAGAGCACGTGGCACAGGGCTGCATCCAAGCGGGTCTTGAAGATCTCCAGAGAAGGAGACTCCACAACCTCTTGGGGCAGCCTGTTCCTGTGCTCTGTCACCCTCACTGCCAGGAAATTTTTCCTTAAGTTCCCGTGGAACTTTTGGTGCTTCAGTTTGTGGCGGTTTCCTCTTCTCCTATCAGTGACCACCACTGAAAAGAGGCCAGCCCCATCCTCCTCACTGCCTCTCTTGAGGTACTTGTACACACTGATCAGGTCCCCTCTCAGCCTTCTCTTCTCCAGGCTGAACAGGCCCAGCTCCCTCAGCCTCTCCTCATAGGGCAGATATTCCAGGGCCCTGATCATCCTTGCAGCCCTGCACTGGACTCTCTCCAGTAGATCCACATCCCTCTTGTTCTGTGGAGCCCAGAACTGGACACAGTACTCCAGATGTGGCCTCACCAGGACTAAGAGGGGTAGAAATGTATCTATCATCTGATCTGTGATTCAGGATGGAGCCCAAACCTCCTTATCAGACTCCAAATCCATAAGCTCCTTCACGCTTTTTCATTGCACCGTCCAAGATCACTTAGTATCAGGAAAGTGAGAGACCAGCTATGGTGAAACACAAGCTATCAACCTGAGTCATTCCATCTTAAAAAGGTGACAGTAGCACAATTTCCCTGGGAAACTGTGTTTTTACAGCTACCTGTACAAAGCTGGAAGACAGCACTTTGAGTGCTTGAAGGTTTTACTCAAGTAGCCCAGAACATCTAATGTGTGAGTTTGTTTCTGCCTAAGCTTAAGAAAAGAAAGGGAATTCAGTTCCACAACAGCGGTGTGCATAGTATTTCTAGAAGGAGCACTGATCCTGCATTTTCCAGACATGAAATTTTTGTCTGTTTGCCAATCCTGTTACACAAATAATTAAGTGTCTAATTTTGATCATTCTATGAAGGCTACAAATCCATGTTTTACCAAGAAATTGTATTATTTCTGTAACTGTATTAACTTTGTGAGCTGCCAGAACTGCATTTTGGAGAATCAGAATTCTTTTTACCACTCTTAGAAATCTCTAGGAAATTACAACTCCAAATCTGCAATTCTAGTCTTTTTTTCAGAGTTCTCTTCTCAGAAATTATATTGCTGTCTTCTCAGGCAAGTGGGATCTTCCTTGATCTTGTAGGGTCCTAAAAAACATAGAATCACAGAATCACAGAATGCCTAAGGTTGGAAGGGACCTCTAGAGATCATCTAGTCCAACCCCCCTGCACATGCAGAGTCACCTAGAGCAGGTGGCACAGGACTGCATCCAAGCGGGTCTTGAAGATCTCCAGAGAAGGAGACTCCACAACCTCTCGGGGCAGCCTGTTCCAGTGCTCTGTCACCCTCACTGTCAAGAACTTTTTCCTTAAGTTCCTGTGGAACTTTTGGTGCTTCAGTTTGTGGCGGTTTCCTCTTCTCCTATCAGTGGCCACCACTGAAAAGAGGCCAGCCCCATCCTCTTCACTGCCTCCCTTGAGGTACTTATAGACACTGATCAGATCCCCTCTCAGCCTTCTCTTCTCCAGGCTGAACAGGCCCAGCTCCCTCANTCTCCAGCAGCTCCACATCCCTCTTGTACTGTGGGGCCCAGAACTGGGCACAGTACTCCAGAGGTGGCCTCACCAGGGCTGAGTAGAGGGGCAGGATCACCTCCCTTGACCTGCTGGAGACGCTCCTCTTAATGCACCCCAGGATCCCATTGGCCTTCTTGGCCACGAGGGTGCTCTGTTGCCTCATGGTCAACCTGTCGTCCACCATGACGCCCAGGTCCTTCTCAGCAGAGCTGCTCTCCAGTAGATCAGTCCCCAGATGAGGGGAATGACATGGATCTCTCTTTTTAATTTCCCCAGATGAGACACGATCGATATAGCTCCAGCTCTCCAACACTGTGTTCTTGAAAAAGACTGTCCTTTATGTAGAGCAAATACAAAATCTAGATTTATTTTCACTTAGTAACAATTTCACTCCTTCAGTTCTATTTCACTCCTTTTCTAAACTTTTGCCTCTGGATCTTAAAATCCCATTTTAAAAATCTTATAATCATAGCCCAATAGTTTATGTTATCTTTGCTTCACTTCTCCTGACCTGTGTGATTCACTGTCATTATTGTGCTATTGTCTATATTGGCTATCGTCATACTTTTAATGAGGAGTTAAATCTATTAGTTCCAAACAGTTAATCCCATCTAAAATTTATAGGTAGACAGAAGTCTTCAGCACAATTAAACTGNTAGTCTTTTTTTCAGAGTTCTCTTCTCAGAAATTATATTGCTGTCTTCTCAGGCAAGTGGGATCTTCCTTGATCTTGTAGGGTCCTAAAAAACATAGAATCACAGAATCACAGAATGCCTAAGGTTGGAAGGGACCTCTAGAGNGAGAAAACAGTGTAAGCACAGCAGATCTATAGGAAGGCCAGGAAAGAGATAATGATGCAGAGCAGGTAAGAAACACATCAGAAACCCAGACATCCAGAAACGCAGAGTGGTTTTGTTTAGCTAACAGCAGAAGCTAGTTCTTAGTTGAACTAGTTGAGCAAGTTCTCAACCACCCTGTATGTTTACCTCCACTGTTATTTTTGTATCTTCTTTTTTGACTGAAATCTCAGGCTCGGAAAATAGAAGCATTTTCACACTACGGTCAAGGGTTTTAAGTGTATGCATATGCTTCTACAGTACAGAGTGCCCAGCAAACACACAAATATATAGGAGAAACAGCATAGGTAGCAACAACATAAATTCTGACTAAAGAACATCACTCCAGTGAATAAGACAAAGCTATCTATTTACCTGAGAAAATAAACACTAACTCACAGTAATATGTTTAAGGTACCTGCAAGACAATAAAATAGCATTAATTAAAAACTACAAAAAGAGAGAGGAATGAAAGGGGAGGAGAAGTAGCTCTGCTACAGCTGTTGTTCAGGTATTTCAGATGAGGAGAAGTAGCTCTGCTACAGCTGTTGTTCAGGTATTTCAGATAATTGTCTCAGAGGGAAAAAAAAAAACNTGCCTCTGGATCTTAAAATCCCATTTTAAAAATCTTATAATCATAGCCCAATAGTTTATGTTATCTTTGCTTCACTTCTCCTGACCTGTGTGATTCACTGTCATTATTGTGCTATTGTCTATATTGGCTATCGTCATACTTTTAATGAGGAGTTAAATCTGTTAGTTCCAAACAGTTAATCCCATCTAAAATTTATAGGTAGACAGAAGTCTTCAGCACAATTAAACTGGTATACTTTCCAAACCTTAAAATCCAGGGGCATCCTAGAATAAAGATGTCTAAATATACGAATCTATGTCAGCCATGGTTTTCACAAAAGCAACTTTGACATTCTTCAGTGCTGTTACAGAGAAAACAGTGTAAGCACAGCAGATCTATAGGAAGGCCAGGAAAGAGATAATGATGCAGAGCAGGTAAGAAACACATCAGAAACCCAGACATCCAGAAACGCAGAGTGGTTTTGTTTAGCTAACAGCAGAAGCTAGTTCTTAGTTGAACTAGTTGAGCAAGTTCTCAACCACCCTGTATGTTTACCTCCACTGTTATTTTTGTATCTTCTTTTTTGACTGAAATCTCAGGCTCGGAAAATAGAAGCATTTTCACACTACGGTCAAGGGTTTTAAGTGTATGCATATGCTTCTACAGTACAGAGTGCCCAGCAAACACACAAATATATAGGAGAAACAGCATAGGTAGCAACAACATAAATTCTGACTAAAGAACATCACTCCAGTGAATAAGACAAAGCTATCTATTTACCTGAGAAAATAAACACTAACTCACAGTAATATGTTTAAGGTACCTGCAAGACAATAAAATAGCATTAATTAAAAACTACAAAAAGAGAGAGGAATGAAAGGGGAGGAGAAATAGCTCTGCTACAGCTGTTGTTCAGGTATTTCAGATGAGGAGAAGTAGCTCTGCTACAGCTGTTGTTCAGGTATTTCAGATAATTGTCTCAGAGGGAAAAAAAAAAACAGGGGTGTCATGCAGAGCAATTAGCTTTGCTATGTGTGATTGCAGCAGCAGGCAGGCACAGAACTGCCCGCTGAAATGAATGGGATCGCCCCTGTAAAGCTGGGTGGAGTGAGAAGGATTTGTCCTCTCCCCAGCACTCCTCAAGAGAAGGGGAGTTCTGCAGACCAATTTAAGCCATAAGAAGAGGCCTACTCTTGGGGACCAATATCATTAAAACACTTAAAATGTATTTTTCATTTCCAAAGAGGTTGTTTTTTCATCCAAGAAGAGATGAATTAAATTTCTCCTCTCAACTCCTCTCAGCCTCATTCCTTTTTAATTCATTTTGGCCTTGCGACAGCTTCCCTTTCCTACCCCATTGCTCTCTCAGATCTCTTCTCTTCCCCCAGCTAGCTGTCAAAGTTCTGTTTTCTGTCTCTGGCTGCTATTTAACATCTTTGTGCAAACCCCAGACCACAGGCTCTACCCCAGAAGTCTTTTCTTTTTTCCTTGGTCTGTGCTTGCAGCCTCTCATCTTACTATAACACAATGGAAAAAAAAAAGGCCACTCCTTATTTTGGCTTCCATATTTATGCTACTGTTACAGGAATGGTCTGTTGAAAGACAGAAGAGACATAAGGGTGTTTGGGTTTTCCAACTGCATAGCTTCAACATTTCCCCACAAGCACACCCATTAAAATGTCTTTTTGCGCTTAGCAGGTACTGACAGGTCTAAGTAACTGCTTCATGTCAACTAACAAGTTTAAAGGCACTCTGACCTCCCTGTGTTTTTACTCCTCCCTGCACAGCATTGCATGGGAATCCTAAACAGAATTTTATCTTTTCCAGTACCAGTTAATCCTGCTTTCCTCCAATACTTTTACATATCATTACTGCAAAAGGCATATGACTGCAGAGAACATTGGAAAGCATTAAGGCCCACTGGTTCATCTGGCAGCCAGTTGCACAACGCTGCATTAACGCTGACATGCTTGCAGAGGGAAAATAATCAAAGAATTTTAAGTACTAATTTGACTGCAGAACCATGACTGCTCATGAAAGATACTGGATAGCTGTTTGGAAAGAACCAAACATTTGACTCATGCTGAAATATGAGACTCATAGTGACAGGCTTCCTTTAGTATAATGTTTGACAACATGTAATAATTCAGTATACTATATGCCTTCAAGTGAATTGTAACCCACCACTTTGATGTATGTAGGGTACTGAGCTGGATAAAAAACAGACTGAAAAAGGTTTATAGAAGCTCTTTACTGGAACATTGCACTGTCATTATATATGAGAATGATGCATTTCCATCCTGTTGAATCAGAACTTTTTTTTTTAATGGACCTGTATGGGATCTGAATATGAAATACTTCCCTGTACTAATAAAGGTTTTTCTTGTCTGAAAAATCGTGTGTTGAAGTATTCTTATGAATCACTTTGTCCTTAATTTATATCCCAGCTACTTCTCTGGCAGAC
The DNA here is from genome assembly GCA_013389825.1 of Crypturellus undulatus. Classification (NCBI taxonomy): domain Eukaryota; kingdom Metazoa; phylum Chordata; class Aves; order Tinamiformes; family Tinamidae; genus Crypturellus; species Crypturellus undulatus. Next base: position 727,899 of record VWPW01009209.1, read on the forward strand.
TACTTAAAGTGAAACCCAGAAAGTTAGGTTCTTCGGTAGGTTTGGATGTTTATTTCTTGGAGGTATTTTGTTTGCTTTCTTTCTAGGTCTTTGCTGCTAGTTCAAGTACTGTATTTTTTCCCTTCAAGATGCCCTTTTTGTATGTCAAATGACCATTAATTCATTGAGCATTATGATGTTATTCCACTATGACTAGCTGTAGAGATATGGACTGGCAGACGTAAGACATTTATTATCTTTATGAAGTGCCCAGGAACTTTTCAGAATAAATAACGCCTCCAATTTTATTTTCATGCTCAAATACAAAGTTAGTTTACAGATGCTGCTAATTTGATGACAAATCTGTTCTTCAGTGAACAAAGATTACCTAAAAGGATAGTAAGGCATATCAATATTAGATCAGGCTTAAAAGGAACTTGAACAATCTTGACTTATCTTAATAATGAATATTTAATAATTACTCACTTAAGCATTTGTATGGTTTTCCTCTGAGTAAACCAGTGATTGCAACTCTAGACTAGGGCTTTTAGAAAATATCAGCTGAAAAAAATTTTATTTTGAAAATGAATTAGTTGCCTCCCAGTTATTCTGACTATATTGTATGAGTAATGGGTAGCATACTCATTGACCGCAGTGATAGTATTTGTCACTATCAATCAGAACCACTAGTACTTTCAAACATAAATATCACAAGAGAATGTAACTTCAATTTTAATATATGGATTATGGTGGACTTGCAAGGCTACAGTAAAAAAATACTGTGACTCATGTCTTGAGACCCTGGAGCCTCTAAATCTATACTTAAGTCTCAAAGGAATTCCTGATGCCCAGCAAGGCTGAACACCCAACCACTCCAGAAAACAGCACAAACTCCCTTCCTGTGTTTAACTGCTACAGATTATCCTTTTGAAGTTGTATTTAATAGTATTAGAATGCAAAGTATAGTATATTCAAAACACAATAAATTCAAAGTGGAAATCACTTCTGTGCACGGTAGTATTGAGTCACTGAAATGTTTTTAACAGTGCTGTGGCTTACTTTTAAAGAAAAAAAATCTTTTTTACAACACACACTGGATTATAAATTCATGGTTTCCATATAAGAAGAGGACACACTGCGATCCTTAACTAAAAAGACAGTTCATGAGGGATTAATGCTTGCCAAGTAAACTAAAAAGGAGTTCAAACACTCATCAGTTCAAACAGGAAACTGTTTTGTTTTCCTGTACTTCATTTCAAAATCAATTCTTTATCTCCAAGTTTGGGACTGTTTGGAATTAAGCCTGGCTGAAGCACTTGAATGACTTTCTGTTGTTCAAAAACAAATACAACAACTTTGGAATATACTATTACAGAACTTCCAGTTACCACAAGAATAATTCATGCTCCATTGATCCAGAGCAGCCAAATGTTTTGACTTCTTGTGGAATATTTTTCTTTTTCACTTAACGGTATTTCAAAATAGGAGGAATCAGAAATAGAGGATATTACTATAGATATATATCTGAATTGCTAAGTACAACGAACTATCACAAGAAAGACATTACTGGGAAATGGCATCAATCTTTCTCTGTTTTTAATTAGATCCAGGCCAATTCCCATGATACAGTTTTCATTTAAGGAAGAAGGAGATGTACTCTCTGTGTTAGTAAAAGTCAAAATCTTGGAATGAATTGTTCTGTTGACATAAGTAGCTCCACATGAACAATATTTAGTTACACATTGGAGGGCCTTGCATGAAGCCCAGGGGATGCAGATGGGTACAAGTTGGTAGCTCTGTCACACAACTCTGTGCCACACAACCCAGGAACACATAAGTAACTGCTGCAGCTTTTGCCTTGGACGCTTCTCCTGCCCAAAGTAACTTTTTCTCTTCCAAGATATCTTGCTCTGTGCTCCATTTGTGTCTGCATGAGATGAAAGAGCTGACTGGTAAGTTGAGCGCAATCACACTCGCAATCATGATTGCTTGAAAGGCTTTTTTATTATTTATTTATTTATTTGTGATCGTACCTTCTCTTTTGAGGCTCAAGCTAGCTGTACAGGAGCTCCTTAAAATTTATGAATGGCCATTTTCTTGCATGGTGGAAATGCAAGAAAAATGTTGTAAGAGATTTCATAATTTGCCAGCTTGCCACATCACCACAGAAAGAAAGAATAAGGAAGGAGTAAGTTTCTGTCTTTTAACTGACAAAAGGCATATTTTGAACAGCATTCAGTAGCTCTTCGGACTCTGCACACCAGTCTGCTATCCCTGAGCTTACAAAGAGCTTCACTCTATGCTGATTTCATTCCCTCTTTACAGAAAGGCCACCTGGGCTTACCAGACTTTACAGAAATGTGGTTCAGTGGCATAGTCATTTAACACACTTCTGAGCTAAACAAATTTGTGAGCTACCGGAAACTTGGTTTTACACATAGAAATGGATGTGGTAGCACTGTTATTTCTATAAGCTGGCTGACATAAAATCAGTTTTCTTAAATGGAAAGTAAAAAGTCATTGATAGAGATGGCAAATTAGCATCACCAATAACAAAATACTTGCTTTTTCTGAGCTACAGTGTGCAACAGTCCATGCAAGACATCTGCTATCTAGTCCATTTCAGCACCTCAGACCTCTGTTCAGTCTGGATAAGTTAAATATGGTCCATTAACATGTGGCTCTGTGGCTGGTGTCATCGCCACAACTTTTTTTTTTGGTAACAGGAAGCCTTACATAGCGGCAGGCACGATGGCATCTAATGGGATCCATCTTTCTCAAAATGGCAAGAGAGTCCTGGGGCATGAGCTAGCAGGGCTCATTGAAAAGGCTTTAAGTTTAAAGCCTTTAAAGATTCGAGTAGGGAGTGGGATATCATCGGGGAAGCAGGTTATGGGGTAGGTTATAGCCTGTCATGCCCCTCTCAGCTGCCTAACTCCACAGCCTGTGTAGGGCATCCTGAGCCTGAAGAGGCTAAATGAGAAAATAAGAGAACTTCTGAAGGCCCAGTGGTCAAGTTTCAGCTGCCCCAGCTAGAAAGAGAGGCACATGGGGTGCCCAACTCAAATGCCTCTATGTAAACGCACACAGCATGGGAAATAAACAAGGGAAATTGGAGATGCATGTGCATTTGCAGGGCCATGATCTTATCGCAATACTGAGACATAGTGGGACAGCTCTCATGACTGGAACGTGGCGGTGGATGGCTTTAGGCTTTTCAGGAAGGACAGGTCAGAAGGCAAGGTGACGGAGTTGCTCTTTACATGAGAAAGCAACTGAAACATATGGAGCTCAGCACAGGGTGAAGTGCGAGTCAAGAGCCTGTGGATGAGGATTAAAGGGCAGGCCAACAGGGGCGACACAGTGGTGGGAGTTTACTACAGACCCCCTGACCAGGGAGAGGAAGTGGATGAGGCCTTTTACAGGCAGCTGCAAGAAGCATCATAATCGCAGGTCCGGGTCCTTATGGGGCCACCCTGATCTCAGCTGGGATAATCACACAGCTAGGAGCAGACAGTGCAGGAGGTTCCTGCACAGCATTGCAGATAACTGCTTGATGCAGATGGTTGATGAGTCAACAAGGGGAGAGGCGCTGCTAGACCTGACATTAACAAAAAGAGATGGTCTAGTGGGAAATGTGAGTGTTAGGGGTAGTCTTGGCTGCAGTGACCACAAGACGATGGAATTCACGATCCTGCGAGGAGGAAGCTGGACAAGAAGTAGGATTGCAACCCTGGACTTTAAGAGAGCTAACTTTGACCTCTTCAGGGAGCATCTTGGAAGAATCCCCTGGTCAAGAGTCCTAGAAGGAAAGGGGGTCCAGGAGAGTTGGCTACTATTCAAGCACCACTTTCTCCAAGCTCGGGATCAGTGCATTCCTATAAGAAAGAAGTTGAGCAAGGAGGAGGAGACCTGCACGGATGGGCAAGGAGCTGTTGCTCTTTTCTCGTTGTAAACTCAAAGAGAAAAAGAGCACGTACGTAATGTGGAAGGAGGTCCAGGCCACATGGGAAGAATATAGGAATATTGTCAGAGAATACAGGGATGCAACGAGGAAGGCCAAGGCCCATTTGGAATTAGAGTTAAAACAACACGTCAGGGGCAACAGGAAGGGCTTCTACAAACATATAAACAGCAAGAGGAAGACTAGGGAAAATGTTAGTCCACTGCTGAATGGGGAGGGTGCCTTGGTGGCGTAGGGTGCAGAGAAGGCAGTTACTAAATGCCTTCTTTGCCTCAGTCTTTGCTGCTAAGGCCAGCCCTCACGTACTGGGCCTGGAGAGAAGAGAGAGAACCAGGAGAGAGGAGGACTTTCCGTTGGTCAAGGAGGATTGGGTTAGGGATTATTTAGGCAAACTGGACACCCATAAATCTATTGTCCCAGATTGTCCCCTGAGGGAACTGGCAGAGGTTATTGCTCTCCATCATCTTTGAGAGGTCATGGAGGATGTGGGAGGTACCTGCAGGCTGGAAGAAAAATAGTGTTGCTCCAGTCTTCAAAAAGGGCAAGAGGGAGGAGCTGGGAAACTACAGGCTGGTCAGCCTCCCTTCCGTGCATGGAAAGGTGATGGAACAGCTCATCCTAGCAAACAACTCAAGGCACGTGAAAGAAAAGAAGCTGATCAGGAGTGGTCAGCATGGATTCACCAAGGGGAAGTTGTGTCTGACGAAACTGATAGCCTTCCACAATGAAGTGACCAGCTGGATAGACAACGGGAGAACTGTGGAAGTTGTTTACCTTGCCTTCAGCAAGGCTTTCGACACAGTCTCCCATAACATCCTCATACAAAGGCTCAGGAAGTGTGAACTGGATGAGTGGACAGTGGAGTGGATTGAGGACTGGTTGGATGGCAGAGGCCAGAGGGTGGTGATAAATGGGGCTGGGTCCGGTTGGATGCCTGTGGCCAGTGGTGTCCCACAAGGGTCAGTACTGGCCCTGGTGCTCTTCAGCTTGTTCAGTGACTTCAATGAGGGTACAGAGTGCACCCTCAGCAAGTTTGCAGATGACACCAATCTGGGAGGAGTGGCCGACACTCCCGAGGGCTGTGCTGCTATTCGGAGAGACCTGGACAAGATGGAGAGCTGGGCAGAGAGGAACCTCATGAGGTTCAACAAGGACAAGTGCAGGGTCCTGCACCTGTGAGGAATACCCTCAGGCACCAGGACAGATTAGGGGTTGACCTGCTGGAAAGCAGCTCTGTGGAGAGGGATTTGGGAGTCCTGGTTGACAACAAGTTAACCATGAGGCAGCAATGTGTCCTTCTAGCGAAGAAGGCCAATGGGATCCTGGCCTGCATCAGGAGGAGCGTTGCCAGCAGGGCAAGGGAGGGGATCCTGCCCCTCTGCTCAGCTCTGGTGAGGCCACACCTGGAGTATTGGGTGCAGTTCTGGGCTCCCCAGTACAAGAGGGACGTGGAGCTTCTAGAGAGGGTCCAGCAGAGAGCCACGAAGAGATTAAGGGACTGAAGCATCTATTGTGTGAGGAAAGACTAAGTGAGCTGGGCCTGTTTAGTCTGGAGAAGAGAAGGCTGAGAGGAGATGTGATCAACATTTGTTGAACTTGAACAATTTATTCAAGTACCTGAGGGGTGATTGTAGGGAGGAGGGGGCCAGACTCTTCTCAGTGGTGGCCAGTGACAGGACGAGGGGTAATGTGGGTAAGCTGAAACACAGGAAGTTTTATCTCCATATGAGGAAGAAGTTCTTTCCTGTGAGGCTTACAGAGCCCTGGAACAGGCTGGCCAGAGAGGCTGTGGAGTCTCCTTCTCTGGAGATCTTCCAAACGCGCCTGGATACCGCCCTGTGCCACGTGCTCTGGGTGTCCCTGCTGGAGCAGAGAGTTGGACTAGATGATCTCTAAAGGTCTTTAATTACCATAACGATTGTGTGATTCTGTGAAACAGTTCTCTGACTGGATTTGAGAAATATGTGGGGAACTGAACAAACTCTTTAGCTTATTACTTCAACTCTGCTGAAGTTAAAGTTGTGAGAATAATGAATTTATTAATCTAGTGGCTGGTAGGGAAAATTTAATACCCAAAATAATTCCAATCTGTAAATAAATGGTTTGGATTTTTAGAAGAGGATTTTTTTTTTTAATTGGTATTTTATATGATATTTTCTTGAACAACTTTTGTGGGCAATTTCAAAAAAAAAAAATCATTTGGAGTAGGAACGAAATAATTTGGAAAGGTCAAAACTACTCAAAGAATTTACCTCTACTCAAATGAATTTACCCATATTGACCTTTGCTGTCCTGAGTGCATTTAATGTCTCATAAAGTACAGAGCATAAAATTCAGATTGAAAAGTTTCAAAATTAAAATTTTTCAATAAAAAGCACATTTCCTCTCCTGTTCCTAAGATGCTCCTCATTTCATGTACTCTGCTGATCCTTAAATCAACTTCTTCAGGACTACTGGAGTTTTTTCAGCTGGTTTTGCTATTATTCGTATAGAAGAAAGAAAATAATATCAAAGGAAAGGGACATGAAAGATCTTGCTTTTATGGTCCCTTTCCCAGCCTCAAAGGTTACAAACCTAGATGAAAGGAGCACTGCTTTAAGTCTTCTATAGCGATAATAGGACAAACCCCCTCTTCTTACCACAAATATGTATGTGTTATTACGTATTATTTATTAAATAAATTTAGAGAAAATCTACCGTTTCATTTATTCCTCTGGGTGAGTCTCCTAAATCCCCAACTTCTTACAGCCTGATTCCATACTCCCCAACTCACTGACTTCACCCATTCACACTGAAATACAATGGGCCCACAAAAGCATGTAACCTTAATAGGAATCTCTGATTCTCAACCCTGAGATCTTAAAGCCTTGTTTTAGAGTTTTAACTTAATGAAGTTACTAGAAGTCTTTGTAAAGACATTAGCATAAGATTTTTTCTCTCTTTTTTTTTTCTTTCAATCTTATATGCTTTGGTTTGTTCCTCTTAGTCTTTAATAAGACTCACAGTAATCTGTTATTTCAATCTACAGTTTATTACTATTTCTTGTAATACATTTGGGAAGAAAAAGGACCATGAATCTTTCAACAAAAGAAACAGAACTGAACTCTGCTGAACATAACCCTTAGGGCCGCAAGGAAACAAGCTGGAACATGAAGCAAGTACTCCAAACAACACAGAAAAAGATAGATACAGATATCTTTCAAAGGAACTAGGTAAAAGAAGACCGTAAATAAAACAACTTTTTGTCAATATATGAAACAACACTATAAATCAAACCCAAGTTTCAGGTTGTTTGTATTTGACTCTATGCAGAGAAACAAACAAACAAACAGAAACAAACAAAACTCCCACACTTTTGTACAACGTATGTCCTAAAAGTCAATGATTGCTTCTGTAACCTTCTTGCAGTTTTTGTCTTTTTATCTGCTTTCAGCTATACCAATCCAAGATCAGCCAAAGAGATTCACAGAGAAAGAATTTATGAATTGAATTATCCAAAGTAGTAGAAGAAAACTTCTTCTACTACAATAGAAGCAAGAAGGTATTCAGTCATTTTTATCTTTACTATATCAATCACTACCTTTGTTGCCAAGCTAAAATTAAAAAAAAAAAAAAAGACAGAAACCAGACTTATAAGAAAGTTAAATAATTATGAGAAGGTTTTTTTTTAGTACTGTTCATGATTTTGGCATTGACACTGGCACAGGAAGCCTATCATCTAGTCTAGTTTATTTTTAATGATAATGATAATGATTAATATCATCAATTCTTTGATGACTGAAACTTATTTAACATTTGGGAATTAAAACAAAATCTTTTGTAAATTGCATTTGTCACCATAAGATTAATGAGATTTTGTTTCTCAGACTAATCATTTTTTTTTCATGTGAGACCATTTTACTCCATGAATCCCTCTGCTGTTAAATTTCTTACCTACAAATACATACCCACTCTGTTCAAACCACAGAACAGGTTGAGAAGTTGCTTGTATTGGAATTTTTAGCATCCCATTGACATCTTCCTTGCTTAATACTTACACAGGAAGAAAATCATACCGAAACAGAACTTAATGCAATGTATTTTTAATGCATTTTTGTTTAAAAATATGGTATGACACATCTTGCACACACACAGTTAATAATTTTGAACAGAGATAAAAAAATAGCACTATCTCATCCACTTCTTTTCTCTCTATGTAAGCCCTACACGGGTAGGTGCGGATAGGAAGCAAACAAGTTAAGTTTTACACTTCCATCAAAGTCTTGGACTTTAAAGCTATATAAAAAGCATTTAAAGGACCAACGAATGACAACAAGTAAGAATTTGTTGTCAGGAGATTAGATGCCCGGTCTGAGGGAGGAGAACCTGACTGAGTGGTAGCCCTCTTTGCCATGCCTCCCCTCGCAGACCTTTTCTTGCAAGCCCTCTAGTACTTTTTGTCCAGTAAAAAAAACAGAGGATAAGCTATGGATCATTCTCCATGATCACAGTTTGAGAAATGCCCACAATGTGTTAGCCTTGCTGCAAGGCATTTTCTTGTGTCTGAAAAGCCGTACCATTTTTTTCTCTCTTTTATAACTTCTGATAAGTAGAAGAGAATGAGCTCAAATATCCTTTTTTTATTCCTTTTATTCCATCTTTACTTTTAATCCCCACATGAAGAATTAAAATCAGACCACCTTCCTGATTCCTGTTTGTTCAAGTAACATTACTCGACTTCCTATATTAAAATATTTTATATCAGAAGTTTTAATATTTTCAAGAATCTCATTCTTAAATTGAATTCACAAGTTTTCTTTAATTAGCTGCCAAGTCAATTTATTCAAGTATTTAAATTTTAAACAAATTAATGTATTAATTTCAAACCTGTCATCTTTTCCATGTAAATAATCACCAGCTGTATAAATGATATTTAAAGGAGTTAGTTACTGGGAGAATCTGTAGCGTCTATAAAACAGACTTTGCAGACATTTTCATGATCCAAAACATCCATCATCAATCCAAATCCAGTGGTCAGCAAGAAAACCTGAGTAACAGCCACACATATGCTGGTTGTCTTCCTAGGGGGGAAAACAAAACAAAACAAACAACCCACCCCTTTTCTCAATGGCCTCGGTGAAATTAAAGAACAAACTCATACTCTAAGCTCTACTTACTTAAATGATCCATCACAAAACTTTCCTTCTTTCATCACCAAGTTTTGTTGTAGATTATCTGGGTTAAAAGGACCGTGAGTAAAGAATTAAAAATGGGTTCAAAAGATGCTATTTGAGCCCTGGGTTAATTAACAGCATAATAAAACAGTATATTTGCTCTCCAATAGCAAGTACCTGCAAAAAGAGAATAAAAGCACTTTAACTACAGTCAGTTATTGGAAACTCCTTTTCACACTGAACAAGAATTAGAGCTTTCGATCCCGAGTTCGGATCACAACATGGAAACTTTTCTCATACATCTGTTGAGTTAATGGGCTGACATTGCTGCTACAGAGCTGATGGCAGAGACAGCAGCAGCAAGAGTGTCGCAGTTCAGGACTTCAGAACTGCTTTAAGTTTAAGAAAAAATGCTCAACTGCTTGCAAGTGAAAAACAAAGTCCTATTTTGAAGGTTTTATTGTATTCAAAAGATCTAGGACCTCCACTCTCTTTTAAACAAGCATTATAAAAATACTTGTAAAAACTGTAAAACTTGTAAAAATATTTACTAGTTGGAAGAGGGGTCTGAGTTGATTCAAAACTTCTTTTTAATTGAGAAATTAAGATCAGATCACAGAAAGTATCAAGGAAACACTCCATATTCCATCCCTTTCTCGAAAGAATAATTAAATTAAGGATTTAAATTAAAAGAGTACAGCTATGTCTTTTAATCACTGGGATTGCTGTATTATGTTTTTAAAACACCAGCGGACACAATTTTCCCACAAAGAGAGGAGGAAGAACAGGACACTAAGAGATTATTTTTTTTAAACAAGTTTTCTATTTGCCATGATAACTACAAAAATGGTAAAACTGTCATTAGCTGCCCAAAAGATTCAAAAGATTTTTTTTATATACTTTTTTTTTTCTCTTGACATACAATTTGCCTATCTAAAATGGTGTGCTTTAATAAATATACTTTTGCTTTTAGGAAATTTTAGGAAAACTTTTAAAAAGTTGAAGAGGTTCTTTAAATGTCTGATATCAGAGCGCAATCTTATGTGCGAAACATTCTGCATACAAAGCCACAAATAAAATCTGCAGTAAATGGGTTTTACAGTCCCTGAAGGTTGGAGGGGAAGATGGGTTCCTTTAAACATCACTTACAGTAGCAAGCTAGAGTTACTGATACACAAAGTAGCCTTTTTTTTTTTTTTTTTTTTTCCATAAATCTTAATGCCTGTAGGAAAACAACTGAAATATTGGGAGAAAAAAATCTCCAAAACAGCCACACCAGTGTAGGCAATTCCGAACTTCCCCAAACAAACAACAGTGGGTAACAGATACACAAGGGAGATTAAGAGGAAGTGATATTGCTGATACCATGAGAACCCTGCACGTTATAGGTGCAATACACCTTCCATTACAGAAATCTCCCTTCACACACCAGTCCTGTAAACTTGCCTAGAAAGTATCCATAAGGCACCTTCTCACCCATACTTACAGCTGAAGGTTTCTATCATCACAGTTAAGAATTTTCCACATCAAGATTAGAAAAAAATATGTGGATATACTGAAATAAATTCTTACAATTTCTGTTTCTAATGGTTTAAATGCTTCTTATTTAAAGGATAAATTGAAAGTTTTAAATGCATTCATGAGTATTTTTGGAGGGGTGGATGGAAAGCAAGAGAGAAAAAACAAAGGGATACCTGGACTCTGCTACTGAGACCTGCCTTTACTACCCCGGTGTGGAGGGGGAAAAAAAATGACACTGGCTTTTAGCCATTTCTCATCATAACACAGTGAAAAGAAAGCGAAGAGCCTGAACTAAAGCTGAATTACTTATGAAGTTAAAAAGAAACAAAGTCAGCCATATCAAAAAGAACCAGAACAGAGATAAGGCTGAAGACAAAGGAAGTGACGCAACCAAGTTGCTGTGTGTGGCAAAAGCAGTAGTGGGGAGGGACACAGAGGGCTCGTCACACACTGCTCTAATGTTTAAATGTTTGGCAGTAAAAAGAGCAGATGAAGCATGGAGTTGAGATGGGTCTTCTGTTACCACTCCCAAACCTAAACAAACAATATTTATTAAAGAATGAGAGTTATCTGCCTTTCATTAATGAGAAAACATATATAGAATAACTTATTTTAACCAAAAAAGGCTGCATGCAGCCAAAAGAAAAGAAAAAAAAAAAAAAAAAAAAAAANGTACTCAGGTTAAAATAAACCAACCAACCCCTTCTAGGACATCACAAGAGGCTGGAGTAAGAACAAGCTGCCAAAACAAGTTCTTTACAAACACTCTGGACACTCACTAACATTCAAAAATTTGCTGTTTTAACCGAGCTGTTCTTTCCCTTTGATTCACATCTACAGGATGTCTAAAAACCTTCCAAGGTTCATTGCAGTGCTCCTTCGCTTTCCATTAGTGCTGTTTTGAGGCACATATGTATCAGTGGTATACAAGAGAAAGAAAAATACTAATGCACAGAAGTTAGATATGAGAGCCAGAAAGCAAGTACACATCTCTAGTCAAGAAATAAAACGTAGTTTTTCCCACTGCTCTCATTTCTCACTCAAGATATTTTGGATGAAGAACCTCCTCCCGACAAAAATGGAAGCAAACTAGGTTTAAACATTTAAAAAGATATAAAGGTTTATTAAATGAATACAGATTTGACAGATATTACATAAATTAAACAGCAATAAAATTTTACTAGGGTTTATATACAGATCACAGTGATTTTCATTGTGCAATGAGGGCTGACTTTGTAACTTTGAACAGTACTTATACATGTGAGCTACAACAAGCAACCAGCAACATATAACATTAGTCCAAGTTAACCTGGGAAGTCTAGCAGATCAAACAGATTATGTAATACATCAATGCCTGCTACCACTATCACTACTTACTACACAGAGTATTTATAAAGCAGTCAGGTTTGCCATAGAAAAGTGCAAAACATGGGAAGTCTGTACACAGTACAGTACAAAAAGGAATCATGCTACCGTCGTTGAAAGCTGAAAAATAATTCTATAGCATAGGAAGCACTGCATCACAACTCTTCTGAATGGCAAGCAGATGGACCGAGGAACAGCCCCATCTAAAATTGCTTTCAAAACTGCAAAATCCCTGTTCATCCATTTAAACATAGTTTAGTACCTATATTTTGATCAATTAACAATGACTTTTCTACAGTGGAAGATCACATTAGTTAAAGCTCAGTAGCACACATATTCATTGATCAAGCTAATTTACAGGAAAATCTACAGCATGTTCTCCATTTAAATCATGAAGCGTTTTTACCATTTGGTTACAAGGCAATTGTGTTTACAATGCACATTTGTTCACTTAAAATCTCAAATCGGGCAATTAAAAATATATATATATATATAAAACTCAAAAATAAAGATTGTTTTTTAATGTTTAACATTCTTGTTCACCAGAGCAGAAGAAATATGAAAGGCCTGTGGGCTCCTGACAAGAAACAGTCCCTATGCAACAGTCTATACGCAAAAATACACGTTAACAGAAGCAACCATAACAAAACGAACTTCAGAGAACACCCAAAAAAAACAAAAAACAAAACAAAACAAAAAAGATAGAGAGATCCAGAGTCCTTAGTGCATTTTTGGGAACTCCTTATTTAGCACAGAGACAGAACTACATTAGTGGTCCATGAAGTTCCAGTAAAGACTTAAAATAAAACTCACTTGTGCAAATAAATAAAATGGGTGGATAATTACAGCTCACTAAGTTCAAGACTGTAGAGAAAATAACTGATCATTTAAAATTATGCTTCAAATATTTTTCTGTTAAGGATTTTAATTTTAAAAAATGTGGAGTTTTGTACTAGAAAGCACATTGACGAGGTCAGTAGTTAGGTATATGTAGTCATGGCTGTGGAAACAATGTAAAGTCAGTGAATCAGCATAAGATAAGATTTTATTTGCTTCTTTAGTCTCTATCATAATGAGTGTCTGGGCATCCACTGCCAGCAATGGATAAGATTCATACACAGAAAGAAAAGCTCCTGTCGTTCAAGCATTCGAAACTCCTAATCACTAATGTGGCACATTTATTCAAATGCAATTCATTTATTTAGCTTTGAAGGTTTAAACACAGTTCAGGTTTTAAAAAGAATTTGATATTTAGGATACTTGCTTATTGCAGTATATACATCTTTAAATAAGAAAACTGTTTTTGCAGTACTCAGACTCCATAAAATACTGTAAGCTTACACATTAAAAAGTAGAACTGTACGTGCTCCCTTTAGACACTGCAAGTTGTATTTTTGCTTACTTCAGATTTTTTCTAATTGACTTGGAATATTTTATAAATACAGTGAGTGGATCAGATATGTTACAGTAATGATTCCCTATGCATTTCCTGTATTTTATTATATATTCTTATACAGTTTTCAGGGAGTTGCAGGTAGGCCCATTAAGTTGTGACATTTGCTTAACATTATTAAGATAACTTTTTTGATGTTTCAGAAGCTTTCAAGCATCATGATTTTGTCACACACAAAGTTTCAGTTATGCAAAACCCATTATACAATCTCTTACAAATTTATACTTTTGTACCTGTTATAGAGAGATACATGTAATGACCTAGAAATTGCAACTCTTGAGGTACATTTACTATTGTCTTACACTTCTGTACTATTTAGAGCTTGGCAACAAAAATGGAGGCACATTTTCTACCAAGAGACTTCAGCTATAACTTTTGTCAGAAGATTATGGACATAACAATTTTATTAGTTATTTCCAGAATATCTACTTTTTAAGTATGCTGAATTTAGTTTAGGAAAAAAAAAAAAAAAAATCTTTGGCCTGCCTGGAATTTTTACTGTATTTTAAAACAACAACAACAAAAGAATAGTCTGTGGGGCTATACAATCTCCTTATATAATTCTGAGCTTTATATAGAGCAATCAAAGGAAGAGTCCAACAAACTCATGAGCTTTTGAAACAACACATTAGGGCTAAATGTAACAACTTCACTAGAAGTCATCAAAACCCACAACATCTGAAAGAATGCATTTGTGTTTTGAAATCAAAGCATTTCAAAAATCAATCTCCTATACTAGCGTGAGTATCACAAAAAACCCTGAAATAAATCCTGGTTTGCATACAATCTACCTTCATCTTTATGTATTCATATACATAGATACATACATACACACATAGTGATATTTGGTGCTACTTAAAAAGAAACAATAATGCAAATATTTCCTAAATACAGTGTACTCAATCTGCCAGAGCCCAACATGGAAAGCTGTTAGCACATGATCAAAGAGGGGCTCCTTACAGCTGAGGTTTCAACTCTGTATATATGAAATTCCTGGCAGCAGAGACTTCAGAACGTTTCTAAACATGGAGCAGAGGATTAGCTCTAATAGATACTCAGTCTTCTCCCTGATATCGAGCAGCGCCAAACATCTAACAACTGCTTCAAGAGGCTGCTATGTCAGGCTCAGGTTTAAATTTGGAGTAGACAGTAAGCTCAGAGAGAGAGAACAGCTCCTGTAAGATCCAGGGAACTTAATCCAACCCTTTCATGAGTATGCAGTGAATAATATGCTTTCAGAGTCTTTACATGAGGAATTTCATTTTAGACAGCACATCATTTCTCAAAATCCTGGTTTGTAAAAAGACATCATTGTAACAGACCTTCACAAATAAGACAAGTCAGATGTTTCATAAATCAACAGTAGAGTATGTCCTTGTCTTTCTGCTTTCAAGTACTATGGTTGCAAGTGTGAGGCATTGGAAATTTTAGGTACAAATCTTTTTTAAAACTTAATTATTTTTATTTTTACAAAGAATTATAAAATGTATATAAGATGATGAAAAACTCATTTATCCTTTTAATATTTTTATCCCTAGAGAACTTCTTGAAAAACATTATCTGAAAAATAAAAATCATAGACTCTGCAAAGTACAAAAATTTACATCTTTGCACAGTTCCTGTGCTTTAGTTGTACTGTATTCATTATATACATATATACTAATTTGTGCTTTTAATTACACAAGTTTAGTATAAACTTATAAAATTAAGTCTGAGATAACTACGCAAAAAGGATCTGGGAATAGCAGGAAACTAAACAAAACCATAAGTTAAAAAAAATCTAAAATATTCCATTTTAGTGAGCCTACTACAGAGCAGGCTAACAATATTATAACTTTCTAAACTAACATCAAATGTTTACAGCTAAAAATGAGTTTTGTCTGCCTCCAACTCTTAAGTATTTAGTATACATATCTGAATGCAGTTAACATTCTCATCCACATCAAAGAAGTCTTCAGTTATGCAGGAGCTCATTTTTCTTCAGACTTGTTTTAGCACTTCATTTTCCTTCTAGCTTCTAATACAACAATAAAGAACACAAAAGCCAATGTAGAGCAGGTACTTGAATGACAAATATAACAGTCATTTCAAAGAAGAAATAAAGACAGAATAAAGCATTGAGAATTATTCTGATCATTTTTTCCTCTAGCTAAAGTTTTGGTTCTAAATATAATCTGCTATCAAGAACAATCACATTTGCTCATCTGTCAAATCAATATAGCTCTTTGTTTTTTAACATACTACTAAAAAGTTTTAAGGACAGAAAGGTTTAAATGCCTGTACACAGAGGGCTCTTGATTGTTGTAGAACAAGAAAAGTCTGGGAGATAAATCAATTTTGTCATCCAGTAGATCTAACTTTATGATATTTAACAATATATTATTTCAACCATTTCCTCTACTTTATGATGTTTTCATATTCTGACCTAATTCACACCGTTTTTAAAAGCTATACTCAAGCACTAACCAGTTTTATCAAAAGATGTAATTTCTGCATAAAGCTCTGACTCACAAAACTGAAGTGTTTTGAAGAGAACTTCTGCCCATACCTTGTCCAGTGTGGATGTCACATTCAGAAGTTCTTGAAGATTTCTAAATCTTTAGGAGGTACTGGAGGTGTTTTGTTCCAGTCATCTTCAGGATAAGCTTCAAAATTGGATGTATCTCCATCATTGGATACTTTCGGCACTATAGGAGGCTAGACAGAACAAACACAACAGAAATATAGTTTCTCTATTAGTCACTTTCCACTATATTATTGAAGAAATCTTGTGAAAAATTGATTTAGAAACTGATATGTATTTATGAAAATTCACAGCTTTCACTGATAATAAAAGGCACAAGAAATGTCTGTAGCCTGTGCTTGAAAGACACTTACAATACAGATACCTATTTTATTTAGCCCCCTTAATTCTAGTTGCTATGCAAATAAGAGATATCTGCAAGAGAATTCATTACAAGCACGTTCTGTTATAGCATAGTCTGCCACTCGCTCTCCTTTCTCCCTCCTACTCTCACCTTCAGCCAAAAAACAAACAGCAAAAAAGGAAGCACATTTGGACCCTTGCTCCTAAAGGGAATTCAGTCCTCTTGACAGCAGCATGGGTAAAATCTCTGCAACTAAGTGGGGAGAAACCCACACACTTCTTTTAAACTGTTTTTACAGAGGTTGCAATAACTAGCATGTGCGCATGTGTCTTGCTACATTCTGGGCTTTTTCCTCATCTGGCAACAAATGCAAGCAGGAAAGAAAGTGCTCCAATGCAAAAGTTGTGACTTCACAAGGATTAAAAAAAAAAAAAAAAAAAAAAAAAAAAAAAAANAAAAAAAAAAAAAACTTTCACAAGAACCTGACATTCAAATGTCACATCTTCAGTTTTACTTCCAAGGAACTTTAATAAGCACCTCATCTAATTATATTCACAAATCCTTCTATTTCACCCTCTTCCTCCTATTGCTATACGCTTTACATTTTATTAGAGCATTAATCCAAGTTGAAGTTAGAACAAAAATTTTAAGTCTAGAATAAATAATTCCTACAGATTTTTTAAATTAACAATAATTTCTGGTTGCACTGCCTTATATAACATTTTGCAGAGTATACCTTCAGTTTTCTTTGAGGTACAGCATCCCAGTCTATAGACCTGAACCATCGATGTCTCTTCACATCATCTGCTCCATTCTTTAAAGAAAAAAGAAGAAAATTTATTCTTAAAGAAGCTGCATATATGCCCAAACATGTCTGCCATCACAAAAACTGTGGTATCAAGGCAGACTAAAGGTCCATGTAACCCTTTATTTTCTCTCAGGTGGTAAGCAGGACAAGATTTTACAGGGTAAGTTTATGGTGTCACTTCCTACCATGCCTTGAGTTCCAGCAATAATATCCTCAAGAAATTTATTTTTTATGCAACTTTTGATATAAGGAAGATCAAGAAAAGGCTTTCTGTAGAAAAAATATTACAGAAATATTCATTTGACCACAGAAAATCTTACTGTAGGCTAAACATTAATTAGTTTCCATGGAAATATTAATTTGATTTAAAATTATTTAATACGTAACAATTTTGTATCAGATCAACATAAAAATCAAAGTATTCCAATCTCTCAATTTGGCTATTGATCTGGTAAGAAGCTAACAGACAAGCAAAGAAAAACAAACCATACCACTGTCGTACGCAGTTCATCCACTCACTGCAGTTCTGTTCACTTCTGCTTTCTCCAGTGTTTTAGAGAATGTCTCATTCAACTATGCTTTCCAATTCCTATACTGATTAGGAGAATAACTGAGGGCTGATGGTGTCAAATTTATGACTAAGAAATGCTCAATTCTAAATCCTATATGTGTATTAATACAGTCAAGGAGCCTGGGCAACTATCTGTTCATCCTTTACCTTCTTCAGCAATGTGCTTTAGGCCAAACCAACCAACCCACCAAAAACTCTACCCTCTTCTATCCAGAAGGCATGGAAATTTTACGCAGTCTCTGAACACCTGAAGGATTAAAAAGCTAATTTAGGTATCTGTAATACCGTAAGCATCGCTGCAAGTCAATGAATATCGTATTAACTTACTGTGCTAGAAGGGTAGCACAGTAAGTGCTACCTGAGTTTTCTGCCGCTCTGCGCAGCTTGCACAGCATCTGTGCTATCTGGTGTCCTCATCAGGACACCTGACCAAATTCACAGGATTGCTTTGTGTTGCTCTTTGACAAATAAGATGCACACGTATTTCTACCATGGACTTCTATGGTGGCCAAAAATGTGGGCACATTTTTAACTAGTGAGCTACTTCCTCCAGACAAATAGAGGTGTCTACAAGATAACAGCAAGAACAAGTAGTCTGACCAAGACGACTACTTGGCTGTGCTTTATCAGTCCAGGCACCAAGCTATCAGGACAAAAATGACCCACATCACAGTATAACACCAGCAGCTGTGTGTCTAAGCAACTGTGAAGCCCTAAATTTGCTTAGGGACTCTTCTGGTGTTAAACCCCTCCAAAGGATGAACCAAATCATTTTGGTCCTCTCATTCCTACGGGCTTTACATTAGACCATAAAACACAATGCTCAGTCTTCAAATCTACCAATAAATAGCTAGATGTTAACTGACACATTTTATATTCAATTATTCTATTGATAAAATGAGGAAGAGAGGAGGAGGGTACACGCATCTGTACATAGTAAAATCACATACAGATTAATCCTCAAGGTATGAGTAAGATTTTCAGAAATAAAGTTAAATTTTGCACTTAGGATAGCACAACAACAACAACAAAAAAAAAAAAAAAAAAAAAAAAAAAAAAAAAAAAAAAAACGAATNAACGTTTCTCAATTTCATGCTTATAGAAAAGAACAAAACATTTCCAGGTTTTTCTCTATCTTTCCTATAGATTTCTTCTGACCCTGTGCCTTGTCCTGTATGATACATGGCATTTTATACTGACCTTCATATTTCCTAATCGTCTTGTCCTATCAACCACAAGCAGCTTCTTAATAAGGTCTCTGCAATAAACAAAATATTATATGTTATGTTAAACAAAAACAGGTTACATTTGCCACCATACAAATGTTACAGAATGTGAGCATGCTTCCCTTGACTAACTAATACTGTGTATAACTTACCCATTTCTTCTATACTTCAAAACAGGTAAATAACAAAAAGTGCAAGAGAGGGTAACTTGGTTTAAAAGGAGATAGATTTATTCCAAGCCTCTTTCAAGAAGCTACACTGTAAAGACGACAAGAACTCTTTTGAGGTACTGTATTTTTCTTACCATTTCGGTGGGCTTTTCAGATTTCAAAACATATCTCAAATCTATTTTGCAAAGCATAACTATAAAGCATATCAAAATAAAAACATCTCTGATTTTATAAATTCATATGTGTGATATTTAAATATTCAGAGAAACCACTTAAGACCTAGTCATCTGCCTAAAGCTAGTTCTCGCAAAGTTCTCATTTCATTGCAAACAAAAAGCCTCCTTTGAGACTAGTTTATTGAACTACACTAAGCTATATTAACATTTTTAAAGATGAAGGTGAGTTCAGTGACAGAGAACTTCATTTGTAATCACAAAGTACTTGAAATATCTGGCACAATTCCAGTAGAAATTAACATGAGTACCACAGATATTGTTGAATACATTACATGAGGATTAAGAGAAAATCTCGTTGCACATTTCATAAGTAGTTACTTTCTACCTCAAATTATTCTCATTGCATAAACCATCTAGGAGAGGAAAAAAGTTTAACTCTCTTTCCAGTTTCTAAAACCTAAAAGACACAAAAAATACAGTACTGCATGAAATTCCATGGTACTAAAGAATATAGCAAATTCAAACTTTCAATCATGCAGAAAGATTTAAAGAAAAAAAAAAAAGAGTAAGGAAAAAGAAGCAGATTTATAGAAAAAAGGCAAGCATAAGGGGCACATCTGCCTCCTCCTTACCCCAAATTGTAACACCTACCCTTCTCCTCCCTCAAAAAAATATTACATCATGTACCCTACAAATCACAAAAGTATACACATAAGAATATATGAACTGAGACAGGATGTGTTGGACTATTTGAAAAGTTGTTGTATTTGGCAGGGGCAGAATTCTAAAGCTCAGCTGGAAAATATTCAATTGACAGATAAAAGGCAAAAAAAAAAAAAAAAAGGTAGTCAAAGCAGAAAGAAATTTTTTAAACTCTCTTCATTATTCCATCCAATCAGTGTTTGGATTAGATTAAATCATGCGACTGAATCCTTTTATGGTCACCTTCAGAAAAATAGCTCCCATTTCTCTATGGAGAAGACTGCTCATTTTGGAGAAGACTACAATATCTACAATCAAATTTTTCAATTAGAAAATTAGAGTAGGGCTGAAAAGCGATCCAGAAACCCAGAACTGGATTCACAGACCATATGATCAAAATTAATTTTTGAAGTTTGCTTTTCCTGTACAGCTGGAGAATATGCAACAGGTCATTCTTGGCTTGCTTTAAAAATTCATCTTGGAATTGCACAGCTATGAGACAAACTTACTCATTTGTTTTCACTGACGAATACACCTGCTGCATTCAGTAAAATAAATAATCATTAAGTCTCATCAAGTACTAGTTAATTTTTTTAATTTATTGCAGAGTTTCACAAGTATAATTTAGAAATGATAATGCTAAAAAGCTCTACGATAAATGTTGCTGTATGCGTATGGGAGATAAAATTCTACATCAAGGCATTCCCAGACCAATATGATTAAGCTTCTGTAGCACTGATATTATATTTTGCGCTTTCCAAAAATTCTTTTGCCAAAAAGTGTTTGCAACAGCAAGAAAGAAAAATGTAACAGAATGGAATAACTTGTAAACTCATGAGTGACCAAAGGTGGAACATCAATTAATACTCTTTCTACCAAAAGTGATGCAGTGCAAAACTGTGCCAACAGCTCTCTACTTCACAAGTACTAGGCTGTTAACTTCTATCATCTTCATGATAGAAGCGAGTCTTCAGAAGACATTTGACCTAGTGGTCAAATGTACCAAGGACTCCATATATACAGAATAAAAGAAGGTAGAAAACATCTAATCAAATGGTAAGGAAGTTAGCAAAAGGGACACAGTAGAGAGCAATGTGAGAGAAAGCTAGCTTAGGCCAGAAGAAAGAAGTTACAAGAGATCTTACAAGACATGACAATGATGCCAGATGATAGAAGAGAAAGCTACAGTGGTAAAATTCCAAAAATAGAACAGAGAGGTGGTGGTGGTAAGAGAGAATTTTTTCAGCCAATAACTTCTGTAGAATATCTTGGCAGAAAAGCTTTCTCAGAGTGCTATAGTAACTGTGGGGAAAACAGTCTGGCTGTCTAAAAGCAGACAGAGTTCAGCTAAATAATGTATTGCACTAGAACATAGCCTGGATGTTTCAGCTAAATAATGGATTGCACTAGAACATAGCCTGGATGTAACAAATAGGAACCAACGTATTCCCCAACCTTGTAGAGATACAGGTGGAAGGAAAGAATGAAAATAAAAGGGAAGAGGGGAGAAGCAGGCTTATTAGGACAAGACAACCTTACTAAATGCTTTAAATTAATGGTGCAGACATGTCAAAGACAATCCATGTCTGCACTTTTTTTCTTTTTTAAAGGAGGAGGAAAGTCGAAGTAAGAGATGCATTACGCTAAGAGTTCTCTGTGGAAAGAAGTGAAAGTCGTGCAAGTACATGACATCATCCCAAAACATGTTGTAAAAGGTGAAGAACCTAATTCAAATCCCTTGATATTTCTTTTTTAAAGGCAGTCATGTAATAGGACTGAACTGCCAAACACAGACTGAAAGAACATCTGGATGATGTATGAAGAAAATCTAGCAAAGTGGTGTAGTAACAACTATGTTGATTAATATTGTCTAGACCTCATTGATGGTCATATCTAGACTGAATTATCAAGATCTGCAGCTAAATGCTGACTATCACAATGAGAAAAAACTTCCTAGCATCAGGCATCCTCTATACAGCCCAGATCAGTGTTGGTTGTGAATGATGAGTATGAACATTACATTCATGCAGGGCTGCATATACTAAGGGTACTCCTACATTTACACGTTTTCACTATTTTAGACACGCTATCAGTGACAACAACCTACTTTGAGCTGCTCATCTTTCTATCATACTCTAAATCCTCTCCCTGCTCTCCTGATGTTTATTCATGTTGAATTAACTCCTTGTAATTTTCCTCTCTTCTTTCTCCCACAAGACCCTGGCATCAATGAGCTTTGTACATTGCAAAGCATTTAATATTTAAAAGTATTCAGAAATTAAGAGATTAGGATATTATAACCATATGTCTACCTAGAAATACATTTAAAAAATTACTTGAGCATTGAGACTAAATGTAAACCAAAATGTATTCAACACAATGTTCTAGAAAATCAGCAACTGGTATCTACTTATGACAATTATTTTAAAACAGTGCTCAGGAAGTATGTAGAATATAAAAGATAGTTTCGGTAGCCAATAACTTACTTCACATACAAATCCAAATGTCTCGGGAAATCTATTTTGCCAGCAAGAATCTTCTGATATATACCAAATGGATTGTCATCAAAAAATGGAGGAAACCTATTTTAATATAGCAAATTTTAGAGGTTAGAAAAGGAATTTGAAAAAAAAAAAAAAAAAATCTTAGAAGTAGTGTTAGACTACACTAAGTGCCAACAAAAATCAGGAGTTATGTAATTCTTTTTGGTATGGCAACATTGTGAACCACATACTACTTGAAGAATAACATTAGTTATCAAGACATACTAAGGTTGCTATTGCAAAACAGAAAGCATTTTTAAACACAGTATAAATTCAGAATGTAATTGAAATTGAAGTATTACAGGAAAACTATTTCTTTTATAAAAACATATTTGTGAAACAAACCATCAGTATTACAAAATCAGAAGTTGAGTCTTTATTGATAAAGCCCAAGGGAGTACGTTCCAAAACAACATGACCATTCTTAATCTTTTCCTGTAGCTGCCAGCCTACACTTATCCACTCTTTTCCATCCAAAGCATCGAAGGACCCTCATACGAAAACAGCATCAAGCTCACTTATTTATTATATTTCTTTAACGTAGGTGTAGGCTTTGTTACAGAGGTTTGAAGACAATAGATTTTTCAGTCCTTAACAGTCTCTCAAATGACAGCTGTTCTTTCACATTGAGGCAGATAAAAATGATAAAACATGAATCTTGTAAGATCATCACCAAATTAAGAATTCAATTAAAATTCTGTGCTTACTATTCTAAAATGTTCTCTATATAAAGCTAGGAGCTAGTTGACAGGCTGCTTCTTATGTTACATCTGCAGTAATAACTGAGTCTATTTTTTGTCGTGCTTCTTTTACTAGCGTATGAAATACACTAGTTACACTCCCACTCTGCCCCTTAGGTATCAGTACTGTAGGTTTAATTTGCATAGATCCTGTGCCAAGAAATTTTAAGAATGTCCCCTTTCCCAGTCCCCTTTCTAGAAGTTGCCATGGAAAGGTTTTTTGGACAATGGGTAACTAACTATGCATTCACTGATCTCAGTCCCTACTGGGTTCCACAATGTAAGCGAAACACCTTGCTTAACAACAATTTTGTCTCAATCTTGCACAGAATAAAGATTTTGACTATCAACATTTAATTACTACTATATTCTGACAGTTAAAATATTTTCATGTCTCTCTAAAGTTTCAAGGATTTTTTCCCCCACTAAGAGAACTGACTTGTGTGCACACACATTCTGTATTGGTTAACTTTGAGAAATGCTGGCAACAGAAACAAGGCCTGACCCAAAAATACTTGTTCGTTCCACATTTCTTCTGTCCTTATTTTTTTCTTACTCACTTGAGCTTATTCCTGAAAAAAACACTACACACTAGTCCTACTACATCAGTGTTTTCAGAAGAACTAAGTTCTTCGCTATTCATCTGACTGTCAAGTGGATTAGCATTTCCTTTAAAATACTGTAAAATTCAGCCAAGGAGTAAGCCAAATTTTAGAACAACTGTTAAATAATGCTGATTGTATGCATAAGATTAAAGGAAAAAAAAAGGAAAAAAAAAACACAAGACAAAACTCAGTTTGGAATTTTTTTTTTTGGAAATTTTCTTACTGACAAACTAAACTGAAAGTTGACCCTACTTGCAAGATAGCATAGGTCTTGTGCTGGAAGCTACCAAATAATTCAACAGACCTGAGTTTCAGGCCATGTTCCCCTTAATAAGGCAAATATGAACAGCTGCCTTTTTTGCCCACCAACTGGAAAAGAATCTAAAGTCTCTGTGTATGGAACAACGTCTGCAAACCATTCCTTTTGCTAACTGACGTATACAAGAGCACTGACATTGGTGTTGCAGATAAGAGATAGAAGTGGTGTGGCAAAACCTCAAGTGAATACTCACAGATCTTAGACCATGACACTGTAGATGGAAACCTACCTAAACAGACAGGCCAATAGGTCACATGTGACTACGAGAGGAAAACTATTCAAACAAATAAACAAACAAATCCAGATCCCCTCATTAAATAAAAACTTACTTGGCTATGTGTCTGATGGCATAACATATTTAACACCTTAAATAAGTACATTTTTTTCTGTGGCAGATTGTAACCTACTGCAGTTACTCAAAATTCCTTTTTTTTTTTTGAGGGGAAAAATACTGATCAAAGTGATCAGAGCCACAGAACAGTCTTTGAACTCTTTCTATTGACTGCTTTACCCCTCCCTCCCCATTTTTTAGGGGAATAATTTCATGAAGGACTATTATAATTAACCTGTTTTTGTCATAAGATTTCTTTTTATTAAGTTCTCTCTGTTCACTCCTCTTCCTATATTTACTTATCTTGAACATAAGCGGGGTCTTGTCGTAAACTTAGTTGTGCAAAATTGGAATTTCAGGGACCTCCACAGATACCAATAGGTTAGAGAAATAAATAAAACAAAATAGAATAGGCAAGTGTGGTTTTATTTTGTTTATTTGTTTTCAGACAGACCATTTCCTTAAACACAACAACTCCCTATTCTTTTTCAATTTGCTTTGGGGGTTCAAAGATAACTACTTAAGGAAATAACTACCAAATGTCATAACTCATTTCTTCACAGACAAAGGTTTAGTCATGAAGTTGGGTATACATTCAAAATTAGGTACACATTCGAGTAATTTTCCTGCTTCTTACATCTCTTGTTTTTGCTTTAGAAACTTTGATAGTAAATAAAAAGCAACATGTTTAGCTCGTGAGGACAAGCATTTCAAACAAGTGATACTAGCAACATAAATGATAAAGTTAGTAAAATGATAGTAGTGTATTCTCTTCTAGAGATGGTGCAGTAACTTGCCTGCTTAAAGAAAACATGTACAAAACACAGTCTCCTCCAAAACAAAAGAAAGATGAAGGATCCTAAAAACTTCCCAAGTTTGAATAAAACACTGTTCTCTCTAAATAGTGAAAAAAATGAAGCATATAACTATTACAAAAAGCATATGTATATAGACACTTCTATCACATAAATATATAACAGATATATCTATTATACAGTAGTAAAGACCACTATGAAATCCCTTGCTGATAGCTGCTCTGTCAATCCAAATCCAAAGGCTCTGTCAAGTCAAACATCTCACCCGTCTTTTAAGAAATGCGTAACTTCTCTCTACTGGTTAAGAGTGTCTATAGCCCAAATGTAATTTAGCCTGAGGGAGACTCCAGAACTCATCACTTCAATCTTGTTGCCTCAGGACAGAGAAGATCCTACTTTGGTTTGTATCCTCCAAAGGAGGAAATCTATTAAAAAGGGAACAGCAGAAACCAATCATACTTCAGTGCACTGCAGTCTTTGCATCACACTGACTCCCAAGAAGAGACCTTCCTAGTCCTCAACATATTTTCCAAAACTAGCATACTGACATCAGTGCTTTAGTGGAGAGATTCCTATCAATCTCTGTAAGGCAGGAAAAGAAGAAACGAGCCATTCCTCTTACTCTTAGACTCAAGAAAAAGCTGATACACAGTGGTCCCACAGAGTTGTGTGTCAGAAAGTTAATTTGCTCAGGTACAAGTGGAAAGCAGTTAATTCCATAACTAGTATTGTGTGCAGTGCTAACTGCATGCTTCTGTCTGTGCTCTTCCTGGGCTCCCTTCAGCTCTCCAAGGAAGATTCCCTTGACTAACCTGGCCATTCACTCTTTCAGGGAATAGTGGAGGAGGAAAGGAGAAGCCTAACCTCTGTGTACAGCTCAGTGAAGGCTGCTTTACAAAAAAAAAAAAAAAAAAGACATCTTATTAGATCAGTCAGCCAAGCCTGCTTGGTCAGTACAAAACTACTACTGTTTTGTTTGTTTGGTTTTGGTCCAGAAATTGCCTTGGGATTCTAAACAAATGCATATACAAGCCTCTTGGCAATGAAAGAACCACCCAGCTGGCAGCAATACTGTCCTGGGATAAACTTGATGTGAAGCAGCACAGATAATAGTTAGCAATTGTGTTGGCCTATAAATACACACTGTTGAAGGGATCTCTACAGTGACTGTGTATGAGCAGCTTGCTCTAGTGACTGTGTATGAGCAGCTTGCTCTAACACCGAAGAAGAGTCACAAAGGTTATCCCAAGCTGATGACATTACATAGAGAAAGAACACACCTCTGCCAGGGTGCTTTTGTTCTGGTTTTACTTTATGCAGATCTAGAATGAGAGGCCTTGAAGAAAACCAAATATAAACATATGTGCACATGCAAAGTGAGCAAGTACAAAGCATACCTCTGGCCTGCTACCAAAAAGTTGCAAGGTCTAACCACTGTAAAACGCCAACTGACTAACTGAAATTACTGTTTCTTGGGAAAGCTATGAAAGCATTAAGTTGATGTTCATTTGCTCTGCTGAAGCTACCTTTACTGGCAAAACTGATTTCCTAAAATACAATCACTCTTCTATTTTGTCTATTTTGTTTGTTTGTTTGGGGTTTTTTTTTTTTTTTTTAAAGTGACAATAGATTTTACTAAGATTTAAAATAATGCATTGATGACATGTTCAATATACAAATACTAATTATTTAAACAGTTATTTTTTAAATATTTAATGTTATCCCTATTCTAATTACTTAAAGTTTCCTTAAAAAAAAAAGACTACATTTAAGCAATTACTTTGATCCCCCAATAATTAACTCAGAAACAGTTAACTATGTTAGTATGTGAAAGTCTCTCTACAGTGGCAATGTTTTTTCTTCCCAGTAAGATACTTCCATCAAATTATTCCACAGTTATTAAAAATAATGTTTGTGACAGATTTCAAAAATGTTTCATCATACTGATTTCAAAATACAGCACTTTTTGACTATTTTAAACTAAAGAATTACAGCGTAAAAACAAAAACTCACAAGTAACTAAAGCTGTACTTATTACACAGCCTTCCTATTATAGGAGCTATGCATTTCGACAGACTGAATTTGACATCAGAAATAATTTTTCACTGTACTAGAAGTTAAAGATGTGTTAAAGAAAATTAGTAGCCCTTCCCTGCACACTTCTTAGTGAAGCATTTGCATATAAAATTTAGACTTAAAGAAAACCTAAATTTACAGAACAAATTAGAAAAAGTGCAGCTATAAATAAGAAAATCATAACCACCTAATATACTATACTTTTTTATCTCTTCTTTTTATTAACGATGGTGATATATATTCCTTTAAACAGCTAGACTCCTTTCTTCAAAGATGGTCAGAAAAGAGGTTTGTTGGTGCATACTTAATGTAGGTAGTTCAAATTTGCTATTTAAAGTATCATAAAAAGAAGCAGGAAAGAATCCTAATCTCAGCTTTGATAACCATATTATTGTGATACACTGGTCAATACTTCTATCACTTACCCTGACAACATCTCAAATATCAGAATTCCCAGAGCCCACCAATCCACAGCTCTTCCGTGGCCTTTGCTTTGTATGACCTCTGGTGCAAGGTATTCAGGGGTACCACAGAGTGTCCATGTCCTGGGAGACAGGAAGAAACAAAACCAGACTGGAATGAAAATGAAAACATAGAATAAGGAAGGAAAGGTGGGGTGGGGGGGAGTGAAAAAGGAAGTGATGAAGATGCATCTGTTTATGTACATTTATTATATATATAAATAGGCAAATAAACCTATATAAGTGCTGAAACAACTCCTGTGATGATCAGGACACTGATTCTCCCACCTGCTAGAATGTTGCTCTACCCATCTGGCCATATGTTCCATATACTGCTTTGCCATTATCAATAGTGGGTTTTACCCTGTAAGCTGTAGGCCTTTTCTCGAAAGTCTAAGAACTACTACTGATGGGTCCAGCAAAAGACGAGATTATTGTAAACCTAAATCTCTATCAGAAAATATTTTTATTTAGAAAAATGAAAGAGTTTGTGTGGGAAAGGTAGGAGTTCAAAAAATAGTAATCCCAGAATCCTTGAATAGGATTCCTTTCTCAATTTAAGTAACATTTTTCAAGTAGTATTGAAATATTACCCAGCAACTTCTTTATAATATCTATTAAAAGGTAAACACTTTATATTTTTAATTATTTAAAATATTTACAAACTGTAGATAAGCAAATGCAAAAGAATAATGTCTCATTTTTGACATACTTTAAATGTCTTACTTTCATTTATATCTTATGCCTTATAATCCCCAGGATATCAAAAGTATTATATTGCTAGCTAATTGAAATATAGACTTCTATATTCTATAACTTTATGAAACAAATTGTAGATGACCAGTTAATGTTTAAAATATCCAAATGACCACCTGAATCAATACTATGAAATCATGTATATATTATAGAAATAGGAATTTGTCCGTCTAAAAACACCTTAACAAGGAGTGTCAAATTTGACTTGCTTCACTCTCTCAACTAATTTTGAAACACAGGCTACAGACACAAATGTGCTTTCAGTTAATAAACAAACAAATAAAATTACTCTTTCCTGGTAGCAAGTCAGAAGATGGAAGTTTGAAAGTGCTCAACGATTCGACAGAGAACAAAATACAAAGCAGAATAAAAAAAGAAAGATTGGAATTTAAGAAAGGTTTTTGTAGAAATAAAAATATAACCATGAAATTAATGATCTCCATGTAGTTTAAACTGATTCCTGACTTACTGTAAAAGAAACACTGATTGTCAGAGTTGAGATACAAATCTTCTCCAAAGTGCAAATTACACTGTTAACTTAGTTCCAAACTAATGAATTAATATGAATTGCAATCCTCTTCAGTACCTTCTAGTTTTCCCCAACACTTTTCTGATAAACTGAACAAATTTTCTTCTTCTTCCCAAGTATACAGTATAGACATGGCTATTCAAGACCCATATTATGGCATCTCATCAATCAAAGTATTTTAACACATTAAATACTTCCACAATCTCATGAAAATGCTTTGTTTGAAACAAAGCATTTGATCCAAAAGATTAAGTTTCAGCCTTGATTTATGAAATACTTAAGATCAAGGAAGAGAGGCTCTTTAGTCAAGCCTTTACAAGATGTATGATGCACATCACACGATCGAGCTTCTTTAGGCCAGATTTTAACGTGGCAAAATGTGTGCTTCAGCTAAACTGTTTGAACTGATATGGACACACTGTGCATCCAGATGCTCCATAGCTTTTGAAATTATGTTCATTAGTGTAAAGAACAGATCTTCAATTTCCATCACACAAATGGGAGGCATAATTTTATTGCTAAAAAATGTGAACTCGTTTTCCAAATCGAGCACACACAACGGATTGCAGCTTTGCATTTACATACAGCTCTGCTTTAAACACTGCTGCCATCTAGCAGTTGCCTAGGCCATCACTAGCTAATAAAGGGAAAAAAAAAAAAAGGTATCGAAAAAGTTTTGTTACCTTTTAAAGTAAACAAAATTTAGGAGGCTGCATTACAGTTCTCTGTATGATTTTTTTTATTCACAGATTTAGCCATCCCTGGAAATAAAACATCTTCCTGTTTTACTGTAGTATCTGGAAAACAGGGCTGGGCAAGTAAAGCAGGTAAGACAGGCACCTTCGTGCCAGCTGACAAGCCAGGCAATTTTCAGGACAGTGCCCCCAGAAGAGTTGTTCTTCTCTCCCCAAAGCTCCACTGCATTAAAAACTACAATCCAGCACAGCAAAAGCAGAGCCTTGGACCTTTTAATCATTTATCAAAATCAACCGAGACAAAAATCTGTCTAGTATTTGACTAAAATTTTCTGGACTCAAAAGATTTGCTGCTGCCAACATAACAAAATGATATGCAGTTACTAAGTTGATGACAAGATCTTTTTTGTTCAGTTGAATGGAAAACTACAAATTAAGGAAAAGGCAGCATATCCTCAAGTTCCTAGCTCTAACAGTAAGGAAAGCACATAACAAAGTCTATAAAAAGATCAAGTTCTCTTAATTATTTTAATTAAGATTTCATGACTGTTGTATAATATCTGACCCTCCAGAAGATCCTGCTAAAGATATTTTGAAGTAAAAAATAAGAACAGAGTGTTTCCTTTAAATGGCAACAATAATTCCACTGCTCTCCATTTTCAAGATAAGACCTGAAATGCAAGTAAGCAATAGTTAATAAGGTTAAACATATGTATTTTAAAACATGGAAATGAAAAAAAAAAATGAACCAAAAAAAATCAAAAAGATAAGCTATTGAATAATATTTGCAGAACTTGTTAATAATAATTAACATTTATCTAAATAAATTAAAAGGCTTGACAATTAGCATATGTCAATATTCTACAGTATTTAGCATTCACCTCTGTAGCACCTGACAAGCTTCAAACAGGATCCCAAGATCCTAATCACCTTTTTAGAGCCTTCTTTGGAAAATTTCTGCATAACTATGTTCAATGGAGATTGCTTTGAGTCCAGTCCACATAGATTTATTCTGCAAGATATTCTTGCTTTTACATTCAATACACTTTACAAACAAGATTTGCTGCATTTTGTTTTCTCTGAAGTCTGCTGTGCAGAATTGTCATAAGCAGGAATCACGAGGCAACAATGCAGAAGTATCCAAAAATCCTTAGGATTAATCACTTACCAAGCTAAGTTAAATATTCTTAAGAATCTGGAAGACTTTGATATTTTAACTTCTTTTTTTGTTGGAATTTTAAACCAAATTATTTAAACATGAATAGAACAACATTCTTCTAAATATCACAGTTCCATAACTTTTCACTTACGAAGATTTTGAGTAAAATCTGTACAGGAAAAACTGTAAAATTCTATAAATTTTTGTGCTTTTCTCCAAAAGATTCTAGAGGGAAAAGAAAGAAAGAAAAGTAGGAAGGAGGAGAAACATTTTACATGTATATATTACACTTGAAAAAGTGCTATGTGCTTGACAGAAAAAAAGAAAAGTCTAAAAATGTAAAGGCAGTATAGAATATATGGTTATTCCATATAATCAATATACTTCAGCTATTTATTTCCTTCACTTCTTTTCCACCTTTTCCTGACACTGCCCTTTTTCCTGAAGTAATAACAGTACACTTACTGTATGTTGAACATACTTACAAGAAATCGAAAAAAATTAAATCTTCAGTTGGATAATATGGAGGTGGAAAGAGAATAAAGCAGTAGCAGTTGAAGCAAGAGAAAAATTATGACAGAAAAGGGAGAAAATGTAAGTTTTTCTGTTTATCCTGATGAGGAAAATAAGTAGACAAGAAAGCCTCCTCTCCTTTTTCTTTCTTTAGAAGAAAAAAAAGGTTAAGATCCAGTATGTCCTGCGATGTAGCATTTTATTTCCAGTGAGAAAGTAGAGGGCAGCTTCACATAGCAGGAACACCCTCTAGGGCAAGGAGGGCACTTCACCCTCACCCTTTCACACTGGGCAAGGGGAAGAGAAGTGCACAGAAAGTCTCAGGCAACTACAGATTAATTTGTAGGATGGGTATCAAGAATGTGGTTTGCTATCGAAGGCTTTCTGTAGAGCAAGTTTTTTTCCACGTGACATCTTCTGCCTAGGAAAATCATCATTTCAGTCTTCACTAACAAGTTCCTCACAGTCATTTGAAGAGAATTCACCTAATTTGCATTTTATTTTCACATTTCTAATGGTCTGAATATACTCACATACCTAAAAATAGAAAGTATATGTACGTACATAACGTGCACATCTGTAGATATGCCATATGTAAAACAAATGTGAACATCTGTATCTTGGATCGAATACAAATCCTAGACCAAGAAGTCTATACAACAAAGCAGTGTACTGAAGAGTACTGAAAAGTACTGAAGAGTACTGAAGAGTACTGCTGATGACTTATTACAATGACAAAACACAGGGTTATTAACACACCTACTGTTAGCAGGGAAAGTGCCATGCAATCACCAAAAAGATCAGAATCAGGTAGGTAGCTACCTGTGCTCCGACGTATAAAATATATGCAATCCTTGCTCCTTCTATGTTGTGTCCTTCATTTCATATTACCTCCAGTACATTTATAGGTGTACTGCATTCTGTGTTTCAATTCATTAGGAAGTATTCAACTTCTATGGTTCAACTATCCCCATGGAAGAAAAATACACAGAAAATACAGTAGAGGACTTGCTCTATGTCCTAAAACACGTCTGAATTAACTTCATCTTACAGACATATCTCCCAAACTGAAAAAATACACTTTGATTTAAACTGTATGATGCTCTTGTATGATGAAGGGCTACTCCTGTTGTGCCTTAAGAACACAGAACTTCAAAATAATAACCACTAAGTGGCAGTATCTACATTTGAAAGAAAGTCATAAGAATCAGTATGAAAATACCTTAAAATAGTTTTGCCTCTTTCTGCCAAAATTCGTTCTGATTTTAAAAAAAATGTATTTAAGTTGCCAGCATTTACAAACCTACCAATCTTCCCAGTAGAAATCAAGTTTGATCAAACATACAGATATTAAGGATCCAATAGAAGTGGGTCCCTCAAATCCACTTGCATTTCAGACTGCTCTTGTAGGATTTCTTACACATACTTAATGTGTCACAGAAGTGAAATGGACAAGTGAAGATAATGAGCATCTTTCCAGTGAGCACTGATGAGGTTGCAGTACTGCCCTAACTACAGTTATTGGATATTGTCTTCCTTTGGAGGCTGTCCCAGAGCACTACACCAACCCTGACACAGTTTTTTGCCTAATATGCCAGACTAGGGTCTCCTTATTTTCAATTCTAGTTAACAGTTCTCAGGTATCTTTAAACAGACCTATTTTAATCCTGTAAGAGTAGTTCAGATGGAGAGAGCAGAGAAATAGGAGGAGAAAAACTCTGCATTATCTGTAAAACCAAAGTTATATACAAAGCCCAACGTATTGTAGAAGTTGCAGTTGAATTATTTTTGGTGAATCTGGCATCATGGTTCTTTCTAGATTTTGCACTTTAGTTTTAGCCATGTGCTCATAAAACTACACAATCCATTTTTAAAGTGTTACTCCTACCTTTCAAAAAATTCTAAAAAATATAAAAACCCATAGAATAAAAGTAAATCAGTTATAAGAAATTCAGTATTTTAATCTGTATGGAAGGCCGATGTCATGGATGTTAATATGGATGCACATATCTCACTATTTGAGCATTTTACTTCACTCGATTCACTTTTCTAATACGAGAAATGCTGAAAAACAATGCACAAAAATATTCACACAGAAAAATTCTCTATCGTGACTTATCTCCGATATTGCTTCTAGCTGTACCTACAATATAAAGCTCTTTTCAGTGCAACAGGTAAAAGCACGATTTACCTTGTGCATTAAAGGATTTGATGTGTGAATTATGACAGGCATAGGTGAGATGATGAGCTATGAAGTCAAAGTATATATCTTCCAGTTGTAATTATGTTTCTTAAAGATTAAAAAAAACTTACCTATCCACCAGCTTTTTAGCAAATCCAAAATCTGTAAGCTTGATATGTCCTTCTTTGTCTAGCAATATATTTTCAGGTTTTAAGTCTCTGTAAACTATTTCTTTGGAGTGCAGGTATTCTATTGCACAAATAATTTCTGTAGAGTAGAAGAGTCCAGTGCTGTTGTTGAAGCGCCCCATGTTGCGCAGGTAACTGAAAAGTTCTCCTCCTGGGACATATTCCATTAGCATGTATAGAAAACGTTCATCGTGGTAGGTCCAAAATCTGTAATAAAAACATTGTTTTATTAAATAAACAATTCATCTCTGTGATTTACTTTAGAAGCAAGTTTCTCTAAATTGATCTCTCTTGCTCTGAATAACTTAACAGTTAGAGAGATTGCTTAATATTGTGCAAGACTGTTCTCTGTCAAACACTCAATAATTTGGATCCTGCTAATACTAGGCAATTCTCATGTCACATTCTATTTGTCTAAATACTGTCAAAATGATGGAGGAGACCGGAGCAGAACCTGCATTTATAAAGATTATACGACAATATGTTCAAAGAGAGGACATTACAGAGTTATCTTTCTCCTCTCCTATCTTTGTCTTACTATATGGGCATATCTCCATCTACAGCGACCAGCTACTAGTTAAATGTAAAACTACCCTGCTCTTTTACAATTCCTCTGTTCCTGATCTTATTGAAGAAGAAATGACAGCAAGGCAGTATTGATTTCTGAATCTTGGGGTTATCTTCTTGATAAGTGTATTCTCAGACTATTATGTCTACTTTAAGGAATACTATTGCACTATGTTTATTACTAGACTGCGGGAGAGAAGGAAAAAACAAACAAACAACAAACGCCAAAGGAACACAAAGTAATTCCAAGTGGTCTTCAAAAGCTTCCTCACAGTATACAAGAACCTTCTTTCCCACATTCTCTAAAACTAAAACGTTTTTCTTTATACCCACATTAACCAAGTCACATACCACAGACATGAATATAGCTCAACAGTTGAGAAGAAAATCTGCATTTGATAACATCTGGAATATACATTATTCTTTTAAAAATGAGTAACTACCATTAGAACTATGACAGCAGATAAAGAATGCTGTATCCCTTCCTACTTCTCTGACAGAAGGACAGAAGCCACTTCAGTTCCTAACGATCTTGACTATTATAAGAATGGAAAGATCAAATATTTGTAATTGCTTCATTATCTGATTCTTAATCGAGCTGTGGAGTTCAAGAAAATAAGCAGCAAACTGAGCTCCCAACTCCCATGCTAAAGTAAGATTTTCTTTCCTCCTACAGGCACTGAGGACAGAGTCATGGAAAGGAGACATCAAATACAGTTCCCCCATAGGTTTCAAATGATAAGGAAAGCATAGCCCTGGCTTCTGTCCCATACTTTTATGAAACTAATTCCTCACTGTAGAGTCCTGAACATAATTAAATGTTATTATTTGTATCTTTACTCACTATTTAAAAACAATCTTGAAAAGTATTTTAAGTTGAGCAAAATTACAACCATAAGGAAAAAAGAAAAATGAAAGCCAAATCATATATATAATATATAGAAATTATACATAATATATATAATCATATATTATAGTTTATATGTCTAACACAACATGATTTATTCTTATTAATTCTTGTTTTCTTGAAAACATCTTAAACCTACAATACCATACATCCTGTTGCTTCCACAGTTACGATACTTCACACAAAAATGTCAGTAAAGTTTGTCTATGAGACCACTGATCAGATATTGCATGAGGATAAAAAAAATTAAAAAATTAAAAAAAAAAAATTAAAAGAGCAGTAGATAAATAACTTCACTGTCCACAGAAAGGTTGACCAAGTACCTCCCTACATTTCTGGGACATTTCTGAAATACAACATTAAGAGTCAGGAAAAAAAGGTTTTTATAAAATACAGTGAAGATGAACTAACTAGAAATAACTTATTTCTAAGTGCAGCAACACTTTAAAATTCTCCACTATAAAATGTTCAAAAAATTTAGTATCATGCTGCACTGGCACATATTCAATGTGTTACAAGCGGGAGGAAGATATTGTCTCTGTTTAAAGTGGCAACATTAACTGGAAACAGAAAGTCAGACCACATAAATAACACTTCAAAGACTTCTATATACATTATAGAAATATTTTCAGTCTTTTTGCCAATTAATTCCAGTTCAAAAGTGTCCCGGAAAAAAAAAGGAAGTAGGAGGAAGGGGACATGTTGGGTTTGCTAGTTAGTGAGGCAGATAGTTTCATCAGTCGTATGGTCAGCATGAGGTCCATGAATGCTTGTTTATGCTACCTGTATGTACACCAAACCCCATGCACTTGGCTTGGGTTTCTCCATTCCCACTTCTGCTGAACAGACTTATAAAAGCTTTATGTACATAGATATAACCTAGATATAAATTAAACACCCCGTTCCTCCTGTTCTGCCCAGATTTTAACCAGTCTAACCAGACTGACGTTACTTGCATGCTTTCTATCCTGCTTTTCTGCATCCGCCTCCACATACCCCAGCACTCCTCATACAGATGCTGTGCCAGGTGTGCAACTTCTGACTGTCTGCTGAAACCTGACAGAATCACAGTGATGGAAAAAGGAACAGTGAGTGCACTATGGAGAAAACACTGCCTATAGGGCTATTTCCACCTTTGGGAAGACTCTTATGCCTTTGCCTCTTCTATTGCCTCGCTCATGCCTTCTAGGCCTTGGGAAGATGCTGCACTATGCTCAGATATTAATGAAACTAATTTTATCTAATTTTGTGTAAAAATGATTAAATTAAGCCTTGAACAAAATGAACTCTTGGTCCATAGTCCTCTGTTGATAGGCTAGAAAATATAAACAGAAGTTATTAACTGCACAATTATCAGGACGTTTAGTTATTCACTTAATAGACTCAAGTACACAAAAGGAGCTGTGGCGGCAGTCTGAACAGGAAACTATTCTCCCTTCTCTCCTTATTAAAGGTATCACTGGAATGATTGACCTACCAGTACATGAAACTATCACTCATGAACTACATTCAATTAACATTCATCAGTTCATTATATCACTTTACCTCAAATACAGGGGAGAAAAAAAAAAAAAAAAAACCATTAAGTAGTACTCTTCTCACTTAACGCAGTACAACCTTCTTAGTGAGTCTATGAAGGTAAAGTTTGCAAAACATTTGAAAAAGGTCAGATATTTAAAAGAAAATTTAACTTGTAGATACCTACAGTGAATATACCCATTTGACTACCTAAACTTTACAGTGCATATGACTAATAAAAACTAATAATCTCCAGATCAGGAACTTATGCTATAAGAATCACGTTATATTCCAACAAAGAGTAGGCACATGCCCACCCCTCGCCTCCTCCCCTTTTTTTAAGCCAGCATCCCACTTCAAAAGGCTAATGTTGAGGTAAAAAAAGATCACAAAAGCATTGAAAACAAACGAAGAGTGTATCAAATTAAAACACTTCATTAAAAAAATCCCTATGTTCTTCAATAAGGCTATAAACATAGAGATATCTTCCATCTTTCTTTCAATATTAAACATATCTACCATTCCTCAAGGCTCAAGTATTGTCTGCCTGATGGGACAAGGTTGCTATCACCTCACAGAGGATATAGGTAATAAAGATAATGTAGATAGTTATCTAGATTGAAGATAATTCATGGGATGAGGAAGCCTTACGTTCTCGCTGTTCTAAGACCAAGAAACATGACTAGAGTTCATTTTAATGAGCTAACCCTAACATTTCCTCGTATTTTCCCTTTCCTACGAAAACTCTTTTTCTGCTGTGTGAAAATGGAAGTAGATTATTATTTCAGTAGAAAAGATCCATAATAAATTATTGCTTAAACATTTGAACTACGTTGCTTGATTTCAAATATCTGATTCTCCTATAATATTTTAGTCTCAAGTCTATTTTAACTAGACTGAGGAACAAAAACTGGATGCTTGATTCTGGTTAAGTAAATAAGGGCTTGCAATTAATTTCTGCACCACTTTGGTCTTACTGTACTTTGCGTAAGAGTCAAATGGATTTAAGAAACCGACAAAACTTACAATCTGATCAAAAATGGGTGATTGACCTCCTTCAAGACCGATTTTTCATTGTGCACATGTTGTTCTTGCTTCAGTCGAATAACGTCTGGAATGCTCATTACTTTCAGTGCAAAGTAACGTTTGGCCATTTTTTCCTTCACCAGATGAACACGCCCAAATGTGCCGGTGCCTGAAAAGTTGAGAAGAAGTGTCAACTGATCACAGACTTCCTTTTTAAAATAAAAGAAAAAGAAAAAAAGCAAACAAGCAGAAGACAAACAATTTATAATTCATGATATTACAATTTATATGCTATTCTAATCAATGCGGTATTCTTTTTTTAAACTTGCCCCTACAAATTATTTTCTTCAGATTTGTTTACTGAAAATGATTTGGTAAAAATAAGGGTATTGTGGCATTGTCATTCCTTACAAGAATGTATCGGTATGTATTCAAGGAAGAAAAGTATCCACAATTATGATGTCTGTGAGATATTACATAAAGGATGTAAACAATTATAAAGAGTAAGCAAAGCTTTTCTGAAGTACATCAAAAAGAACCAAAATACAGAATTAAACCCAACTGCTCTGAAGAATAAGATAAAGAAAAGGAAACAGTCTCTCCTAAATTTTGTGTATCTACTTTTAATTTAGATCAGAACAAGGGAAACACACATTCAACAAGTAGCATTGAGCTTCCATATACATGCATACAATGAGCATGTATATAAGGGAGGAAAAAAAAGATGACCA
The DNA here is from genome assembly GCA_013389825.1 of Crypturellus undulatus. Taxonomy (NCBI): domain Eukaryota; kingdom Metazoa; phylum Chordata; class Aves; order Tinamiformes; family Tinamidae; genus Crypturellus; species Crypturellus undulatus. The sequence goes on from VWPW01009209.1 coordinate 766,515, forward strand.
AGGATTCAGTTGTAATAGGTTGAATATTACTTTGTAAAGTATAGATACATCACCATTTAAAATGTAATATAGCACAAAACTAAAGGATATATTACGATGGGGGCAGGAAGAAGCAAAATATTCATCTACCAAAGGCTAAATGATGAGAACTGCAACTGTCTGCAGATATTCAGGTTAAGAAAATTATTTCCTTAAATGTGCACAGAAAAGTGAAGTGATTCAGCAAAATAGAGTGAGAGATGAGAAAAATAGTATTTAAAATTTGCTATTGTTCTGGAAAAAGAGGAAAAAAAAGCCTGCTTGTAATGCTACATTTTTATAATATGTGGAAGCAGTATAGCAGTATTTTGGGCACCTATTTTTGCAGGGAGTGTATTCTATTTAACTACTAAAAATATCAAAGGAAAACAATAAATATTGAAAAACATATTAGACTTTCTGAATCATGTATTTTGCATTTCTCTATTCAATGTCACAATCATTACAGCACCGTGTCTCAAGACAATTATACACAGCTGAACTGTTATTTTTATTTTGAAAACAAAGCTAAAACTGTTGTGTTTCATCCACACTTCTGTCTATACTGCAGCACAACATTATATGTTTGAAAAGAAACATACATTTCAACTCTTTGGGTGGTTGCTCATTGTTTTTCTCCTCTCATTCATTAAAACAGCACACCAGATATTTTTAAGCCTATTCTCTCTGCAAGAAACATGTCTCACTAAAAAGGATGTTTGGCATCCAGAACAACTGCCACATCTGTTAAAAGCCGCTTTTGTCAAGAAACGCCTTCCAAAAAAGTCAAAACCTTACACCGAGACTCAGAGTTTTACCCTTTTTTGCATATGTTTTGTTTCTGTCCTAGAAAGGAAGTCAACAGACCTGTTTCAGGCAGGTCAATCGATTGCTTATGATAAGCCTAAAAAGAGACAATTTTCCAAAATGTATTGTAGGAGCAGGGGGTGAATATACGCGTGAAAGGAAGAATGAGAATTTCTTTGAGAGACACAATAAATTACACTGCAATACAGCAAGCAGAAAACAAAATCTGACACACAGAAACAGAAGTTTTGACTCTAGTACATTCACGAAACAGGATGCTTAGGATTTGGGTTTTTTTGTTGTTGTTGTTTTCACTGTATGCATTTGCATACTTAAAATTTTTATATTTAACAGTTACTCTTTCCAGTCATTTGCAATACCGCTTAAAAGCATAACATTTACTAAAAGCAAAATATGTTTGTTATAAATTTGAGTAGCGCATTAGTTTCTAATTCATAGAATTTGCAGTTCCATTACCAATACAGCTCTCAAAATCCACAGATAAAACTTCTAACTCTAAAAGCACTGAGTATTGTGATCAAGCACAAAAGATTCTAACAGAATAATTTTTACCTTCCCACCAGTCCCAAGTTACAGTTCCTTAACTAGGAAAACTGTAAACATGCCTCAGATAAAGCTTGTTGTTATGTTCACAAAAGCTACTGGGTTACCCTGGGAAATTTATCATGTAATTAAGTCCCTTAATGCAGTTGCATTACACGAGTATACCCATAAACAACTTTGTTTTCCTGGGGGTGGGCTTAAGCAGTAAAGCATTACAAACAAACAAGCAAAAGCCAATAACCAACACCTATTCAAGAGACTTAAAATAATGGTTGTTTATATCCTTGTTGCATGTACCAACAAAATAATATCATGCTTTCATGTTTTTTTTTTTTTTTTAAGAGGTGTAATAAAAATGGAAGAAATAAGCAAAAAAGAACAGTTATTTCGGAATTAGGAACTCAAATTTAAGTTCTAATTGTAAAGAAAGATATTGTCAAGTACTATGGCCATATTGCTTACTGAAACTGCAAACTATCTTGAAAATTAACTACCTTCAAACAGCCCAATGTGAAACCAGGCACATTAATCTTATCAGCCCTACAAATAAATAGTGTTTTTATGTGCATTTTGATACTCGTGCGAATAAAGCACTTTTGCAGACAAGTTAAATAGGCAAGTCAGAAGTGCCCACATTATCCAGTTGACCCAGGTCATTAATGAGCTCATGTTTCAAAGAATTGCCCTAGCTGTCCTAGAGACTTTTTTTTTTTTTTTGGAAAGGTTATGCTTTCTCATTCTGCCATTAGTCTCGCATGACAAACACTGGCACTCTGAGATTTAAAAAAAAAAAAAAAAAAAAAAAAAAAGAGCCAGCTCATATGTACTCCTTCCACTTTCAAAGGAAAAGGATGTCCTACCATAGATTTGCTAATAGCTCTAACTTTAGAAACATAATCTCTTTAGAAAAAAGTTTCTGTCCGGAGCTGCAAAGCCTGACAGGCTCTTCCAGAATTGCAGCAAGCATCTAATCTAGAAGGCCTGTGGGAAAAGTAGAAGACCACACAGACAGGCAAAAATGTTCAACCTCCCTAACCAGTTTCATTGTTTAAGTGATTGCAAGCAGCTTGCTTTCAAGCATCTTCCGCCTAACTCTAAGCAGCTATGGAAAATGAGAATATGGAATCACTTTAACTCAATACTGCAGGAAGAGAACAAATGACTTCTTGCTATATGAATTCTCTCATTTAAGTTCTCAAAAAACAAAACAAAACAAACAAACAAACAAAAAAGCACCACCAGGCCTACATCTGAAGGTAGTGACAGTACCAAGACATGTAACCATCACCCTTCCCTCACTTTCAGCAAACAATACAATCTCTTAGAGCCCCAAATGCAAATAATACTGTTCTAGAATTTACATTTAAGTTTAGCTTACCCAGTTTAAGTTGTTCAGTCAAGCTCCTCTCACTCACAGAGAAGCAAAAAATAAACATCGAGATCTTCAAGACCCGCCTGGATGCAGTCCTGTGCCACATGCTCTAGATGGCCCTGCGTGTGCAGTGGGGTTGGACTAGATGACCTCTAGAGGTCCTTTCCAACCTTAGGCATTCTATGATTCTATGAACATGCTGGTAACTACATACTTTTTCAACCCAGAAAAATGTTAACTATGTGGGGCCATTAACAAGAATTGGGACCAGGGAAGCTCACTGAAAAATAAAAACAGTTGTATACAAGTATGCAAATGTGATTTAATTTATGTTTTTGCACATGTACGTACAGGACTAATTGCCTTTTTTTTTTTTTTTTAATATCTACCTCCTCTTCAGACAACTAGTTAAAGTTTGCATACAAGGATATCATACTTTAAATTTTAGTTCTGGATTTTTCATTTATGCTTTTATCTATTTCTAAAAAAAAAAAAAAAGATATTTATAATGTTGTTTCTTGCAAATCCTTTGGGGGCAAAGAGGAAAGCTGCCATAAGGTCCTGTTATTGTTGTTTAGCACTATCATGGGAAAGACTAGTTGCTTTTTACACAAATCTGAAAGCAAGACAAGTGTCTGACTATTGTGACTAGGTTGCAATTTTGTACTTATCCCCAGGGTGAAGTAGCCTAACAAACTTAAGTACGCAAGAGAGATGCCACACTCCCACAAGACAGAGAAGACTGAGGTGGAAAGCAGGAGGGCTCCTGGATCATCTCCTGTCAAAGCACTCCTGCCTTTTGCCCTCCAGGAAAGATACACTCAGGTCACACAAGAGTTTCTGCTTATCTCCATGACAGAATTGCTCATTTCTTTGTCGTGATCATCTCAGAGCTCAGCTATTTGAGGCAGCTACATTTGACCCTCTGTGACATACACATAAACAATCAGTGGGATTACCTGAAAATAGAAAGTATTCTTGTTTTGCCTATCTTGCATATAATTAAAGGAAATAAGGTGTTTGTAGACTTGCAGAATACGCTACTGACATTTCCTGTTTAGTTCAAAACAAAAGATCTTCAGTGATCTTTCACCACCCTGGATGAGGCCTGAGACCTATTAAGCACTACCCTGCCAGAGGAGTAACAATGACATGCACCACAGCCCCTTACAGGCATAAATGCCAGACTAACAGAGCAAAAGCATTTGCAAATCAAAAAGTGATATCTTAACAGAAAGCACCACTATTGGAAGGTCCAAGGACTTGTAGCTTATTTCTGTCCCCCCTGCCATCCCTGCTAAGGCATTCAGCAAACGGAGTTCCAGGCCACCCAGAACAAGAGCAAGTGCCAGAACTATCCACAACATGCTAAATCACAATACAAGATTTTCTGGAATAAAAGGGCAAGCACAGTAAGTATGCAAAATGCTAACCACTAATCCAATATGACCTGTTTGCACTAGAAATAATAAATTTTTGGATCCCTTTGTGAATCTAATGTGGCTGCAGAGCTTAAAAGGGATACCAACAACTTTCTCAATTAGATAGCCTTCTCATACTGAGTATACCTAAGGATGAAGAGAAGGTCAAAAGCTACAGAAAAATCTGTTGGGGCAAGCTATCATCAAAAGCAAGGAAGGCATTCTCTCAGTCACACAGAGCAAGCTGGATTGCCTAACACCGTGCCGAAATACCAAAGCCAGGTTCCAGGATTTTGCTCTTTGAAGCCTGGTAAAAAAGAATAAAGAATGTGGGAACATTAGATAGTTCTAGATACTTTTGATGCCAAGAGGAAAAAAAAACAAACAACCCCCCCCCCCCAACACAATTCTACAACTTATGATCAGCTAAAAATAATTGAGTGACTAGACATGTAATGACCATTTTACTGTTCATGTAGGTGACTATTTTAATGCTCAGTTTGCCCCTTTATTTGCTCCTATCAATTAAGTCCAGCTGCTTCAGCTTCCCATCCTTTTAATCCTCAGCTCTTTCCTGAAACCAAGTTTGCCCTGCTCAGATAGATACCATCTGTTTTAATGAAGAATAAACTAGGCCATGTGAGATCCATGACCCTGAGGGCTGCTTTCTAAGTCCCCAAGGAGTTGGCCCCAACTTCCACACATGCCTACAAAAAGTATCAGATGTATTTGCTTTTATTTACAGTTAGAAGAAATGTTTCCTACTGTGCCGCGTATGAGCATTTTTAATAGCCACAAACATAACAGAGACTTATTCTATTTAATATTAGAGATTAACTAGCTGAATTTGTATCAGATGGCAATCTCCCTATTGAATGTTAAGTGTCTATCATTTAAAGTTTGTTTTGGGATGGAACTTAAAACAGCTTAGCAATATATGGGAAGGGAAACAAAAAAGTTAATTTTGGTACAGAAGCATCTCAGCAAAACTTACAAAAAGGCACCAAAATTTTATCTCTGAGAGGAGTCTGAAAAATGATTTTTTTTTTCCTCTTACCTGGTATAGTCTAAGACTAAAGCAACATTTAACAATCTAGATTTTGGTGTCGTTTCTATTCAACTTCCCACAAGATCTGATATGCCAGAGAAGAATGCCAGGCAGTTAGGTGTTTCTCTGTTGCTGAGCCACCCATTTAATTCCTGTTGAATTACAGTCTTTAGAAATTAAGATCATTAGAATCACGAGGCCAATTAAGATGCATCCAGTCAAGCTTCCTGTTTTTCTTATAGCTCAGAGACAGGTTCTTGATCTCCAGAAGGTGCCATTCAACATCCACGAGAAATGTTTCTTTCTAAATTCCAAATAAATTATTTTTGGCTTATAATTTGCTGAGTCTGTATGAAAGACACTGCAACTATTAGGGTGTCAGATTTCTCCTCCCCCAGAATATGCCTATTCTGTAGTGGTGTCTGGTATTTCAAAATGGATGGGAGGAAAAATAAAATAAATAAATTAAAAAAAAAAAACATCTTTGAAGAAAAGTCACCAGGCAATTTGTAGATGCACGTATTCCTTTCCATTTCTAAGCAGCACTTAAAACACTGAATATAAATGTGCATCCCTATCTCTTCATGTCTCTAACACCCACAGTCTTCAGAGCAATTCCTATAAAACTAGCATTTCCCTGCTGACTTAATTCCTCAATGGCATTTCTATATCTCTTCTCGTGCTCTCCAAGACCTACAACTCATCACATCTATATAGAAAAAGACAGGTACAGATGTGTAGGCGAGAAGATTCTCTCTGCCATATTTAAAAATAGGACTTTTCAAAGCTATCCAGCTCCTATTTCTACCATATTAGCTATTATATATGAAGTGTAGAAAATTTTAATTATTTTAAATAAAAAAATTGATGTTAATGAACAATATGATGCAATTTCCTTAAAATAAAGTTTAAAGGAAATAAACAAAAGTTTAGTGAATTGTTACAAGTTGCTATTCTTAATTATAAGTTTGTTACTACATAGTATATCAGCAAAATAGTGTACGAATAAATAACAAAATAACCAGACTGATGGAAAGAAAAAGAAAAGCAAAGGAATAGTTTGGTACCATGCTAGGAATCAAACTTCATATTTTAGGCTGCAAGTTTGATTTTGATGTAAATGAAGACAGAAAATTTATATTATACCCCCCAAATCATAAATCCTGATCTCTCTTCACAGTAGCAGCCACAAAATTAAATTGTATGCTGTGAATATCTGCCTCCTACTTCTTGAGTTTGAATTAGTAGTAAGTTCAAAAATTTCAAGAACTTTGGTATCCCAGAAACAATGTAAGACAAAAGTGATTTACCTCGAATTTTATACAAAACAAACAAACAAAAACTTCAGTTGATTTCTAGCAGCACAGTTAAGATAAATCAGTGAATAACTTATTTTTTCGCTTGCTCTATTCCAATACTAAGTGCTTATACCAGTGATTCCCTCAGCAAGGATAATAAGAAAGGTGGAGAGTAAAACTGTCTGCAACTACAGACTATATAACTCTATAACTATACTAAATCGCAACAAACTGCTTGGTACCTCGGTTTAACTCCCTAACCAAATCTTTACTCGAGGGCTATAAAGCTTTCTCACATTTCTCTGCACTTTTATTGTCTCCTTTGGTTTCTTTACAGGAAGCATTTTCAAAACAGATTTGTCCAGATGCTTTACTCAAATTCTTCTTTTATTTAGCTTGGATGTATTTTTAGAACTCTAAAAATAAAGCAAACAACAGAAAACATCACTGTAAATAGTAATAATTGTCATTCTTAAGGCTTGCATTGCTCAATTATAGATTCTTTATCAGACTCTTGAGTTACATGGGTTACAAAGCTCTGTATGTGTGCTGTTTTGTGACATAGAAGTTATTGAAAGAAAATATACTTCTTTAATTAGCGTAGCATGTATTTGTGAGATAAAATAAATAAATAACATTCGTTCCTTCTTATCTTACCCACCAAATGTATCTGAAGGCAGAATTACACCAAGTGATAACTCCAATATCAAGTAAACACAACCTACTGGCGCACTATAATGAAAACAGAAAAATAAGACATTATACTATGTCACTGGTGTTACGGATAGACTTGGATCTTCTCAAGCACCTCTGACAAAGTAATAGTCACTAAAATGCTACCATTTTAAATATCTGAAAAGCTCTGTGAAAGATATGCCACAGTTCAGATACCTATTAGCTTGTTTCAGTAGTTTTGAGGTGTCAGCTCCTATAGAAGGAACACACTAAGGTTTCATACATATTGCTGCCAAACTACTTTGTGGAAAGAAATTATAACCATGTACAGAAAAATAAAACAACAACAAAAAATAAAATATTTTAAAATAAGTTGAACAGCCAACAAACTACAAAACACAACTACATGCATAAACATGCTCCTTCCTTATAAAGATGAACACTTGGATGACTAATAAGAGAGCACTTACAAATGAAATAATCCACAAAGCATTTAGAGCCACTTTATTCTATAGATAAATTACAGTTACTTGGAGTCTGAAAATACCAGAGCTACAGACTGTTATCCAAGGGTCCAAAGAGTAAAGCAGTTCTCTCTGGAGTTTGTGAGGCTACACAGGGATAACTCAGCAGGTATTTAACACCTTCTCAGCCACTGTCCTTTGCCATTCAGAAACCTGTGCCTGTACAAACTGCTACATTTTTACAGAACAAGCATAATTGCTTACAGAGTTAAGTCTTGAAACTCAATTGTAGCAGATTTCTTCCTTAAGTTTCCAAAACAACACGCTGATGCAAGTCAGACTCATAATAACGCGAAGAAAGTATCAGGCTTAATATCCTTGACTGTGTCCTTTTAAAAGGCAAATAAAAAGAAATCTTACAAAAGTACAAAGGTTTATTATTGCTGGATGAATGCAATAAAAGCCACATTGTTTGTACTTGACTGATTTCCTCCTCCATCAGCACTGAACAGAAGCCTTTGAGGGACTGGTACTCCTTATAATATAGTCCTTTCGAGTACATTTCACTTCCATCTTCAAATAAAGCAGTGCTGAAGCAGAAAGAAATGAAGGAGCAAGGTTAGTCTAGTGCACAGAAAATGTATTATGAAATAACCTTAAAACAGATGACCTACTCGCTGCTTCAAGAAGGGTATCTAAAATGCTTCTGAAGTACAAAATTGAAGAATGAATTTTGTTGAAGATCACCTAGACCCCTGGATAAGGACACATCAGAGACTCTGACCTCATTTTAATGCATTTTATACTTTTTAATTCTTTACTTGAATATTTCAAGAATTAGTTAAATAGGCAAAGAATAAAAAATGCTTGAGATTATCTGTTCTCTGTTACACAGAAGCAAGTATTGGGGGCCCTGGTTCAGAAACATACTTGCTTACAGTTAACTATGTGTAACAGCTAGAAGAATTGAGATTAACTACTAAGGTTGGTAATCAGGAATCGACGTTTATCCAGCTAGTTGTAAAATTAAACAGCCAATATCTACCTTTCCCAGATTTTTTTTTTTTTTTTTTTTTAAGTTTAACCCTTCTCCAGTCTTTTCATATCTACTAAAATTCCACTAATCTGCGATTACAACTCACAACAGTGTAAAAAAGGAAAAAAATGAATAACTGACATTGCTTTTAAAGATGAAGCCAGGCCAGCGAATACTAGCAGGAGGCCCCAAATCATCAGGAAGTTAGTTCATTCTTCACGATACAGCCTCAAATATCACATTTTTGAAAAATAAGACACTAGACTTTTTTTTGTTCAAAGGTACAGAGAACCTTGTGTCGTCCTTATGGCTGCATGTAACAAGATAAAATGAATATATGTCCTCAAAGTTCACAACCTATTGCAAGGCCTTTGATTAAAGCTCTTTTTACGATGCAAAGAAATAGCAAAACTGCACACTAACTAAGCCTGTAGTAATTGACCCAGTAACTGACTAGCCAATTGTTTCTCAAGAACACATGTCAAAGAGAAAAAAAGGCAACAAATGAAAGACACTGACTCTTTCTCCATCTTTTAAAGATGTAACAGAAGCAACAGTCTCTCTACAAGAAACACATTTCTTTCTATAAAATGGCAAATATCTGTGATTTTTTCCCTTTTTATTTCTACAGTGCTAGCACCTCATTAATTTTTTTCTTTCATATCTTTCAGTAAAGGTATCTGTAGGCAGAACTATGCTGAGTTATCTACACAACTCTATAATCTTCACTGTCAAGTAAATACAACTTGACACTGTCATCATAAACTTCCCAGTATCATGAATATGCTATTAAAAGAGTCAACTCATCTAACATATAGTAGTACTATTGTTGGCAAGAGGACGTTACAAACAAGAAAGAGGAACTACAGTTTTTACAAACCATTATAGTTCAAACAATATTCAATTTGCTAGCTTGCATTTACCTATATAATCAATGATTTTACATTATGCTATTCGAGTTCATGCAGCACAGGAAAGTCTTAGAAGGTACTTAGAAGAATTTTTAATGCTTCACCTTACTTCTTAAGATGTCTGCAGATAAAAATAGAAAAAAAACCTTCTCATTTTGGATAAACTATACTGAGCATTAGAAAATTTATTATAACATGTACAAATAACTTTTGTTTTAAACATAACAAAATGAAACCCTCCTTGAAAATAACTCAATTTGTTTCTATCTAGAAGCCATGTATGGTGTGTAAAGGCCCCTGAGACTTCACAAGCTAAGTTTTCAAAATAAATCAACCAACAAACCAAGAAGAATCTTCTTCTAAAAAGAAAAAGAAAAAAAAAAAAAAAAAAAGGTCTGGAACTCTTAACAGCAAATGGATTTATTTTGTTTAAGGGCGAATAAGACCACTGAAAATTCACAAGTGGGACAAAATATAACTCAAAGGAATAATTTGTTTATATTCATAGGACTGTATCATCAGATATTCCTGAGAGACTGCATAAAGATGCATTACAGACCCAGAATTTACTTGAGATGTCATTTATCCTCCTAAATTCACTCATACTATACCAGACAAAAAATACTGCGATATTCTGCAAGGAAAGGTGATGAAATCACTGTTGTTTAGCACAAGAATGGTCATCAATAATGTTCTCCACATAACAAATTACTATGAGAGAAAGTCTAAAGTATCCAAATAAAAGATATGATAAGGAACTAAAGAAATGTGCTAACGCAGATTTTAAATCGAAAACCTACTCTCAATATTCTCTTCTCAAAGAGCAATCAAACAGCAATACTTTAAAGAAAATTTCCAAAGGACCCTGAGGAAGTTCCTTACTGATAAAATTAGAGTGAAGACATTTCAACCACTAGTACTTGACATTACTAAGGACATGTCATCTTAATGTAACAGCTCTATGTTTAGTGTAAATATTTTGACATTGCAGCTCATAAAGTGGTCTAAAATTTGTCACACTATTCAGTATTGTAGAGTTTCTTTTCTACCCTGAAAAAACATAAATCAAAACTCATTTGAAATTCCAGTTTGTTTGTAACTTCAGTTCTTCATGTGTGACTAAAACAATAGAACGTGTTTTGTATATTAATATCTGGTTTCTTTAAAAAAAAAAAAAAAAAAAAAAGGGCATTCTCACAAGCTTCCAGCTAGAAGTCAACTTCCCAGCTTCACTTTACATGCACACATATAGACACACACACACATATTTTTGGCCAGTCTCTATCCAGTGAAAGTTCCCTTTAATATTATACCTATGAAGAGCATATATGTTTATTACATAAAAACAATCAAGCAAGCTTTTAAAAGGAAGGAATACATAATGACAATTATTTAAAAGAACAAAGATGATCCTAAATGAAGATATTTGAGAAGTTACGGTAGAACACACCCAAACCACCAAAAGTCAATTCCTTTCAAGAAACAAGCCTGACCTTAGATGCAACTTCCAAGTAACAAACTGTAGAAGAAGACAGAAATCAAGAAGTTAACAAGCCACTACAGTTAATACTGAAATAAGTTGCAGAGGCTATATTATAATATGTTTAATTTTACAGCAGTAAGGACAAACTTTTCAGCTTATACCAGAGCATGTTTTTAGTCTATTTACTATTTCTCTACAGGTTTTCCTCTTGTTAAACACTTACTTTAATACAGTTAGCATTAGATATCCTACAAAATCCATAGATCTGGAAACACAAGTGGAAAATTTTCACAAAGAGGCAATAACATAGATGTACTTTGCCAATCATAAATGTTTTCCCAGCCAAGTATCACCATAAAAAGTTAGGGAAAAAAAAAAACACTTTTAATTACTAGTAGCTGTTCTAAAAAAATTCTCTGATGATGACTAAGCAGAAATTGGCACAGCAGAGAATTGTGTGCACAGACAAAAGTCATTTGAGGTGTTTAAAAACCGCATTTTATGACAACTGTTTAAGTAAGTACACTGGCTGAATATGTAGGACCAACTCTCTGTCCTATGTTGAAGGGGGAGATTGGGGAGGTCAGGGGAGGGAAGAGCAAACCACAACTTTAAGCTATGACAGTAAAAAATATCTGGTGATTCCCAAATACACACAGGACTTGGTCTTGAGATCTAAAACTCACCAATCCACGTGTTACCTAACTATATCCTTTCCCACACATCCCCACTCTAGACACATAAGTTTAACTTTCACATGTTGGATATTTATGACATTACACGGACCTAACTGCAGCATTAAAGACCAGCGGATTTTTTCCCAGAATTTATTCTAATGGTCAGAATGTAATCCTATGTTCATAAAAAAAAATAAAGTACATTATCTAACAGTAGTGGAATCTATACAATAAAGAAGTAAAAACTGTGTGCCAGGCAACATTATAAAGTCCTTTCCAGTCACTAGAAACAGCTACTTTTGTTAATACTAAAAGTTTTTATTTTTTATTTTTGGTTATTCACCCTGCTATTCTATGAATACCACAGAGTTTGACAGCTTAACAGTTTTTGCCAACAGAGTGAAACATTTCATATGTTGTTTCACCAAAGCTATAGACAAAAAGTCCTCTGACATGTATTTTACATCAAATTATGTAGAAATATTTAAATACATCCATGTGCATATATACACATTAGTTTTGTATATGTAACTAAAACACAGAATACACTATCATCTGTATGTACATATAGAGAGATAAAACACACACGGAATGAGTGTGTGTGTGTAAATACACACACCCACACACAAGTTAATCTATTTTATTGTTCACTATCATGGCTCACTTTTGCCCTTTTCAATTCTCTTCTTTCATAAACTGTCAGAATTATCTGAACCTGGTCCAATATATTTAAAACCAGGATCACAGGCCACAGTACAGTCTGCAGTAAATAACACATTCAAAACAACATTGACAGGGTAAATTGACTTAAAGCTAGTTGACTTCATGAGCTGTAGTCCTCATGGCAGAAAGGCCTCGTGGACTATTAAGTTTCTCAAGAGTCATCGCATCATTGCTTACTAAGAGGTCTGCCTACTATCAAGAGTTGACATAACACACATTTCAAGTACTTCAAATTACTCACTCTCAAAAATAAAATTTTTAAGCTTAATTACTGAGTTATAGATTGTATTAAGGAAATGGTGCACAAGCACCATTTGCTAAAATTACAAGACAGGCGCAGTTAAAAGACTCAGAAGTGAACATAAAATCTATCTGGACAGAGTCATTGCCTCAGATATAACCTAAATTACTTATGACTGAAAGCTACAGGTGTTACCTCTTAACACTTTTTTACAATAGTTGAAGCATCCTCTATTTTCTATAGCAAAGATAAATGGCATAAGTTCTCCCATAAAAAAAAAGATGAATTATGCCAAGCATGAAGCATTATTTGGTCTATGAGGTATTTACAACTCTATGTAGCAAATAGGAGTTTTCAGTTTGCTTCCTAGGAACAAATTAACAGTCTCAGAAGACAGGACAGGGACTGATGAAATTGTTTCACCTGTAAGAGATCTTTCTACATCCCTGATGGAAGAGGTTATGAGCATTGCACTATCCAATATATTCTGATATCTCCTGAGGATATATAAGTGATTTATACAAAACAGAGAAAGTTAAATACTATCAGTAGCTTGTATATTGGTAAATCAATGTTTAAGTAGACTCTATGCAACATTTTTCTCTGTACTGTGCTTTAGCAATATTGGGTCTGTTTCTCAATCCTCCACTTATCTCAGTCAGGTTGCATGTTTACAGAATTACATCCCAGTAACTTGGATATCCTATCCTCAATTTCTGAGTGAAATACTATGTTCTTTTACATTTCTAACAGATACTGGAAAGCATCCTATATTCCAGATTTCAGAGTTCAAATACTATTACACCACAGAATGCACATGATCCACTCAAATTGCCTTATCGATTTCCAGAAGACTATTTTCCCATCATTATTCCAAATTTGCCTCACAAGCCAGAAATGCTGTATCACACTACATTCTGCTAACCCACAACTGAGAGCACTGAAAGTTTAGGCCTACTTAACTTCAAAATACACAACATAAAGAAGTCAAATATTTTCCTCTCCATAAAAATAATCTTTGGTTTACAGTAAACCCCAAGTGTTACAGATAAGAGATAATTCTAGAAACATTTTTCATTTATATACTTAGAACAAAGAACATACTATATTTTATATACAAAGGAACAACAATGCATCACACAAATTCCTGGGGGACGAGGAAAACACACCTTATCCTCAGTTGCAAAATGTTATTTTGCTATAGGAGAAAAAAGATTTGTATTTCGGTTTCTGAAGACAAATATAAGTTTAAATAGATAAATCTGTGAGAGACAACTTTTGCAGGCATAAATTTAATGCATCACAAGTGGTTGTTCCCCAATTTGTTATCTATTTTTCAGCTTACAAATCAGGTAATATACAGAGTTGACACCCAAATGTGTATTGGGTGTATTTATTTATAACTGTATAAATATGGTTTTAACTGTATTTATTTTTTTCCTGAGGAAATATAGTTCCATTTTCTTTATGATATTTGGCATTAACTTCAGCAATAGATAGACCTCTATTTCCTCACTTACTTTGTTTTCCAATGTCTCTGTTTTATGGAACATATTGCCTTTCACATAGCTTCTTCTCAGCTGCATGTTCTAACAGAAAAACTACAGAAATAATTTTAGCAAGGAAAAACTTCCCTAACAAGGTCCAATGAATCACATCTGCTCACTGTAAATTACTAATAGGGAGCTTTTATACAGAATCATTTGAATTAAGTTACAACACGCTTTTAGAAATACTTTTTCAAATGAACTGTATCTCAAATAACATTTCAAAAGATATTACTGAATCTACATAGATATCTACACAGATGATCACTTTCCAGATGAGAGTCATATTTGTAAACAAAAAAGAAAGAGAAGAAATGCCATTAATCTAACAGAACTTCCATATACAGCACCTCAGTGGTGTGACAAGAGGTTGCTGAAACAGATCCACCACACAGAAGTCTTCACAGACCTTCACAAGAATATGGGGCATCTCAGTGGCATCAGACCTCATACTCAGCACACCAAAATGCAGTCTGAAACAATTCAGAGAGGCAATGAGAATTCCAGTTTAGAAATGGACTGATCAGCAGCTGTGTTCATTGTTAGCTCTCCAGGGACAGAGATGCAAAGTTACCCCTTGATCTCCATGGAAACAAATCAAAACATTAAAATGCACTCTCTAAAGTTATTACACGAAGGACATAACAAATAAAACCATACAGACTATCACTTCCTGCACCCAAAGCAATGCAAGAAGCCAATACTAAGCCACGGAGAAGTCTGAGACTAAAAATATGTCATCACTTGGTGTAGGTGGCCAGAGCAGTCTGCTATTATATCACCACAAGTTGTATAATCAGCATCCATGAATCTCGTTTTTATATTTAACATCCATATAGCTATTACAGTGCATCCTAATTAGTGTAAATATCTTCTACCAGTTTAGCCTGTTTTGAAGAGTCCACACAGGGACAGCTCTCATAACATCCACGTTAACAATTCTAGAGCATTTAATTTACTGACAGACAGACATAAAAAGTGATACTGATAGACATTTTGCTTTAATCCAGGGAGCTCCCTACACCTCCACAGTAACACCAGTGTCATTAATTATGTCAGGTTGCTTAAAGCCCCCACATTCTCCCATATAAACAGAACAACAATCAAGCAAATGCCAAGAATGCTGCTCAACAAGCTTTATTTTAATGAAAAAACACTAATAAAAAAAATAATAAAAACCCACCATGCATACAGGACACCCTAAAAAAATGTAACAAACCATTACCTCCCTTGCAAAATCACATAAAACACTGGCGGGGCTGGGGGGAACACCTTAGTAGCAGTACATGTTTTCCTCTTGTGCTAGAGGATATAAATGACTAAATGGGCACACTTTCCCAGTAAAGCAATACATTACATCGACAGCTTTAGTCCTTTTTAATATATGCTTAAGACAATGACAGGCACATATAAGGAAAACTACAAGATGTAAGTTATGGGTTATGCTTGTTAGTAATAGTTTAAATTAAATGTTTCTTTTGACTTGAGCAACTTTTCCTCAGTAGTCCCACAAATGCAAAATAAAAGTCATTACATCTCCTGAATTCTTGCAAGCTGAACAGTGGAATTAAGTAAACATATACCAGGTATGCATCCTCCCATAAAACTCTAACTCAGAAATAGCCATCTAAGGGAGTCATATATAGCCTAATTAAAAATAAACAAACTTTTGTTACATGCTGTAGATATTTTTTATTAATAGTTTGTAGAAATAAAGAACATTTAAAGGCAGCCAACTGAGAAGTCCTATGCTCTGACCGATAAAAAGTAAGCAATGCCTCTTCCATATTCTAATTCTTTTACTTTAAGTCGCAGAATTTGTTATGCAAGTTCTACAAATATTGCTTAACATTCCCATAGAGAAAGCTACAGTTTGTCTTCAAACTGAATATCCAGTAAAGGAAGAAGAGTAAAGATTTCTGCATAAAAGCTAGCCTGTCTGGAAACAGTAACCCGTTGACATATAATGCTAGCAAATATATTATGAAAAGTAGACTGATTACCCAGTTTCATTTTTTTTTTTTAATTTTAAACAGACAATCTGCAATAAAGAAGAGAATTAGAATTGCTTAATGAGAAGAGTGCATGTCAAATTGCTCTAGACTTTTTATTATTGTTTTGCAATAGCTGAAGAGAAAGAAAAAAACATGGAAACAATGCTTTTATTATTAATGTTAATGTATTTCAGTTATAGATAACTAAACTTGCATACTAGCAAATTCTCTGAGATGCAGTGTATTGAACTCGACCAACTGATTCCCTGGAGAACAAATTACAACTCATTTGGACAAAACTTCTGTCAATCAATTAATGGACCAGCTATCAACTGCTCCAAGTTGGGTCTCAAGTGAAGAAAGGAGGCAGCAAAATAGAAAGTTCACAGAAAAAGAAGCCGCAGATCACTACAAGTTATGGCTGGATGGGGTAGCTGTCAAAAAATGCAACAAATTTAAGGAAGAATTTTGAAGTGCATGCATTTGAAGAGCACTTCTGCACTGCAAGCAAACTCTTACAAGCACCCTCAAATTATCTTTAAGATGTGTACAGATATCAACACATCTCTCGGCATGGGCATTACCCATCAGCTCACACAATCCTATTTTAACAACAACAAAAAAATGAGAACACTTTAGCCATACAACTGCTGCCTAGACTGGACAGCTTAAATTTAGTGTAAGTAGGCCAAGAGAGGACAGCTGTAATTTCCTACACAGCAGATATGTCCAGAAGAGCATTCTCAAAATACTTCTACTATGCTTGAACTTACAGCTCCCAACACTGTTTTCCCTGCTTCAGTTATCATCTAGTCTTTCAGTGGAAAAGCTTAAGCTTACACAGATGCAGTTAAATTGCTTAAACTGAACTGTGAAAACACCCTATTCAGAGTTCCCTAATACTGTGGCCCTTAAAATGTATGGGGGGAGAGGGAGTTCAAATTAATCCTAATTAGGAATATTTTACTCTACAGGTTTCAGAATCCATTTCCGAGTAGCGTGTCTTCGTCCAGTTCAAATTGCCTTGCTAAAGTGAAGAATTTGTATGATGCTCAGAAATTCCATCCCTCCAAGCCTTTAAAAGAGTGCTTCAGAAGTAACATTTTTCAAATACTCCCCAAAATCACTTTTGATTTTTTATATATATATATATATGTGTGTGTGTATATATATATATATATATGTGTGTATATATATATATATGTATATATATATGTAGATCTATGATCTATTTATATATNTATACACACATATATATACACACACACACACATATATATATATATATATATATATACACACACACACACACAAAAAAGTGATCCACTGGTCTAATGCGAAGTCCAGACAATGAACACAGCCTAAAAGAATCTTGTATATCCTCTTTAAAATTAAAAAGATTTGTTTATTCACTTGAAATTTTTCCTTTGGGAAAACAAAGTTATATTCTTATTTTGAGAATTAAAATGAAATATCTCCCCTTAACATCTGAATATTCTTGGTAAACACCAAGTCATAGTATTCAGCAAAATTTTACTTACCAATATTTCTGAAAGTACTGAAAATAACTCAAGATCTGTGTAGACGTGGGAAGGGGTATATTATGCTTCACCAACAGAAGACACCTTGTTAAACTATTCCTATATAGAACAAGCTAATGCTGAAGATCATTTTACACTGATAAGCATCAACAGTAGCAGAACAGTAGTTTAATCTAATTTAGTTAAGTACAGCTTATGCCCAGGCAAGCTCTAACTGGGTAAAGATAAAAGTCCCCTTTTTTCAGGTTATAAAAATTCATTCTTTGTTCTGTATGTATGTCTATGCCTCTCATAACATCCCTAGTACATAAATTCCACCATTTTTTGTTGCTTCTGAAGTTTATACATCAGAAATGACCTTTAAAATGGACCAAACCAGGATTAACTGTAATTTAACATTTGGTTTATTTCCCTTACTTGCAGCAGTGTAAAAGCCAACAGAACAAGACATCCACCTCCAGAAAGCTACACTCTCAGTCCACTAGACAGAGCCCAGACATGCATATTCATGTTCAAGTATGTTGCCAATTATCAGTATTTTAAATTCCAATTTCCACCCCTGAAGGGGTGCTAGGAGAGAAGAAACTAGTTTAACTCACATCTACTTATTTATTTATTTATTAAAAGAAAACCTTCCCTCTCAGGTTTTCCATCTTTTTCAGGTTGGGCAGACACACACCAGTTCCTGGTAGAATAATGAAATATTTTTTTCAAGACTACCTTATATTTAAGTGACTTTTTTTTTTTTTTTTTTTTTTTTTGGCGAGGGCGGGATTGGTGTGCAGAGAAAGGGGAAAGATAGTTGTTTTCTCAATTTTGTGGGAAGGGGATTTCCATGTTTCCTTTTTCCATAACATTAGCATCTGGATTCCAGATTCGTTAATTCTCTGCATCAGAGCAGACAATTTGGAGCTTCCCTGAGTTATTTATAGGACTTACTTGATAAGTATCAAAGTGTCAAAGGATACTCATTCTATAACATGCCATCAAGCCTACAACATTAGAGAAAGTATTCTGAAGTTTCTTCTGCAATCACTTAAGGTAATTAAATAAGATTAAGGCAAAAGAAACAGGCAACAGGCAAACACTAAGCCATTTACCTCAACATCTGATGTTTTAATTTGAAGATGGAAAAGCAGAAATATGAAATTTCTATTTTCACATACTCAGACTTCTTTCATATGCTCTCTCCTCTTTCTGACCTCTCTGCCAGAAAGGTAAGAGCATATTTGTTTCAAACCAATTTTTCCAGCCTAAAGGAATATAATTGGAAAGGACCTGTTGCTGCAACTCCATTATAAATATTATGCTACTTCAGTTAGCGTCAGCAGTGGCTTGCAGAAAAAAACAACAGAATAAAGCTGACACAGTCAGTCATTTTCTCTGTAGAACATCAGGTACAATAGCAAAGATTTATTTTAGGACAAGTTTAATCTTGTGGAAAGTAGAAACGAGGCAAGAATTACATTCCACAGAAGGAGAGAGAAAATAAAATCCAAGTCATTTAATATGATGATTGAAGTCTCAAAGATGTACTAATATAAATGGTGAATTCAGGCTACACTGCAGTCACAACATTCAGTGTTTTCTTCTAAAACTTCTGCTATTTAAGGATGGTGCCAAGTTAAATTATGGATCACTATTCACCATTTCAATATCAAGATACATGACAAGCAGGAAAAAATGCCCACAGACCCCTCAGAACAGTATTTTAAATAGGAAAGATGCTAAACAGGGAAATTCAATATAAGACTTGCTAAGAAGCATAAATAATTCAAACAATTTAAACCGCTCTTAAAGGGCTTAAAAAGAGCAACAGAGCAACTCTAAAATCAATCTTATTTTCAGGATAATAAACATTCAATTGCAGCCCCTATAACTACTCTGAACAGTAAGGATGCTCTCATTAAACCCCCATTGCCAACAGCTGTGGTTCAGGAGCTACCTACTAGGATCCACAATCTCTCTCTTTCCCTTCCACAGCCTAGATGTGGCCTTCCAAAAGGCTGAAACCCTCACGTAAGATATATGCAAGTACCTGCTAACACATCCCTTGGGTGGATGATGAAATTTTAGTTGGTATGTTCCACTGAAAAAAAGTCAAGACATATAAGTTTTTGCTTCTATGCATGTGCAGAACTGTTGCAACCTTGGCACACCAGAACACTGCTTAAGCCCAATAGTGATATCTCTGGCTTGTCTGAAGAAACTGAGCATGCTGAGCAAGCTATCATAGCTCAGCTCCCTTTGAAAATAAAATTAATTCAAAACAAGAAGTAGACTAGCCACTTTCAATAGCTCCAGAGCTATCATACTTAGCTCTGAGTTTAGAGAACCAGGCAAAAAAACTGCATCTCAGTAGGTTCAAATCCACATCTTCAAGCTGTCAGGAAGTCCTCCCAGTGAAATACAGTTTCTGTTCAAGATCAGCTTGTGCCAGAGTCCAGCACGTACCCAACTCCTGTCTCCTCTTCCCAGCCCCTAACCTCAGTTTATGGATGAAAGATAAGGGCACTCTATCTGGTTATAGTCTCTGCTTCCAATTCGTTTAGCAAAATGGCAAAAACACAACAAAACAAAGAAAACAAAGGTGGGAGCTCAGGAAACACTAGGGGGATAAATGCCCTCCTATTCAGCATGCTAAAACTTCACCCTTTTGCTCTCTGCCTTCACAGAACAGGCAAAACTCCCAACTGTAGAGTACTCTCCATCCAGCCTGTACTATAGCAGTAAGGTTAACACTGAGTTTTTAATCATCTTAGATTATGAACCAGTGAACTAAACCAGTAGTTATTACATGCAAAGAGGCTACCTCCAACTTTTTTTTTTCTTCACCTCACAAGCTTTTATTCCACGTTCCAAGAGAAGGCACCTAAATTTAAGGATGACCACAGTCAAAAAAAAAAAAAAAAAAAAAATTAGAGTCTTCTCACTTGCTCACTTTATAAGTCCCATTTGTAGGTACTTAAATTTCTCCAAAAATTCAAGGGAGTAATACCAGATCTAAACTAGATTTTCAGGTCCTTCTCTTGGACCAAATAACTAAAAAGTTGTCAGATTCACTAACCAGAATTCCTTAAGAACTAACTAGTACTAGTTCTTTCAATCTTTAGCCATTTAAATGAACCAAAAAAAAAAAAAAAGAACACAACACTGCCCTGCCTCTTGAAAGGTGACAGTAATAAACACTGAGACTTCAAAACATTAATGGCAATTACAAACATCTAAAGCACTGTCATTTAGTCAGGTCAAACATCACTCCTACTGCAGCTATACAAGCAAGCACTGAACTCCGCAGGGCTGGCTGTCTAAGACTGGATCTGCCTATAAGACACTGGTGTTTCTGGTACAGAGATGTATCCTGAAGGCTGAAGCATCACCCTTGCTGCTGTATTTTCTCTCTCCTTTATCTCACATATATCCTCGTATCATGATTTTCTGCCCTGTAATTTCTGGGCAGCCCTCTCCCCTTTAGACGTCTCTAAATCCAAGCTGGAGCACACAGCTTTCCAGAAGAACAGAAGAAGAAAATGGCTATTCTTATCACAGCAGTCAAACTGCACACAGGGCTAAATTGCTGCAGTAAAACTGACAACAGTACATTAATCTCATCTCCTAATACAGGGAGGTCAGAAAAGTGGATTATGGTATTATTTAGTCCAAATTTTGCTTAAAAAAAAAAAGGCTGAGACATACATACTCTGCCAGTGCATGTGATATAAATAAACCATATTTAATTATTTTTTAAATAAATATCTGTATTCTGGAGTACATTGCACTGTTGCAGAAGTAAAAGGGTGATGTAGCACATTAGTAGGTGCGTGCAGAATTGCTCAACAGCCTGCAGAGGTACTACCCCAGACCTGGATGTACTACAGACGCATCAGCACAAACTCTGCCACTCAGAGGCAGGTATAAATGTGTTCAGTTTCAGTATCACTTTGAGGCAGCTCTACTGCTTTCCAGTCAGGAGCTAGCTCGGTTCTCTACTCAGAGCATTCTACAAAGGAGCAGTGGCATACAGAAAATCAATTTTAAAGCCAATTTACAATAAACCACCTCAGCTTCTTTGTTAAGGCTGTTGGTATAGTGAGGATTTCTTTATAAAAAGGAAAATCAAGCTAGGGGATACAGGGAGAAAAGAGGGAATTTAGGTACTTTGTTGGTGCCCTAGTGGATGACAGTCTGCTCTTTTTACTTTGTCCTCCCTTCCTCAGCACACCAAACAGGCTCTTTCTTAGGAGGAATTTTCTCTTTAAATTCTTTGTGGAATGATGACCTTCCTCCTCCTTGAGCTCTAAACTGCACCTTAAAGAACACTGTGAAAAGCTATGCTGCTCAGAAATAATCCTTGCGTCAACCCAAAATATTTCTTCAATTCCTTAAGGACATTTCCATGACAATTAGGCCTTTGTTTAAGGATAGTATTGTCCTACAGCCGTGAAGTACTAATCCCCTGCAACCTCCATCAAGTCCACCATGAGCAGGATTCACCACTCCTGGGGAGAAGCAGCACTAGGGAGCTTCCAAACTGCTTCTCAGTAATCCCTCCAAACTTCTCAGCGAAACATTATTTTAAAAAGCAGCATGCTTCATGAGATACTAGTGTGGACTGCATCACTCATGATATTCTATGTATTTCCAACAGCATTAAAAAAAAAAAAAACCCAAAAAATTAAACCATAAGCTTAATGAAGAAAGGCTTTAAATCACAACATCTAGACTGGAGACAGATTAACTACCGCAAGCTTGCAAAGGGAAACAGAAGTTTACAGCACTTGCTGGAATAAATCTATCCAAAAATAATTTCATAGCTAAATAAAAATAATAACGAAAGAATTCTGGATAGTTGAACAGACACCCTACCAGCCAAGTGGAAAAGCTTTCCCGATTACGTATGCACGCTCCCTTCCAAGCGCAAGGCACTGATAGGTACCACACTGGTTAGTTCATGTTCACACAGTGAACATCACGACCCTGGAGCTGTCATTTTATTAAACACACATACGTACTTTGCAATACCGCACACTATAGGCATTTTTTGGAGGGGGAAGATGGTAAGTCTGCGGTGTAAATCTGCCTTTTACCGAGATCCTACGCCAGGCCACTTTGCTCCAGCCCGCAGGGCGGCAGCGCGGAGGCGGCTGTTTAAATACGCCCACCTGCTCCCGCGGAGCCCCCGGGCTGCCGGCTGGCCCCGCAGCCGCATGTCAGCAAGGGGCGCCTGGCGCGAGGCAGGGCCGCGCCGCCAGCCCGCACCAGGGCGCTTCTCGCTGAGGAAGGCGCTTGCACTTCAGCGGCGACTGCTGCCTCGCGGACGGGCCGCGCGCCGCGACCGGCCCCGCCGCAGCGCGCACCGATGGCGACGCCGGCCGCCCTCGGCCCTTCGCCCAGGGCACAAGCGCCGAGGAGTCGCCGAGGCGCCTCCCGCGCCACCTCGGCGGGCTCAAACGCGCCCTCCGGGGGGCGCGGCACAACCGCGGGGCGGCGCAGAGAGCGCGGCGGGAGCTCGTGCCCTGCTGGGGCGCACGCCGAGTCCCGCGGAAGGACCTCGCCGTGGAACCTGAAGTAGTGATAAAGAGAACAAGGCAGGCGGGGAGGTGAAACGCTCCCTTCCCCGCCCCGCTCCGTTCCTCCAAACGCCACGAACTCGCGCGCGCGGAGCCGCGGCGGCCACCGCCCCAACGGCGCCTTTCGGCGGGGCGGGGGGGTCCCGGGGGCGGGCAGCACCTGCCGGCCGTTAACGGCCGCGAGGCGCCAGCCCAGCAGCGCCCGCAGGGAGGGAGGGAGGGAGGGAAGGGGCTGCAGCACAAAGCGGGGCGCGCGGGGCAGCGGCCCCTTTGTTCCCGCCGCGCACTCACCCACAGTGGCCAAGGTCTCCAGGTCCTCGAGCCTGTAGGCGGCGGGCTCGGGCGCGGCGGGCGAGCCGGGGCCGG
>VWPW01009209.1:790900-916782 GCA_013389825.1 Crypturellus undulatus
CAGAGCCGCCCCGTCCCCCCGAGGGACCCCGGCTCCGCAGGCGCTCGCGGGGCCAGCGCAGGTCTCCCGGGGCCGCCGAGGGCGCCGCGGGTTTCGCTCACGGGCACCGCGAGGGTGGCCGGGGTGCCCGACTCCCGGCCGCCCTGTGGCCAGGTGTGGTGGCCATGAGGCGCCCCATGCAGCACCCCCTGCAACTCCCCATGCAGCTTCCCGCCGTGCTGGTCTCTGCTGCAACACGGGGAGAACTGGCGGGCAGGACAGGTCACAGAGCAGGGCCCATGCCAAATCCGGGAGGGAAACACTAATATTCTCCGTGCCTTTGCTCTGGCCTGGTTTTGCACGCTGGCTCAGCGCCCATCCCGTGCTGCAGCAAGGAAGGTGTCGCTACAGGTGGTCTGTAAATGGAGTCACACGGGTGGCAGTCTGCACCTCCTGCACCCCTTCATCAAACGCGAAACTGTATAAATATGAGGCCTGTTGGCTGTTCTGTGGAGTGAATTCAAAAGTGGTGAGAAATGAGGTGTGCATACACGAAAAGGATGTAAATACATAAATTATGTATCTTGTAAATTTACATACATCTTTCCTGAGTTATAAGAGATGCCTACAGTTCTATTTATAGTCATGATACTCAGTGACTGTACTATGCATTTTTATCTTTTGGCTTGTTGACATGGTGGGTTATGACTAACTCAGAAAACTGCTAGGTCATTTCTGCTTCCTGTCAGCCTGTGAAAGAATCACCTATCCAGGAGGAGGATGTAGCTTTTGCTATAGAATTTCAAATTTCACTTGTGGAAGCTTAGGAGCATAATGCAAATTTTGAACTTCTGTTTTCCTTTAATATCCTATTTTATTTCCTTTTATATTATGTTTTGTCCTCAAGAGTTTCTGTGATTCATGCTTCGAATGGCATATTTTGAATGTTTCTTAAATTGCACATTGTAAATGTTCTGGCAGGTTTTAAATTTAGTTGCCATTTGGTCAAAAGACAAACAAGCCAATAAGCCTCTCATGAGTAGCGGAAACATCTTTGGAACAATTTGGAAAATCAAATTAACGTGCCATTCATACATTAAAAATAATTGAATCTATGTAGAAACGTTAACTGTTACTTTTTAGCCAGAAAATTGAGATGATTTTGAGGAAGAGCTAATTATGATCATTGCTTTTAAAAAAGACTGAGTACTTTAACTTAAATCTCTCATCAATATATGATCTTCTTGAAATCATTTTTTCATTATAAATAAAAAATTATTCACTGTTGAGATTTTAAAGAGGACAGAGAATATTTTACAGAAGATGCTGATTCATTTCAAGCCACGTTTGTGCAACGAACTTTGCTTTTGGGTGGTTAAATTGCTTGAAGAACTTAAAGCTTCTTAAAAAGTCAAATGCTGCACTTCAGTAGTTGATGGCCTAGCACACAACATATGTGACAGGATATAATCAAAAAGGCTGTGATTTAGGAAGGCTTGTAAGGATAAGATTATCTCCATTGAATTCAATGCCTCTTTTCTTACAATTAAAGCTAGCCCTGTGCTAACCAGCTTGCTAGAGTGGCATCCAAAGCATCTGCTAGTTGTAGTTGTAGCAATATAATTGTAGTGTTTATATTTAGACTGTCAACATATTATTACTGGGCTTTTCTACTTCTATATGACCTACTTAGAACTTCTCTTGCAGGTGCCAATTATTTTCCACAATATTGTAAGAAAATAAAATGCCATTATTCCTGGAGAAATTGAGATTGGGAATCAAAACTCTCTGATTCCTAAATCATGTTACGTTTGGAAGCAGTATTTGCTGCTGGGCTGCAGTCATAGATACGAAACTTAGCTACCTTCCCAGTTTGCTCACACTTCATAGGAGGGTCTACAGCTCCGTTCTCTATAGTGTCTTTCACTTTTGCCCCTGTTTTAAGTCTTTACAATAATTCATTGTATTCTTGTATGTAGTCTTGCATAATCTGCAATCATTTTGTGACAGGTACTTCTTGATTAATTAAGGCTTTCCTTAACAGGAACAATTTATAGTTGTGATCTGAGTGAGTTTGTTTTTTCCGTTGCAGCTGCAGAAAGTGTTTGATTCCTTATATTCCTCTGTAAACACAGAACTTTGTGGGGCCGAAAAGATCCTGGTCTTCATTTCTTTTCCCTCATTCTGCCTTCTCTGGTGTGGCAACCACATGGATAGTGCAGTGACTTGTTGGGTCAGAGGTCACTACCTTACTCCCCACTCCTTCTTTCTCTGTGTGAGACCTTTGGTTAACAACATTGTGACATATGTGTCAAGCTTTGAATGGATTTAGGAACTTGACTCTTGGTCTTCTGTTTCTCTGTGAAGGAAATCAGTCATTTAGATTTCTCTGTCTCTAAACAAAAAAAAATCTTTCCATTGTTCTGAATAGGCTTGCATTTATCTGTCCGAGAGCTTGCATCATCATCATCATCATTATTATCATTTTTTTCTCCCCTCTTCCTATAAATATGTTCATTTCCTCACAAATCTTGCTACAGCTTATCTTTACCATCACGATCATAGTAAAACTACTACAAGTTACAGAACCTGTCCAGACCTGTAGGGAGGAAGTGAATAAGTCCTTCAGTGATGGTTATTACTAATAAATAATTCCATATCTTCTCCTTTTGTCACATATGTTCAGTGCTTAAAAATGTGGGACTAATCTGAGGGAGAAGAATGACTAATAAAGATAATTAGTACCGGTATGTGCTTTTCATTTGTTTTGTTTTGCTAAAGAAGCTCATGCAACTTCTGTGAAGTTCACAAGCTGTTCCATACAAGAAATCCCTGCCTGTGACAAAGTAAAGAGGGAAGTGGTTCCTCCCATCTGAAGCAGTTCCTCCATACTATGGAAATCAGACAGTGTGTATAATGAGCAATGCTATGTTAGGCAAATATGCCTATCCACTTATCAACCATAACACTTGTATATTAACACAATAGTTTTTAAAAGCATTTACTTAATTGTGAAAATTGTGACTAAATCCAAATAATTATTTAAGCACCAAAAATATAATGCACATGCCTGTATCCGAATCTGTGATTCTGCAGTTTTGCTGAGCTGATGCTTGGCTTCGGAAGTGCCTTAACTCATCCAGTTCAAACAAGGAAACACTGTTACTGAGGTGTCTAGACTCCTGCCCAGTCTGAGCAAGTTTGTGCCTTGCTTTTGCCAAAACTAGATTGAGATCTGGAAATGAGATGTTGCTTTGCCTACATTTGCTGAGGAACTCGTTCTGTGAAACATTCTCAAAGCATATCTCACATACACGCAGAACTGCTCCCCTCGCAAAATTACATTTTGGCCTGCTGCTTTTTAGAAAGAAAAATGCTGGAGGAATAATGTTGTATAGATGTCATTGGTATTTACTGGTGACTGGTATTTTCCAGGGTGCTGGATGACCATTTCAAAGACAAACAGTGGCATTTTCTTCAGACAGAAGACAGAGTGGAACAGCAATATACCAGGGCTTCTTTTTGGTCATTCTTTTCCCTAGATAACTGTTTATGTATATTTGTATTAGTACCTCTCATTTGGCCACCCAAGATAGTGTCATTCACACAGCAAATGGGATATCCAGAGTTTTTTATCTTAATTGCATGAAAGGAGCTTTCCTTTCAGTCTACTTCCTTTAAATTACCAAAGGCAACTGCAAGATATATTTTCCCATATTTTGTATTCTTTTTTTTTTTTAAAGTGTGCCCTTGAGATGATGTTGTGGATCCACTGGTTTCTGGAATGCTGCAAAGTCTTAGAAATTAAATATAGTTCTTTCTAATGGTCTGAGGGACAGTACGAGTTACACTTATTAGTATAATTCATGCTAGGTAAGTGTGTGGTATATTACAAATTTTACCAAGGTTTTGCAGGAAGTGAATATCTCTGCAGAGAGACTGTAGAAATAATAAAATCCCAAATGATTAATTGGTATGAAGTTTAGGAGATTTTTGTAGCATGACAGATGTTGCGTGAGTTTTGTAACATTCAGGATTGTTAAGCAGAACAATCAGATATGTCTGCTGCTAAAGAATAACCATGCCAACCTCAGGGAATGAAACCGTCTCATCAAGGAGTCCTCAATTAGAAAAAGGTAGAGTTTCTGTGCCAAACAATTTTGGTAATATACGTCATAATACTTCAAAAAAAAGAAGTTGAAAGACTTTTACAGAGACTTATATGTAATGCCTTTTCTAAGGCATGCAAATCTAATGCGCAGACAAAGCAAATTCTGTTCAGTTTCATGTTGTATCTTCATGCCCATGAGTAAGGACTTAAGTGAAGAAGAAACAGCCAAAATCTTCCTCTAGACCTAGGCATCAAAGCAGGAGAGATACCAAGTTCAGGAGCCCATCGTATCTCCAGGCTTCCCCCCTGTCACAAGTTATGCAGGCTTCGTAGGTGTGGTTCATTTTCAGCTGATCTAAATCCAGACTGCCGCGACTCCGTCCTCCTCCCTCTCCCAACTGAGCCGTCCCACCCACACCCTGGCTTTTGCATTTAACATTTGGGCAGCTCCCTGATGAGCCGGTTCAGGAATTAGTTAAGGGATATATTTGTAAAATAAAGTGATTAGGCTATTAGCCAGATCAGTTCCCAGAACCATTGCAGTGTGCGAGCTTTTATGCTAGCTAGAAAGAGTGGGAATGCCTGAGTTACTAGGGCTACAGCGGCCCAGGTTTAAATTAGTTTGAACTGTGAGGGTACTGAACCTAAAATCTTGAAGAGAATTTCCCACAAGCTATTCTGAAATGCCCTTAGTCTTAGAGACCTTTATATCTGTCAGACCACTAAATTTACTCAATTTTATCCTTCACTTTCTTCTTATTCCCTCCACCATTTCACCACAAAAGAAAAATTAGCACTCTGAATCCTCTACAGAGGTAACTGGCTACAGACAGAAGTAGTGTTTCCTGTCACTGATTTTTATGCAGTGCATCATTTAGTGCTCCGAAGGAGCAAATCACTTCACAGGGGCATCAAAGCTGGCCTTAAACCCCAAGGAAAGAGAGGAGAGGAGCAGCTCATTTAAGCTGTCAAGATTTCCTGTGCTCTGGAAGTATCTGCCTCGCTCTATCAGGACATATATAGACATATTTAACCCAAGTAAGCACCGGGCAAGAGGTTAAGACTCTCTGTTTTAGCCCTATCACACTTAGAATCATGTAAGCAATATTTGGTCTGTCCTTGCTGCAAGCTTAGGCAAATATCTGCAGATCTATGCAGTTTATCTGGAAAAGGAAGATGACACTGCAGTCCCTCAAATTGTTCAGATGCTCTGCAAAAGTACTGTAAATATTTTTATTCGTGGGTAAATGCATGCATTTATTTCTGGAAAGCAAAATGCTTGCATGCCTGGTAACTGTATCTTTAAGAGTGGGATGGAATAAAAAAAAAAAAAAAGACATTTTCAGCAGAATCCAGAAACAATAATTATGCTTAATTATGTTTTTATCCCTTCTGCTCTTAAATATGTTCTCTTCTTAATCTGTTCTGTGTTATTCTGTAAATTCATTAAATGTAGTGGTATACTTGCCACTTTAATGTTCAAAACTGACCTGATTTACACTTTTATCTTTCACTGTCAGTTAATTTAATTACAGAAACATGAGATAAAGCAGGTAGAAAAACTTCCTACAATCTGATCATTACTAGGTACTAGATTTTAGATTTCTTAGAATTCATTCTTCTAATCTTATGTAGGAAATAAAATTTATGTATTATTTGCAAACTCTGGCTCTGGAAATGAAACATTTTGCTACATAAATATAGTGGAATAATATAACTGTGATTCATTCCTCTGTTTACAGTTCATTTCAGCCACGCATGAGAGTCATTGCAGACTTGTTAACAAAATATTGGACTACTTACTTAATTTCTATTAGTATTAAGCAAGTGCCTAGGATGCAGAGGAGCTACTCACAAAATACAGTGTTTTAATGACCATGGTTTAGTTTACCTGCATGTGCTTATGTACTTCTAAGAATGACAGTATAAAACATAAATAAAACTGTTCAAGTAAAGAAATTGAGATTGAATTTACTTTTGAATATAGAGTAAAAACATACTCAAAAATCTCACCCGTTTGATTATAAGCATCAAAAAAAAAAAAAAGTTTTGCTGGAAATACCAAGTTAATATGTGATTATTTACAGATCTGTTCAAACCCTAGATCATGCCCAAACACATACACTGTATCAGCTGCTCACATTCACCCCTGCAGAAGTGTAATTTGTATCAAACAGTCTTCATGCAGATTCATCACCTGGTGGTCACATTTAGCCAATTTCTGGTGCACTTTATTTTTCCTTGTTTTTGTAATTTCAGCTTCTGTGAAATAGCTAGCATAACAGAAATACAAGATAATGAATGTCGGATAAACCAAAGTATGAATGTCGATGAGCCCAACAACATTTAAGTAGACCATTAGTTCATTGATCTTGCAAAACACCTAGTTACATAACTCACTATTACATTTACCAGCTACATTCTGGCCTTTGAGCTGAGCTCGTTTCCAGCTTTTGTCTTGGATGTTAAGCAATGGATATTTTCTCTGGCCACCTAAAGTGGACTGCTCCCTTACAGTTCTGCACACTGAAAAACTT
This sequence comes from Crypturellus undulatus, assembly GCA_013389825.1. Taxonomy (NCBI): domain Eukaryota; kingdom Metazoa; phylum Chordata; class Aves; order Tinamiformes; family Tinamidae; genus Crypturellus; species Crypturellus undulatus. Next base: position 797,528 of record VWPW01009209.1, read on the forward strand.
TAAGAAAGCCAAGGTTTATTGTGCAGCCATTCTTTTTTCCACGTTTTAGACTGATGCAATTTTACAGACTGTAGATTGATAAAAAAAATAGGATTATTTAATTAAATCTAAAATCTGATAGCTGAAATTGAAGTTACCAGCATTTTAGGAAACAGTAAACTGCATGCAACTGACATTTTGTCAATGCGATTTCCTTTTGTCAATGCAAAGTCCAAGGAGAATGAAGGAGATATTTGCTTGAATTAGAGAAGAATATGTCACTGAGGAAGAAGAGGTGCTTTAAGTCAGCCAAAAATAAATGAAAACATTATCTATCAGCTTTGAGATTTGGAAATCAAATCAGATCCATCATGATTAGAGAGGGCATCAAGTTATTCTCACACATAGAATCAGAGAATCACAGAATGGCTGAGGGTGGAAGGGACCTCTAGAGATCATCTAGTCCAACCTGCCTGCTCCAGTTGGGACACCTGGAGCACGTGGCACAGGGTGCCGTCCAAATGAGTTTTGAAGATCTCCAGAAAAGGAGACTCCACAGCCTCTCTGGGCAGCCTGTTCCAGTGCTCTGTCACCTCACAGGAAATAAGTTCTTCCACAGAATAGTCACTGATGCTTAGGCCAGGTATAGCAACGTTAACAAATTTATTTTGTCAAGGATTACATCACTATTCTGGAAAGTTTCTCAACATATTTTTCTCTTTTTGCCATGAATGCTTTTCTTCATCCACCCACCTATTCTTCACAGGCACAGGAACATTGCTGTGGTAGCAGAGACCTCATATCAGATATAATCTACATAACCTACTTGGCTTTTCTGCTGCAATTAATTAATTAATAATGTCATATTCCCAGTATTAAAACATGATTGTTTAGCCACTGATCTAAACCTCATGAAAATCAAGGTCCCTGCTGTTGAGACCAAGAAGAACTTTGCCGTGAAGTCAGTGTGCTGTTGGTTCAGATCATGGAGCTGACTGCAAATCAGAAGGCCACAGAGCAAGAGAGAGCTCTCATGCATTTCCTCTTGGAAAGAATTGCGAGTTTATGTTTTCAGCAATGATTTGTTACTTCACATCCCCATCTGCTCGAGCCAGCAGCCAAACATAAAGCAAACATTTTGGTCCACAACTCTCCTTCAACATTCTGCTATTCATTTTTCCCCATATTTGAGAAGGGAACATAGCAGTCACACTGATCCCCTATTCCTTTTGATCTTGTGCTGAGATGCATAAAAGGGTACAGTAAAACAAGGTGATGATCAGTATGAGATAGCAAAAAATGTTTCTGTATATATTACATAATACATCTCTAATCTTTTTTTTTTTCCTAATATGTCTGAACTCACTTTTTTGTTCATGTATTTACTTCTTGTTGCTATGCTTCTCTCAGATGTTCTAGAGTGTCCCTCTGACCTGTTAGGTAGAAATGGAAGAAAAAATAACCGTAAAAAACAAACAACAACAACAAAAAATAGGATTTGAAGGGCAGGACTACAGGAGAAAAAAAATGAATAACTTTCTGTACTTTCAAAAGATTTTGCATTTAATCACAACAATTTCATTTTGAACAGCTTTATATTTCTTCTTTCTCTTTTTATAAATCATGAAAGCTACTCAGAATTATAATCTGTTTTTATGTTTAATACATAAAATCAGTAAACAAATCATCAAAATAATATTTTAAAATAAAAAATCTTAACTCTGTTTTTAACTCTGGCTGCTCTTAGCTAGTTAGTAGATCTTGTAGTGTGGGGATAAGCGGATAAGGTTTTGTTTGGCTGCTCTGCTTTGTGACTGTTATTTTTCAGACACTTTGCTGCCTTAACTACTTTTATCAGTGGTGCTGCTTTCATGTTATAAGAAGCTGCTCTCCTTATGTTTATATACTGTGGGTTTCTTATCTGCATCTGTTTTTACACACCCTTGCACCACACAGTCAAGCAGTTTCTTTGCTTAGAATGAGGTTTTTATCTTCTAACAACTTTATGGAACTGAAAAGGTTATAATGTGAAAATGAATACAAAATTGTGCCAAATTACTTTTATTTTAAAACATTTCAATTAAAATTGTACCCAAATTCAGTATAGAAAAGTATAATATATGAGAAATGAGAAATGTAAATTATAAATATCCTAGACATACAGATGAAGGGGGAAGCGTGTTCCTATTGGAAAATGTGAGCTAAAAGCAGGGCCAGCAGAATGGTGGGAATCAGGACAGCCCTTCCAGATGGAGCCGCAGAGAAGTGCTGTAGAGGGTTTCGGTGCCCTGGAGACACCCTCTCAAAGGAGTGAACTGGCAGTGTTTCCTTTTCCAGCTTCTCTCAGGACTTCTGATGGGGAATGGCAGATTTCAATTGCACTGGGGACTTCCCAGAAGCCCAGTCCGTAGAAACTGCTGAAGAGAGAAATTGGATCAGAATGTACCATGACTAATTATATGACTTTCCTGGCCAGGACTGTCCATTTTAAGTCCCATAAGTGGGATGAGCAATGAACGCACATGTGGGTGCACAGAATTTCTTTTCTTCTTTTTTTTTTTGTCAAAGCATCTGTGCCGCCTGTGGTTTATGCAAGCTTTAGTTACATAAACTCCTAAAATGGGTGAGTGAGAAAGTCCTTTTGAGATGAATTAACTGGTTTCCTCAGTTGTTTTTAGAGTTTGACTGAACATTTAGAACTTGGGGAATATCAAAAAGAAGAAAGTTACTGACGTTTTGTCAGTGCAAATTCAAAAAGAAAATTATGAAAGGAGATGAGGTGATTTCACAAAGGAACAGTGGCAGGGGAGTAAAGGTCTTCCCTATAAATTTAAATGTGTAAGTTTTAGGGAGTTGATACTGGCAAGTATTTTCCCAGTGACACATCTCTGAGTGAGTACAAGATCCTTAGGTTGGCTGGACAGTTACTGATCGCTGCACTCTTACACATCAATGTAATTCCTGACTGTGCTAGTCTCATCCACACCTCCAGCAGATGTCACGTAGGATGAGTGATAATCTGAGCGAAGACATGCAGGCAGTTTTCAATAGCCCCAAAATCAAGAACTGAATTTGCAGAAATCATATTATGGTATCATATTATGACAGTAATATGATACAGATAGTGGAGCTAAAGGTTGGAAGGCAGAACTACTAAAAGCTTTTTTGGGTTTATTCAGTATCCCGTTCTACTGTGTTGACCTTCAGCTGACCTTCATAGATATTCTTTTCACTGCAGATATTCAAGTTCCTCAAAAGTGTAGTCTGATGTTCTGTCAAAATGAATTCATTCTTTATGTTTCATAACAAAATAAGACAGCATTTTGGAATCTGAGAAGTGATGCAAAAATGGTGGTATTGTTTCTGATACTGTTCGATGGGAAGTGTTTCCCACTACATAATTTGAAAACATTAAAATTGTTTATTTGGAGATTGTAGAAGTATTACATGTCTTACTCATTACAACATAAATTATTTTTATTTCTTAAAAATCATCAGTTATATGTTGAGCATAATGTGATAACTTTGATATATGTTTGAAATTTTTTGACACAGAAGCTTAAACTTTTGGTTTCAAAGGTTGACAGTTTTTACATTAAGATTATATAATTCTAGCTATACCTGGGGAGTTTGAGGAGGATAAAAACTTTAATTAATTTTAATGGAATCAGATGACAACTTGCAACTTTTTCAAGTAAGTCCATTTAAAATGTATTTCTCAGTTTGGCTTTCTTTCATGAAAGCCAATGGGTGTGTTCTTTTCTTTAAGCTTGTAAATCATTTGAAATCAGCAGGAACGGAAAAAACAGGCTTAGGTGCTTTGTCAACTAACAAAAACTTAGGCCCATAAGGCCCTTACTACACTGAAGCTAATTTTAACATTTTCCCTAACTGGAGTGAAAGTAGAAATGAAAAGCTACTTTTGGTCTCACTTAATCATTTAAGTTATAGACATAGGTGTCGAAGGACCATTTGTATCAAATCAAGCCAATTCAGCAGAATTTTGTTCAACACAGAAGCTCTTCTTATATATAGCATTAATTTTACTGGATGTGAAATTGGTTTCTGCTATTCTAAAAGCATCAAATAATCACCCAGAAAAGAAGTATCTTGTAAAAATAAAGTGCCTGACAGTTTCTTGGATAACGGGTAATGGATAACGGTTTGAGAGAAATAAAAGCTGCTTTCCTGACACAGGTATGCTAGAAGCTCAAACTTTGACATTCACCTATTTCCTTAGCACCCCAATTCATTCTTTTTCATATATATGCTAAACTTTTAGTGTCATAGTGCAACAAAAGTATCAGTAGTGAGCTATTGATGCCAAGGAAATATGATACTAGTAATGCACATTTATGTGGTTTACTGAAAATATGAAAATCATTTATTGAAAAATGAGACCTACAGTGCAGTGCACAAATAACTCACTAACAAGAGACATGTTATTGACTCATGTAAATTTCTGTAAGGCCTTCTAAAAAACTGCTACATTTTCTACATGTCTACACCTCTGTCATCTAAAGAATTGGGTTCTCCCATAGTATAAAATACCATTAGTTGTCTTTGGAAATGATTATGCCATCTCTCAAAATGAAATGGCAATGATATAAATATCCTGAGAAGATTATTCCTGTCATGAGATGAAAGTCTGACTCTGTTCAGAGAAGTGTTCCTGTTGAAGTATCTAGCTCTGGTTAGCTTTAAGCAGGGAACTATTTTAAAATTAGGAAAACTCTATGGTCTCTAAAGCCCCTGAAGACCTCTTGCTGTATCATAGGAAGATTTCTGTTGGTGCCTATTTATTCTTACACAGCACATCTTCATATCTGGACAATGAGGAAATGTTCACATCAAAAGTTTTATGAGCATTTCACACGTTGCTTCCAGAAATCAATTATTTTTTTTTTTTAAGATTTTGCTTTTGCAGCATGTAAACATGAACATAAGGTAAGTAGTTTGGCACTTATTTCAGTCTATTTCAGTATTCCTGTTTTTTCTATTTTAATTCTAATGAAAATCAGACATTTTCTGAGCATTTCATCTACTTGATGCAGGAAACGAGAATTAGGTAAGCACTAAAATTAGAATGTGTATTGCTATGTTAAAAATAAAAATGTTTGACCCCTAAGCAATGTTTGATTTGAATTTTGAAGCTTTTTTTTTTTTTCCTACTGGTACTTTTATTTGTTGCTTGAGTGACTCTATGACAGTTATGCTTTGCATTTTCTCAAAGGCATTGAAAAGGAAAAATGCCAGGCTGTGTCTTTTACTCTTTTATAAATCTTTGCTAAAATTGCTCTTTTTCACCATTTAGACTGTAAAAGCAATGCAAGTGTATTTGTTCTAGATAGCTCACTTCATGTTTTGAACAAAACATCATGAGTTCTGTTTCTGTGAATGTGAAGGAATTACCTGTTTTATTTTCAATACTCTGCAAAAATTTCCCTGGTTTTCGCTGAAGGACTGGATTACTTCTCAGTTAGAGCCATAAGAAGAAGGAAGAGTCACAACTGCTAACCATGCTGACAGGGCACGGAGGCTGAAGCAGGGCCAGGGCACTGGGAACTAGTGTCATTCACTGTGTCATTCCTGGCAGAGAGGTGGTGGGAGGAGGAAAGGGGAGGCAGAAAGTGGGCAAAGCCACGACTTTACCTTCAATGTACAGATTAATGTTGCACAAAATCAGAAGGAAAATGTCAAGAGATGCCTTATCGCTTCAGTCACTGGAGCAAAATGGGATTCAGGCCAAGTTAAACAGCCCTCAGCTGGTTGTTTCTTCTTCCCTCGGACTCTTTCTCCCTCAACTGTAAAACTACCCGTGCCAACTCCAGCATGTATTGGCAAAGTTACCAGACTGAAAATAGATCTAATAGATAGATTTTATTTTCCAGCTACATCAATGCACACTGAAGGAACCTTGATTTGGGTCACCACACATCTGCAAAAATAGTTCTCCAAGGAAAAGGGAACACTTGGTGCATGCGGCTACACACGGTGGTTCTGTAGCTGAAGAAACCCACATCCCATGATGACCTCAGAGATATATTTTTGTCCAACTATTTCTTTTCATTGCCTTAATACTGAATATAGTAGACTGGCAATTCTTATGTTCCTTTCTAAACCTACACACTATCGAAAGTTGCATCTAAGACCACTATTTTTTAAAAGCCTTATATTTTTATATGCCTTTTCTTGTAAATCTTGCTATTTAATCTGAGAAATAGGTCTGGTCTATCAAAATTAGTGGCAATAGTCAGAAAAGACACAAAGATGGTGAAACCTGTATCTTAAACTGTAGTCCTTGATAACATACTCTGTAAGTTGAAAATTTCATGTTCTGATGTCTTTGGTTTGTTGTAATCTTATTACTACCATTGCTCATCAGAGACAAATTCCACTCAAGATGTTGTCAGCTTGGATCACTTTACACCATTTGTACTTTACTATCTTCCTCTGATACATATTTTTTACCAGTATTGAACAGGCCCCTACTTGAACTTCTCACAGTTTGTGTCATTAACTTTTCAATTTCTCTGTATTTTTTCAATCTTTCATCTATTTTATATTTCAGGAATACTAGCAGCCTGTTTTGGAGCTTTCTCTACTTTTTGTTGTTTAGATACCTATGTGCTTACACTCTGTCCCATCTACTTTTCATTGATGTAAAATATTCCACGGTTTTTGTAATGTTTCACTCATTCTCCCTCACTATTTTCTTGCCTTCTGCTGTTTATCTCACTTTTTGAAATAGTACTTCTATTTCCTTGTGTGTCTTGCATATGTGTCTTTAAAAATGTATTTATCCCCGATGTTTTCATTTCTACTTATTTTGAAGGGGTACGAACTACTTAGCAGATATACTATCTGTATTTCTTCTCTGTTCTTCTCATCCCTTTCACATATACTTACTTTTATCAGTTGAGATCTTCATTCTTTTCGAAATCTGTTTGACAAAAATTCCCGGTGAGTGATTAATTGCTTGCTTGATGCTGCTGTTGGTGACAGATGAGAGTAAGGTAAATGCAGCAGCTACAGCAGTATTTCCCTAGTATGGATTATAAAATCATGGAAGAGCTTGAATTTGTTTTCACAGCAAAATGTAGGGTACAGCAGAGTCACTAGCTGTGCTCACTCAGCCTCTCCCACAATTTGGAAATACAGAAGTCACTGGCAAGTACCTGGCTGGCAGGACTTTCTAATTCAGGCTACAGCAGCAAAGATGCTTCCCTGTTGTAGCAGGTGGATCCATTAACTCTATTGGATCCTGCAGCTGTGACCCCACTGTTCAAGCTTCTTAAAGAAAATAACAGTGAGAACTACGTGGAAAGGAAAATTCAGCTGGAGAGGAAAAATATGCTGACAAAGAATCATGTAAGCTACAGAAGTTATTACAAACTCTGCTGCCTTAACTATGTCTCACAGGTCAATGTATCCGTTTCCACCCCTGGCTACACTGTGCTCTTCACAGGAGCACTGAAATCACTTTACTGCCAAGCTTTGCCTGGCCAAAGGCCCTGGAGAAAAGCTCTGCAGAGAAGGTATAAAAACATTAGCACAAAATAAAGAGAAATAGCCTCAGGCTTGCTAATCCTTTTGAGCATGAGAAAAAACATCTGTTTTTTATCCTTGCCTCACTAACTCCAGAAAATGGGATACTCAGTAACTATCTCCTCTTCTTTGAGAATTTTAAGCCTGTGACAGTGGATGGTAGCAGAGAGGCAGCCAGGTCAGTCTTTTGTATTGGAGGAGTAGGAATGGTATCTGCCAAGTCTCCTTGCAGTCTGATTTTCAGAAAAAAATAGTCAGTTCCACGGTTTTAGAATATTTTTTTTTTTGCTCCGAGTAAAGAAAGATAAACAAATCAAAGGATGTATGTCCCAATTCTATAAATTGTTTTCATGATTTATTAAAATTGCTAATTGATAAGCAGATTTCAGCCTCTGTATTAGTCGATGCAAGACTTCCTGAAGCTTACAGCCTCTGCATAGGGCTGAGCAGTGCTGGACAGTGAACGTTCTGTAGCACATTCCCAGGTCCTTATTAATATGAGAGTGAAGGATCTTATTAATATGAGAGTGAAGGATGTTATGTCAAATTCTTCAGCTAAGAACAAGCCTTTTGATCTTGGTAAAGCATTTATAACCAGAACGTAAAAGTCAAGCTGGTTAAGGCAGCTAAACTGTATGATCTACACTCTTTACCTATTATTTCTCATTATAAGAGATGAGAATGAGAAATTAGAGAATTAGAATGAGAAATTCTCCCACACTGTTTTGGATTGCAGTGGAAAGTGGACATTGCTATATCAAGGAGCAGAGAGTAGTTGCTGTACAAATGTTCTCTTCTATTACCAAAAATTATCCACTCTTTGGTTTTCTCAGGAAATAAATGATCATTGTTGAAAAATAACCATTACTAAAATAGTACTTTATAGTTATTTCATCAGAGAATTGTTTTTAAAGTTGTCTACTTTTAAGATGGCAAGTTCCCATTTAATTCCTAAATTGATGTTCTGAGTTTCACTAATGCTGAGTCGCTGGTAGATTCATCTGAGCCAGCTACTGGCATACCTGTTCTCTTCAGCAAATTATGCTATTGATATCCTTAGAAAACAAATATGGTTTAATTATAAAATTCTTCAAAGATTTATTTTTACATTTTCAGGCTGAATGTACATTATATTCAGGTTCTTAAGGATGTGCTCTCCTTTGAAAGGGCAGAGATTCACCTATCGTTACTCTTTGCAATTAACTGAACATTACACTCACCACAACCTCCTATGCTCACATGTTATCTTACTGCTCAGGCAGTAAGTATTTCTGTTTGCTTGTTTGATTGATTTATTTATTGTTGTTCTTTTTATTTTTTTTTCACCCAAAGTGGAATGCAGTGAAAACTGATACATATATTTTGGATATTTTTCATTATTTTGAAGAAAGATAAATTACTGATTTTTTTTTACATATATTTCTGCACGCATGTTTGATCTTATATGCAATTATAGGACATGCTACACCTTCAATTCATGTGCTTTTTGCCAGATGATTCCACGGTTATTAACACAGGTTTAGATTGCTACTATAATTACCACCGTGTAATCTTCAGTGTAATAATCATATATAAATTCCCTACTAATTACCCTGTAATCTACTATTTGTTGATTAGAAGAGCATGGTATGAGTATTTTTGCTATTATTAATCTTAATTTACATAGTAATTATAGGGCTGTTACAGATTTTTCTTGTTTACTTGCTTGGCTATGTTGTGCGACATTTTATTGTGTTAATAAAATGCTGCCTTTTCATGTTCATCTGCTTGGAACCCTTCTCAGCCAACTTCTAACACACACTTTTAGTCTGCATTGTTCTTGGGCTGGAACACATGCAGGTCACTACAATAGATCATCCTTTGTTTTCTCTGAAAAAAGTAGCCAGACAAGTTTTGAGGCTTCAGGATATATAGTCAATGTTTATGTGAAATAGTCACAATGCTCATTTCTAGTTTAAATATAGGTTGAAACTCTACCCATCCCGAAGGAAAAATACAGGGAACTGTTGCACTGTGGATCAAGAATGTACACATACCTGCTCTGAAGTTCAGAAGGAGGCAGTGAAGTTGAATAATTGGGTGAAGATCAAAGGGCAAAAGAATAAGGTAGCTGTAATGGTAGGGATTTACTATAAACTGCCAAATAGAAGGAGTAGGTGGATGAGGCTATTTTTGTGTAGGTAAATAATGCATTCAAATAGTAGGGTTGCAATAGATGATTTTAATTAACTTTGTACTATTGGAAGACTAATTTTGCTTTTCACAAGGAACATCAAGTAATCTAGATGGATGCAGTATTTTTATTTGACTAAACAGTGCTAGATATTTTAGATGTGATTCTCACGAGCAAGACAGAATGGCTTGAAAATCCAAAGATAGAGACATTTTGATGTAAGTGATCTTGATATATCTGGAATTCTAGGTAGATGGAAGCAAAAGGATCAGGAGAAACAAGCATGTTTCAGAAGAGCAGACTTACCATATTCAAGGAGCTAGTAGGCAGGGTCACTTGGAAAAATAAAGGGGAAGAAGGAGAACTACCAAGACAAAAAACTGGAATTCAGTGAAAGTGAATAGGGATACAACAGCAAATTATCTCAATTCAAGAAAACAGAAATAAGTGTGATGAGGTTGGGGGTACATCTAGGGTTCTTTTCCTCATTTAACTCTCATCCAAACCTAGACTGAAAACTTGAGCATTGTATTGGGTTTACTAATCCTGTTATAGTCTAAGAAGCAATTACAGATGGATGAAAAAGATGCAGATCTTGATAACAGTAAGAAATCATACAAAATGGAAACCAAATGTGGAGGAAAGGATAATGAATTAATAATGCAGAAATGTAGGGATAAAATTGGAAACCTAAGGCACTAAAAATGCTGACTAGTAACAAATGTGAAGGGGTTTTAAAATATATTAGAAATAATAGTAAGACAAAAGAAAGTATAGGCTTATTACTTAATGAAGAAAATGAGAAATGTTTGGTATAACTAAGAAGTTTCATCACTTTCTACTCTTCTTTTGTAATACAGAAGGTTAATTCTGCCCACATGTTAATTTTTAGAAGGAAATAGGTGTTCAGATCTGAATAAGGTTAAAGAGATTAAATAATTTCTATGTAGGTTAAAAGTAGCCTGAATTTATGGCAAATTACATATAGAATTAAAGCAACAGAAATCTGTGAGCTATAAGTTGCACTGCACTGTGTGGGGTCCCAGAGGATTGTTGAAGACCACTCCTCAGATCCTTCATTAGATATGAGAATAAGTGAGAAGAGGAATGGGGAATGAGGGATTATTTTCCAGTAAGTTAAACCTGATTCCTCGAAGTATTCCAGCGCTTAAAATCAAATTTTAAGCACTACCAAGATTGAAAGATTAAAAGCAAATTCAATATCAAAAAGGAAATTATGGAAATCCAATTCCAACTTTAAAAAGTTCAATTCAATAATTCTGGAACACTTCTGAGAAAATATGGGATTACAATAAACTGGAACAGGTTGGCAGCTATTTGAAGGATAGGATGAGAATTTAAATGAGTATTGTAACTTGGAGAAATGATCTGAAGTCAATAAGGTGAAATTCAATAAAGAAAAATGCTTATTAAAGCACTTAGGGTTCAAAACGACCAATTACACAAATACTAAATGGGGAATTACTGCTTAGACAGAAGTCTTTCAAAAAAGGATTTGAGGGATATAGTATACAACAACATAATATATGTAGATCAACGTGTGATGTGGTTACAAAAATGCAAATGTTATTCTGGGGTGTATTAGCAGCTGTGTTATATATAGCACAAGTAATAATTATTGTGCTTTTTCCAGCTCTAGGAAGTCTCAGCTAAAGTGATGTATCTAATTTTAGGAATTACTCTATCTGAAAGATGTAGGAAAGTTAGAATGAGTTCAGTGCAGAGCTAAAAATGCTAAAAGATTTAGACAGTATGATCTCTGAGGAGAATTTGAAAGAACTGAGTTAACTTAGTCTACAAAAATAAGGCTATTAAAGGTCATACCTCCTAATATATATCAAGGCTTTTATATAGTAGCATTCAGTTATTTTCCACGTCCGCTGGAGGACAAAGAGAAAATTGGCTCAATTTTTTAAAAAGGGGGTTAGATTAACTTTAAAAGATATATTTTAAAAGCATGGCTAATTATTAATGGGAACAATCTGCCTACTGTAAAAATAGCATTTACATTCCTTGAGGCTTTGAAAGTGGCTAGATGAGCATCTATTAAGGATGGTCTATCCTGTCTCAGTAGAGATGGACTAGGTAACTTTCTGTTCTGACACTCTGACATTTCTGACTTTTAAGTTGATGGCAGTAGACTTTAGCACACAGGAGGGGATTTCAACCTCTGAATGAATTGGATCTAAATATACTTAGAGGATGACAGGGAAGATACAAATCAGTATAAAACTGGCATTATGTAGCTAGACTCAACGCGAACCAGAGATTTAGTTCAATACACAGTAGACATAAGAAAGATAGAGTAAAAAAGTGAGTTGCACGCCTCCTTACCTCTGATCTTTATTTATGCTGGATCAGTGGGATTTAGCATATGATCTCTAGACACTAGATAAACAGAAGGAAAATAGTCTAAGAACGTAGCATGAAATCGTATAGCTTGGACACATCATGGTATTTGAAAATTTTCATCTTTACAAGTAATTATAGGGCTCCGCTAGAGGCTAACAATTTAAAATAAAGTCATTTCCACTTGAATGCTTTCTTTCAGTTTCAAATTATAAGTTTCCATTATAAATGATTCAATCTAATAAGTCCTTATTCTTTATCAATCTTACTTGAATCATTGTGAGCAAATGCAGAAATTATCTTAAATAAATGAATAAATCCTAATGAAACAAAACCCTTGGTAATCAGATAATGTTCTAAATTTAAAAAATCAACCCTAAAAATTGAAGACTGCAAATTTGAACAATAGAGCCTTCTTCATTTAAAGTCTACAAAGAAAATTTTACTCACATCTCCTAATTAGTCAATGTCAGTAATGAACCACAGAGAAGCCATCACTCAAGAATTAGCCTTATGCAGTGGAAGTCATCAGTGCATAACCAATGTTACAGTTAATACAATGTTTTAATAGCCCATTCAGGGCTATGTAATGAGGGTCTGAGTAGCTATCCAAGAGCTTTCTGTCAGCAATTTTTGCAGTTCTGACATGCAAAAGTAATGAGATTCAGCAGATGGTGCTTCTCTGTTAAAGAGCCAGATATATGAAGAAAAGCTGTTACCCAAAGATACCTTGAATTAGAAAACTTATGGAAAAAAATAATGTCATATACTAGGAAAAATTGCATTACTAAAGGGAAACACAATTGCAAAGTGTAGAGCCACACAACTTATTGATTTGAAAAGCAGTAAGATAAGATGCATCTTTACACTATCGTAAAATATATTTCTTTCAGGCAAATAAACCTCTATGTGCAGGTAATTGTTCAGATCTGATGATAGCAATATTCAGAATATACCTTCTTTTTCATCATTTGATCAAGAAAATGATCAAATGGGTGTCATCAGTCCTCTGTTGCAGTTCCCAACTTGTTGCAACCTGTACAAATCATCATTGATACACGTATTTTTTTCTTTGGATGACGTTTTGGAAAATACAGTCAGAAGAGGACACATGAAGGTGGCATAAGGTTTCCACACACTCAGAATTAAAAAATGTCAGACAGAGGCTTGCCTCTTATGCCTCTATAGTATTCTCTTTATTTGCATGATCACAGGACCATGATTCATGGGTCTATTCTTATAATGAAGGAGATTGTAATCACAGACATTAGGTTTACTTTTCACAGCAGCTGGAGGCCTTGAAAAAGTAGTCTCGCTTTGTATTGAACAAACACTGTCTACTTTGTGTTCTGCAATTATTCACTAAAAGTAGCAAATTAATACATAAATATGCATTAATATTTATGCTAATGTAGACAATATAGTGGAAGCCTGAATAAAGGTGGCATAGGTACTCTATAGCAAGATCTAGTCCAGGCTCTTCTTTGTTCTGTGTCTCTAAAATTGTCTGTGAAGAGTATGATTTGTCAGAGGTAATACTTACCTGTAATATGAAAATTTACTTTTCCAAACACACTTTCTAATCCAAGTTTCACTGGAGGTCACTATACTCATCCCTATTTCTAGACAATTTCACGCAAAATCACAGAATGGTTGAGGTTGGAAGGGACCTCTAGAGATCACCTAGTCCAATCCCTCGGCTCAACTAGAGCACATTGCACATCCAGGCAGGTTTTGAAGACCTTCAAAGAAGATATCATAAGAAGGAGACTCCACAACCTCTCTGGGCAGCCTATTCTAGTGCTCTGTCACTCTAATAAACATTTTTCACACATATGCTATTATTTCTAATTCTGTTTATGTCCATTCCTGCTTGGTAGTGTGGTAATTGTAGAGAGTTTTATTTTTTTATGATATATAATTTTTTGTTAAGCTAGCATTACAATTTTCTTTAACAATGTATGGTCTCCTTGGTATTGTGACATGAGAATATTTTTCTGCAAATGCAGAGTTTTATTATTTCTCTTTTGATTATTTTTGCCTATTTTCTGTCTCATTCCAAACAACCTACAGCAAAGCTTTTCAAGAAAACTGTAACACTTTATCTGACAGAGTCATTGTGTATTGTTGCCTGATTTGTATTGGTCTTGAAGCGCTGTTGCTGTGCCCATTGAATTTTTGCTAGTGGCATTTGAGCTGTGCATCTTGCTTGTGACTAGAGAAACATCAACGAATTTTGGCCTTATAATTATTTCATGGGTTCAAAGCAAAATTTTAATTCAACAGTATTATTTGTCCTTTATACTTTTCTTTACCTGCCTTCCCCCCACACTATGGGAGTAATTATTTATTTTGATATCTGGGGAATAAAGTCTGCATTTCTGTGTTTTTTTTTTGAAAAACATAGTTAACTGAAGGAAGAAGCTGCATTAGTTAAATGAAAAAAAAATCCTTATAATGTTTATAGGATCAGGCAGAAAAGGAAATAATAGATGAAAAAAGGACGAAGGAAGAAATTTGGAGAAAAAAATGAAAGTGTCTCATTAAGGAGGGAGAGAAAAGGGAAAAGAAGTATTTCCCCTCAATATCTACTGGCCTCAAAATGTGTAAGTATCTTTCTTCCATACACAAATGGGAGAAAAGCTGACAAGATGCACGTCCATGGAGCTATTCTGACAGTGCAGTTAAATCGGAAACAGAGACTAGCATAAAAGAACTGGTCTCTGATAGATGTATAAAATCATCCTCTCCAGAGCTTATTCCTTTAATCTGAATGTCTTTCTGCCCTCTTGGATTGCTGCTGCCCTGAGACTATAATTATAATCCTAGGAATCTTCTTCCACCATGACCTTGTTTTTTGTTTACTGGAGTTTACACCTAGGGCAAAAGTGTCTTTAACTCACCCTCCAGAAAGGTAAGCATTGCAAAGGATGTGACAGAGCCAATGTTCAAAAGTACTCAGATTGTCATGCAATTTCACTTATGTTATAAAAATAGCTACATGTAAACCCTGTGGACAATAGAAAAATGAATTATTAAATGGTGCCAGGATGCACCATGCAGATTTGCTATGTAGAAAAAAAAAAGCAGGCGCCTGGGACTACTGTAGTATCAAAATCCAGCTGAAGAGAAGACAGACCAACAGACAGAAGCTGACTTGCACACTGTCACTACTAAGAAACTATTTACTGGGCTGTCTGTGTGGGAAATGCCACTTTCAGAGGGTGGAGTGCAGCTTGTTCTACATTTCTTGCTCCCCTCCCCTGTGCTAGCTGAATGAAATCTAATTATCTTCAAGAGAAAAGCAGCATGTGTTTTTAGTAAATAAAACTATTTCTGGCTTGTTTCTCCCGCAGGCATGACAGCACTTTATGGATTAAGCTATTCAACTGTTCTTGAGCTGCTGTGCTCCTGAATTTACCAGAAGACAGAAAGGTGACTACAGCACATTCCTGGCATGTTGCAGCATTCACTGCTTGTTAAAAAGGCGCTGCAGTTATCTGCAGGGCTGAAGAAGTTTTAGATGTGTCATTGTAGAACCAACAGAAATCCTCCTTAGAGCTGAATAAATGCTAGTATCTATCCATGGATATCACTGGCAATTTAGGTACAATAGGTACACAGTGATTTCTGGTGCATGTTAGATTTGTGTTGTAGGGCCTCATGAAATTATGTAGCCAGATCACTCAGTTCACAGTCTCTCTTTCCACTCTTTTGAGCAGCCCTGCTTAATAGGTATCTGTTCCTCCAGTATTATATTTATATTAAATGTGGTTTAATTAAATTCAGCAACATAAGATATTTGAAAAACTAAAGGAAAACTAAAAGTTGGCAGTTTGACGAAGGATAATTGGGTCCTCAGGCACCTAAACCTAAAACGGCATAAGACAGTGTTTTGTTTTTTACTATCTACGGAGCAGTTTGATTTGGAAGACTACTTTAAATCTGCAGAGAAATAGACTTGTATGTTTTTAACCATACCCAGCAACCATTTAACAAAAGCTGTAGTTATGTCTAGTTTGGGTAATTTAACAGACTGGTCAGCAGTGAAATAACTGATGTTAGCAGAATTGTCACCAGTCTTCACCAACAACAGCATGCCAGGAAATATGAGGCAATTTATTCATTGCAAGCCACTGTAAGAGCCTGTAAGTTCAGAAATACATCACTGTATCAAATACATACTCAGTTTATATTTTAAAGCACCAAGACTAAAGACAATCTAAATATAAGCCATGAATCTGAAAAATAATGCTATGGCATTTTAAAAAAGAATCTGAGATCATGCAGCAATGTGCCTAACTCCATAATCAAACACATTCCAGGGCAATTAAGACATAGGCAAAATGACTGGGATATATCTGGCAGTCATTACCACTGGCACAGCTCACTCTGGTCATAGTGACACTGTGGTTCTTGTGGCTAATTATTCTCAGGACACTGGTTAACTTTTTTCACAAATTGTATAAAAACGTATCACAGAATCATAGAAACATTATGGTTGGAAAAGATCATTGAGATCATCGACTCCAACTGTAAGCCCCTCAACAGCATACCTGTAAAACCATGTCCCTAAGCACCTCATCTACATGTTTCTTGAACACTGCCAGGGAGGGTCACTCCACCTCTTTCTCGGGCAGCCTGTTCCAATGCTTGACTACTCTTTCCAAGTAGCCTGAACCTCCCATGGCACAACCTGAGACCATTTCAACTTGTCCTGTCTGTAGTTATTCCGGAGAAGAGATCAATCTCCACCTCACTACAGTCTCCTTCCAGGTAGTTGTAAGAGCAACAAGGTCGCCCCTGAAGCTCCTCTTCTCCAGTTTAAAGAACCCCAGCTTCCTTGGCCACTCCTCATAAGATCTGTGCTCCAGCCCCTTCCCCAGCTTTGTTGCCCTTCTTTGGACATGCTCCAGTGCCTAACTTCTTTAGCTTTGGACAGCGCTCTGGCAACCAGAATCTAAACCTACAGAATCAGGTGATTAGTTTTGTGGAGGTCCTGTTTTCTCACTACCTGTTGATCAGGTGAGTTACATATCTGAACATTGATTTAAGAGACAAGCATTAGAGGTACTCACTTGAAATTTTAGAGCTCCTTCTTTTCTCATGGTTTTACATTGCACTATGGTATATTTTTGCCCTGCTGGGTCAAAAGTATAGCTGTGGCCAAGTATTAGGCCACTTCTGTTGTATTCTGCTTATTTTCTGAGCCATGAGGCAGCAGGCCAGCCTGCCCAAGCTTATTATCACCATCGTGTCTTGAGATATGTTGCTGGCAAATAGTGTGGGGACAACATGTGCCAGGTTGGGAGGTACTTTGGACTAGAAGCTCCTGAAGCTTTTTTTTTTTTGTGTGCACCTGCAGGCCTGGAGCAAAGTAAAAGCAAGCTTGACTGCTAATACTAAAGAACAGGAGGCACTGTGTTTTCATGCATACCACATGTCAGTGTCACCATTCCTAGCTCTTTGAAGGTGCACCGAGTGAGCTGCTGCCACGTCTTCGCTGGGCTGGTTCTTCTGGCCAAGGCAGAGCTAGGCAGAGCCAGGATCCTGACCTTTATTTTAATATCCTTTTCTTTGAAGATAGCTCTGGCTGTTGTCAGTATTAGCCTTAAACAAGCTTCATGGGAGAAAAAAACCCTTGTATTCTGACCTCTACATCTTTTATAGGACTACTGTAACTTAAGGGATGGTGCTAGGCTTGTGATTCAAAACAGGATAGACTGGCAATCTCAGAAGCACATGTTAGAATTTAGAATGAAGATATGTTATTATTAGACATTTTTGTATTCTCATAACTGCAAGTATGTTGTCTTTAAAGGCTGATGTTTACATTAAAACCCTTATCAGCTCCAACAAAAGCAAGACTTGCCTCACTCACAACAGGAACTCTGTTATTACATCTTGTTGAGTGCTAAGAGAAAAATGTCTCCCTGCTGCCATTGCTCAATTGGGCTGAAACAAGCAGTGCAAAAGGAAAACATGTGACCCATCACAACATATCTCTAGATGTGACTGTATCAAGAAGGTAAGGATGTTTTCTGCAGCCTGTCATGCTGAAATGCTCCAGTGGCTCTGCTTATTGTTAAGGAGTTGTCAGCACAGGGATAGCCTGACTCTGCTGCAGTGCCATCCAGAGCCTGTTAGGAGGATGAAGTTAATACAAAATGCAAGATGTAAAACTTAAAGCAGTATTAAAGGAATGAAATAAATTAGTCAGCACAAGTGATGCTGAGCCCCTTTCTATAAATAGCAGATTTAACATTTCTTACAAGCAAGAGCAGAAGTATCTTTCAATGACATTGGCTTTGTGGTAGGAGAAATATAAATAGAAGCAAGCAGTTATGAAAGCCCTTGAAAGGAGAACTAGAATGCACATGAAAGACAAATGATTGCACATTGCAATCATTTAATCTGATTACAAAGAAGTAGAAACTTCAACATTAAAGTTAATGTTAATAGTCTCAAAATTAATTAACAGAATAAGAATAATTAAGATGAAGTAGGAAACCGGCAGCTTCACTAGTCTTTTGACCTAATTTGTTTAGAAGATTTCTTTTTTTTCTTTTTTAAATGAGTCAGAAGGATAGACTTGACTTCTTCTCTCTTTCTGTGCCTGATATGGAGTGTAAACCAGTGGTCTGTTTCCCTTCTCTCATTTGGATCACCTCTTTGTTCCCTGGGAGGTCGTTTTCTTTCTTTTTTTTCCCAATGCATTGAATCAATGCAATTTTCTTTATTTAGGGAAAAAAAATAAAACAAGAAGGAAGGTAGACTGTAGACACAGTGCGGAGTCTCACTGTTAGGTCAATCGCGTGTTTTGGCACAGTTCAAAACTGACACACTGTCATATCTTTGGACATAAACCAGCCCTTTGAAACTTCTGATGAGGCTTAAATCTGATGAATCCCACCCTTAAAAACTGCCCACCTTGTTTGGTTTGTGTTCACAGTTCTAATATATCTTGAGACAAGATCCAGCAACAACCTGGGAAGAGAAGTCTTGCACAAAACTACTGGCTTCCTCACTCTATGAAAAGGTATTTTTTTTCCCCCAAGCTTTTGTAGTTTGTGGTTTGAAAAGTACAAGCTACACTTGTAAAATAACAAAAACCTTTACAGTTGATATCCTCTTTGGCAGACTCTTTGGCCATAGATTACTCTGACACGAAAACAAATGGCTGATAGAGACACTAATTAGGTAGTGAGGGGAGAGTTCATCTGATCAGCATTTGTGGATGCAGGTGTGGTATGTTCGTGGGAGGTACAGTTTGGGGCTTTTTTTAAGCTACTATAAGGTTTTGCAATAATAAATTATTCAAAAGAAAGGAAGATGAACATTTCAGGTTTTTAATGCAAGCAATTCCTTTTAATGCAGGGATTTTTCCACCATTAAACTCACTAATTCACTTGTAATATTTAAAAGGCTTTAATTAAGGGGAAAAAAAAAGAAGTAGTATGAGAAAACCTATGCAAAAATGGGAGGGAGAAAAAAAAACTACCCCAACCCATGAGGGAAGTATTAATGCCAGTAGAAGAGTGGCAGAGCGAAGAATGCACAGAGATGTCTCAGGAATGGCACACAGAAAAGGAGCTCTAGGTTTCTACAGTGATGACCAGGAGGCAGATGCAACCTTCAGACAGGAGTGGAACATAATATGAGTGGTGTGCTCTATGTATTATGTTGCAGAGAAGCCATGATGTGCCGTAGTGTAGATTTACTGAGAGTCAAGCAAGGGTCAGCCTAGGATCAGACAAGGTCTCCTGCATTCGCAATGATTGCAGTTGCCTCGGGCTCTCTGGAGGACAGGCAATCAGTTAACTCCTGAAGATGTCTATTCCTGGTTAGAAATGTGGCCAAAACAAGTGTTTTTAGTTGCAAAAGTTTTAAAAAATAAATATTATTTAAAATTATCAAGTAATTGCAGGCTGCTAACTTATAGTCAAATGAACTGGGAGGAGTTACTAAATTTTTCTTTAAAAGTGCTGTATGTGACTGGCAAAAGGAAGTAGGCAAATGTAGGCTGTTCAGGAAATCTTCATAGTGCAACTTGTTCTGCATTTATAATACCTTCTGATTGCGCTGACTGGTGACTGAGGGAGTTAGATACTAATGAGATAGGCCTGTGTATTCAAAAGGCAGAATGGTTTTGTGCTCCTCTTCCTTTTTGTCTTTTTATAGTAAACTCAAAAAAAAAAAAAAAAAGGGCAGGGAAATCAATGCAACAAATTGCTTCTGAGAGTACAAACACTTGAATTAAGTGGAATGATACGCATCGTTAGGGTGATTTGCATTCTATCCAGTTCAGCCTGCAGTCTAAGGTATGTATCTTGGCCAGTTATATAGAAGTTGTTCTGCTAAACTAAGAAATAATAGGTATGCTAGGATCTAATCCTTCAAATCTTCCTATATACCTAAAAAGCAATTTCAGCTACAAGTAATGCAAACTTCACTGTACCATAATTGCAATTTAAGAAAAAAAATAAATGATACTAAGGCATCTTTGACTTTAGATGCCTTAGAGTATCCTGCAGTGCCCTGTGGTGTGTATTCCAGAGACCAAAGCCCATTATAGGGGCTATCATGCTGATCAAGGTATGCCCTCTGCATCCAGATAGATATTTCTTTCTTCACAAAGATATGCTTGAAATGTAAGCTCCAAACTAAGTGAAAAGCAATTTAGCTCATTGAATCGCTAAAGGAATAAGAAGAACAATTTTGTACTGGACTTCTGCCTCTTATTGCTTTCACTATAAACAGTAATTAAGTGTCAGGACTTGAAAGCCACCTTTGCTTTCAGAGGATTATGAGTTCAAATCCAATTGCAAGTTTCTAAGCTATTTTTCTGTTAAAAGCTATCATGGCCATGTAATCGCATTAGTTGTTGACTGGTCTCTATCTGCGCAAGGCAAAGTGCCATGATTGATGCAGAAACTTGGCACATGCTAACTCAGGCCAAAGAGCATTTTTAAATGGATTATCCACAGAACAGCACTTGATACAGGATCACAGGGGAATCCACAGCTGTGCTTGGCCATCTCTCTGCCTAATGCTTTTTCATGGTTATTCAGTGGAGAATTACTGAAGTACACTTTGCAGAGCTATTCTCCATTTCTTGTATATGTGTTTTGGCTTTAGACTTTCTTTGTTGATTTACAGTGTTGTGCCACCAGGTATTTCTTTTCAGGGTCTGATTGTCATTACAAGGCTTATGGCAGCAAGGCTAAAAAAATGTTTATTTAAATTATGTAAACATTTATGCAAAATACGCTTCATGCATTCACAAAATAGCAGAAGAGTTGAATTTATCATGCTATATAGTTTAGTGTCTAGAAAATAGCTGCATCATACAGGCCAACCCAGGCTA
This sequence comes from Crypturellus undulatus, assembly GCA_013389825.1. Taxonomy (NCBI): domain Eukaryota; kingdom Metazoa; phylum Chordata; class Aves; order Tinamiformes; family Tinamidae; genus Crypturellus; species Crypturellus undulatus. The sequence continues at coordinate 818,965 of VWPW01009209.1, forward strand.
TATATAGAACAGATCAATTCGAGGTCCTTGTGTTAAGATGCAGGGATGCCTGTTAATAATATGTATTTCCTTGATGATGTTCAGTTTCGTACCAGGGAAATTCATTAACATCTAGGATATTCTGAAATATCTATTTTAATAGAGCATGCCGGTATGCTGACAGGGTCCAAGTATTACATCTGTACTTAATGAGAAGTGTGTGAGAAAAAGGCATTTTTAGTTCCTTGTTTATTGAAAGAGCCTTTATTATGCTAATGCTGTGATCACTGCCCTCTGAAAAATTACTCAGAGAATGTATGTGGAACTTCCCAGTGAACTTTGTTCTCTGTTGCCAGAATACTTTGTTTGAACTTCATGCATGAACATGCCCATTTCTCAATATAAGACTCGTTTTTCTTTCCCTTCTCATGTAATTCTGCAGCTGCTTGAGAGAAAAAGCAGAAGATGTTTGCTCTTGATACTTATGAATGTCTTGTTCAGTCACAGTCAATGATAGGACACTCGGGCTCTGTTTAAGGCATCCAAATTTTAATTAGACCTTACACTAACCCTGACAAAAATAGCAGCAAAACTAGTGCGCACATGAATAATTTACATTATTCCATGTGTGTATAGATGAAAACAGTTAACTCACTGATTTTACCAGAAGATAAAACTTATTTTCAGTCAAACATTGCAACATCTCAAATGTTTCTAAGTTTGTGTCATTGGCATAAAAATCAGAGAAGAAAATTAAGTGAAAGGATGTGAGAAATTTGACTCAAGGTTTAATGGGATTTTTCCAGGTTCAGTGTGTGAATGCTGTGGCAGACATAATAGGATTAAATTTTTCTTTTGAAATACTTTCCCAAAGATTTAGAAAACATTTGTGTTTGTTACAATATAGTACAAATCCAAACAATTAAGACTTACATAATTTACATATAAATCCATACAAATGATTGTAGTGGAGGCTTGTCAGTATATTTTAGGTTAAAGCAATTGCCACCCTTCTAAATTAAGAAGGGGATAATATCTCTGTAATGGATATTTTGTTGTTAGTGCATGTCATAAGAGTTTGCAACTAAACAATTTATTATGAAATTGTGAATGTCTGTTTTGATAACATGTTGTTTTTAAAAAAATTCCTTTTCATCATTATCTCCAGACTAATACTATGCCTATACCTATACTAAGAATTTGAATGCCTTTCCTTTCTGCACCCCAAAAAAGACCAAAAGTTGTGTGTTTTCCAGTATCTTCTCAATCACAAATATGTTTTATCGTCCAAATTACATTTTGAATAAGTTTTTTTTTTCTTCTAATTCTTCTTTTTTAAAACATGTTGCACACTCACACAAAGTTGATGGACAGATGGACAATTTGATCAATGGTAGCCTCCATTTACATTTTGCATGTGAATCAGAGTCAATGTGTCCTAAGGATTTTGCATATATATATAGCTTAACTCTTGCTACTGATTGTAGCTAGTGAAACTGTAGAGACTTCTTTGCCCCAGAGGTACATGAATTTCAAGGTGCCCTTGTCTGATTAGAGACCAATCTTGCAATGAATGTGATATTATCTAGTGCTAATAAAAAAGAGGTGATTATGAGCTTTCACTCATGTGTCAATACCACTGGGAAAATACCAGCACAGTCTAATGTGGCCAGATCCTTTCACTCTTAACTGCAGTGAGAAAGACTTCATAGCATCTAAAATTTTCTTCAGTTGTATGCCACAGGGAGTTAAATACTCGTTACATAAACACACAAAGCAGAATGAAGTTAAAAGCGATTGTGAATATGACTGGGTTTCTTTGCCATGGGATTGTTATGGTTCAATACCAGTTGAATAATAAATAAATGAATAAACACCATTTATATATGCAGATCACAAATGTTTCCCTATGTAGTGATTAAGAGTGTCTAGGCACGTGGACTAGGCTGCCCAGGATTCTCTATCCTTTGAGATCTTCTGACCCAGACTGGAGGGAGACAAGCAACATCATCAACCTTGAAAGTTAGTCCTGCTCTGGCTCATCCAAAAATCCCTTTCCACCTGCATGAATCTATGATGCCTGTTCTTTGTGCATATATGCTCACATTTGCACATATATGTGCTCATGAATATACTTGCTCTTCTTCTTGACAAAGTCTAATGACCATGAGACTTTGTGCCTTTTCTATTATCAATAATGTATTCATCTGGATATTTGTAATGAATGGAGTATTTGATTATATTTTTATGAACTATTTGTCAACACATTTTTCTTTTGTTATTACTGTATTTGCGCTCACTGCTGCTCAGTAAAAAGTCTGTGATACTGCATATAACCACTTGCTTTGCTAACCATTCATTTCAGTTTCTACATGACCTTAGGAATGAGACTGACCACTTTTGCTTATGAAAGTTCATAGACATGCAAATTTTGACCATATAGTTCAAAAATTTTATTTCAAAGGTGTTACACTTAAGGACATAACATACTTGAAAATGCAGCAATTAAATAGCGTCATGACCACACTGGAACTCCGTAGCAGTAATATATGACCATATTTGAACATGGTTTGACTCCAGACTTTTTAGTGTGAACGGAATTGTTTCAAGGTATTTGATGGCTTTTCAGAAGGCCTTATGCCAGGCTGATAATATACTGTTCCTTTGCTCTAACTCTGATTTAGTCAAAGGCATCACAATTACTACCAAGACATAATCAGCCTCTTGGATAACAAAATAAAAGCATAATGATTCAGTCATCACAAAGATACTCAGTGGGAAGAACTAATGTCTGAGTGATAATAAGAAATACTTGGGAAAAAGCAGGCTATTTATATCACCTTTCAGGAGATAACTTTATATTACCTCTCAATATTGCTTTTTCAGCACAGGGTTAACTTGGTGCGGTGCTCCATACTGGTGCAAAGCAATTTTGGAATAAAGATTTGTTGACAGAAAAATAAGAGATGAAAATGCACAAGAAGTAGGAAACGGCAGTAATGAAGATAGGCTGTGACTCAATTTTCTTCCTGTGTATGCAGTGCAATACTGTTTAGTGGTACAGACATGCACAGCAGTATTTTTTCACACAGCAAATCCTTTTTCTTGCGCACTGCCGCATGATGATGGGGGCTTGGCTGACCCCTTGCTGTGGCGGTTCCTGCTGGCGGGGTGCCCCTCTCCTACCCTCCTGTGCCAGCCTGTGCCCCCTCATCATTCCTGGCAAGCAGCAGCCCTCGACACCCCTGTGCCCGGGCTGGTGCATCTGACTGACCCCGTTCCTGGCAGTCCTGCTGTGGCAGATGAGTGCTGCTTTTGTAGCCTGGTGGAAAAGGAATTGAAGCTGTTCTCCACTTTCTCTTCAAATAATTAAATGGCCAAAGAAGGCATATTGATTTTATCAATTAATTTCTTCAATTTTCTCAAGTAAATATTGATAGGCTTTCTGTTGAAGTGTTAGCGGACACTGTAAATGAGATATTTGTCACATTTTTTTTTATTTATAAGTAAATACTGAAGAAATATTTCCTTCAGTAATAAAAAAACAAAAATTTCCCACAAATTACCTTTTGTAGTAACCGAGTTGCTGTAGTATTTTACTGTAGTAAAGTAAGATATACATAGACTGGGGATGAAAAGAATATTTACATACCTAAACTTTTAGTTAATGGATTAAAAAATCCATTTAAATTTGTTATAATGAAGGCATAATATTACAGCTGAATAAGGCAATCTTTTATACAGAATAAAAGACAAAATTTGAAAAAAAAAAACAAGATTGTCAATTCTATCTGAGAGGCCAAAGGAAGGAGTTGTTATGCCCATGACCTTTCATCACCAGTTTGAATCTTCATGGCTAGGTATTGTCTGATTCAGATATTTTGAATGTTGTATAAAAATTGGTCTCAGTCTAATACTTATGGATGGATGTTTATGTTGCTTAAAATGTAAGCTAAAATTGTGAATGTGTTTATATTCATTACTGGATGGTTGATCCCACTCAGATATTTCTTTCACAGGAACAGGATACAGATCATTTCATGCTATTATCATACTTATTTTCTTCCTTAATCCTCTAGAACTGCAGAGGATGCAAATTCCACATAATTATTCTTTCCTATGAAATTAAGCAAAGCGTGAAACCAGACAATTCTTAGTTCTGCAGGCCTTATGACTGGACTGAGATGTTGTGACTTGATGCCTAATTCTTAAAAAGAAAAAAAAGAAACAAAAGTTTAGATTATGTTAGAGGGAATCGGGAGAGAATCATCTACTTACATAAAATGAAAATGAACTGATAAGTTTGACTACTTGTCTGGGTCCTTGTCAGAAATCTCTGATAATTGCAGTAAATAAGGTGAAGTGGTAATATACAAAGCAGAAGTTTTCCATCTTGATATAAAGATTTTTTTTCACAAGAAAAGATATAATAGAGCTGTAAAACAATTCTTGCTGTGAAATGGTATTTGGATATTTTAACAGTTTTGCAGGCAATGAACATTATATTGAACATTCTTATTTTTGAATCTGCCTCTACCTGAGTAGAGCAGAGGGGGCTATTTCTTCTTTTCACTTCCTCAGAAAGGTTTGTTCAGTGAAATTTGTATGAACAAACAGCAAAAACCCTTTTGACCAATCACAGATATGGTTTCAGGCATAGTGCATGCCAGAGCCCATTTTATTTTTGAATTCCAGTCTTCTGTGGTTTAAAATGGGTTTTCCTCTTCAGTTCATTGGTGCAATAAACAGTACAACCGCTCACAGCTGTTACAATATTTCATAGAAATACATATAAGTACAGACTCATAATCTGTGGGTTATAGGCATTTTTTTTTTTTAAATCTTCGGGTCAATAGGCTTTTATCTAGTTAAAACAGCACCTCTAATCCATGTACTGCCACTATAGGCATTTCTAACATTTTAATGAAGAACACCCACTGCGCACCTTTTTGCTTTAAAACACCCAAAATATGCAGCTCCTTTGCATCTTTATTCATGTTCTGATAGTATTTGCAATCTTTTCTTCTGGGTCTTTCTTACTTTTGTCAGTTCTCTACAGCTTTTAATGTGGAATTGCATTTGATGATATAGAAGACTTAAACCATTCCATAAAATATTCTGGTTGAGACAATTTTCTATCAAATCTTCACAGATTTAAGAATGCTAGTTACAAAATCCTTTTTAGTAGTAATAGAAACATAAACATTTAGTTTTTAATACATTTTTTGTCGTAAGGCACAGTACACAAGAGAATAAATAAACAGGTTCAAAGGCATAAAGTCTAAATGAACACCTAAACACAACATTGATAAATTATTCCTTTCCACTAACTCTGTTTTATAAGAGGCTCCCGTAGGAATATATGCAGCTGTGAGGCATCTGTGAACACAGACATGCAAATGGTTGTTTGGGCTTTCTGTTTGTTTGCTTGCTTGCTTGTTTACTTATTTTGAAATCAAAAAAGTTCATTGCAGCCTTTGCACTGCTCTGAGAAGAGGCCTCTGAGTTTCTTCATTGGTTTTGATGGAACCAGAATAGTGGTCTTCATATTTCAAAATAATCTTCAATTAAGCTGCTCCTAAAATCCATCTCTTCTAGTGCTACTCAGCCATTCTTGTTATGATACATAAATTAATTAAATTGAGATGTTTTAAAGTAATTGATATGGCCTGTTTATGACTGAAATTGTATTTAATGAACGAAAAAAAAAGCACATAAACTAATCTCTTTGTATTCCAGGAGTATCCAGTTGTCACAAAATATAACCTTTATTTTGGGTTACTGGATATTAATTCAAGTGCTTTGTACTGTATATTCAATAATAACTTGGTATTTAGCTAATGGAGCATTAGAAATATAGTTCCATACTACTGCTTGGCATAAAATATATTTAGCAGTGATTATTTTAGTTTGCTCTTCCATGGAACTTCACAGATTTGAAATATGTAAATAATATGCACTTACTTAGACACAATGCTTCTTATTTACAACTTCTCAAGAGATTGGTTTGTGGGTAAAATTAATTTACAATACTATAGTATTAGTGAAGGAATATTTGTTTTCTCTTTAATTAAAAAAAAGGAATTTAGCTAATGAGATCTACATGATATAAAATAATTTTGAACTAAGGCCCCCAAATACTATCAATTTAAGAAAAAATTTCATGCTCTGTCTTCAAAACTGTACACTATTCAATTATATATTTTTGATCATACAATTATTAATATCATGAATTTAATTTAGGAAAGATAAAATGTATTCTATCTGAATGAACAGCTATCTACAACAGTCCCATCGATGAGGAAATTCTCTGAAGAAGATTTCAAATAAAATTCTGATTTTATTTCCCTCCTAATTCTTCTACCACCCAAATAATTTAAGTATTTTTTATTATTGATAATGATGGAAGAATTACTGAGACAGCCTGATAAGTTGTGAAATATCAGAGACTCATTTTTAGGGAAGCATATTTGTCTATCAGTAGGATTTGAGGAACTTAAGACATGTATTATCAGTGTCATCTATGTAAATATACTTGCTGATTATATTCATTGTGTGGGTTAGGTTCATGAAAGTGTAGATAAAGAAATGAAAGCAAAAATCGATCATTGATCGATGATCAATATATTATCTGTTGTGCAGGTTCAGTGTATAGCTTCTTCCACAGATTGCTCTGAGACAGCTGACAGCTGGAAAATATTTGTGAGAGGTTGTGTATTATGAGTTTGCTTACCAGATACAAATGTTACCATACTGCAGAACTGTTCTCCAGGTATTTGGCAGAAAAGTTATCATTTTGTGTGTGTTTCCGTGAATACCTGTGTTAAGAGTTCTGGTTGTCATGAATATTAAAATTGTTTGCTCTGCTGTCGGAGTTCTTTTTATAGCCAAAGGCATTCGAGCAAAAAGGGTCTGTGTACTCATCTATTCAGGACGCATAAACCATATTATGTATTTAAAGGAAGTAACACAGGTTGAGTAATGAATCCTTCCACTGAAGTTTTCACAGTCATCTCCAAGAATTAGTAACTTCTTAAAAAAATGCCAAGTTGGAATAATTGATGTAATGCTGAATTTGGGAAACTAATATATTTTGAGAACCTGATGTGTATTCTACAAGCAACAGAGCTCTCTGGATAAATAATTTAAAAAGAAATTAATCTCCTACATCTGCTACTATACTATTTTGTGTTCCTGCATGTAAGAATTTTCAAAATACAGATCTTTTCTTATCACTGTGGCATTCTATTTAACTAGTCAAAGTCTAGTTAAAATAAGTCATAAGAATATAATTTACTTGTGTTCCCTTTGCATCTTTTTTTGGTAGTGCTCAGAAGAGAGAGGTTTTTTATTTATATAGATTTATAGTACACTTTCCCTAGTTAGTGGTAGCTGATGCTGTGATTCGCAAGGTTGCATGCAAAGATTACAAGACTAATGTTATTCTTCATGTACAAAAAGAGTACATTATCTGAGTATTTGGGTGATAGGGAGTGCTTTTTATAAACTATGTTTTTATAGGACTCAGTTGACATAAGGTAAGCAATTTTGCTTGGATTGCATAGCTGCGTTTCAGAACACATAGGAGTGAAGAAAGAATAAAGAATGTAGGTAGTCAATAATACATGATTAGTGTACTTGAAACATAATGGAGTTTTCATTATGAATAATAACAACATGGTCTAAAAGAAGTTTTGTGAGAAAAAATCCATTTATTTCTTGGATATTTGGTAATCCCGCTATAGCAGGAAGGGGGAAGAGCATTCTTGGTCTACACTATCATGAAGTGCTAGACGCTTCCCCAGAAAAAGGTGTCATGGAAAAAGAATCTCATAGCCCATCAAAATATGTTAAGCATTAGGTTATTATAAAGTTGGAAGGTGACGTATGTGGCAAAATGACCTCTTCCATATTCTGTCTTAAAAGCACGACCTCTGCTAATGCAGGAGTAAAACCCAAGAGATGACTCTGGATTGAATCCTGAAAGTGGATCGAATCCTGAAAGTGGATGGCCTTAAGGCATCCTGTCAGGCAGCTCCAGGCAGTTTCCTGGCTAGTGTGCAGAAGTGCTGAGCTGCCCCATCACACGTATTTAGCTTTCTCTAGCAACTGATTGTCTAGACACTTAGTTGGAAGTTCTAACTATGTGCCTGGATATGGACATGTTCAGGCTATCCTGTCCATGCCCTGGAGCTTATGGGTAAGCATAGAGACAGGTCATCACTAAACTGTCAGTCAGCTTTTCAGCCAAACAACTTGTAAATTAAACAAAGGGATCTCAAGATCATTTCTCCATTGCCATATCAAAAGTCCTGCATAATTAACATTATCTGGATGCACTTGGGTAAAGAGAGATATCCATGTTTTAGTTAGTTACTGTAATAATTGTCTAGTACCTCATGCAGCCTTTTAGACTTTGGTCCAAAGGAAAACAGTTTAAGCTAAACATCATGATACACAAGGCTGAATTTGGATTTCATAACTTGTGTTTTCTCAGCAAGACTGTAGAGTTCTTACTCATATCGCTGAATCATTGTGACAGAGATTGATACCCAGCCCTCTGTGGAAGAGGGGAAGTACTGCCTCAAAATACAATGATATGGCACTATTTTTATCTTATAAAGATAAAATCTCAACATTTGTCTGGTTTCCTTGGTCAGGAATGTATCTGTTATATAATGCAATCATTGGAACCAAATATGCAGCACACGATAGGACAGAGATAAGGGAAGAAAATGGAAGAGGGTGTCCCATTCTGAAGGACTGTCTGAAAAATGTTTTCACATCCAGTAGGTTCCAAATTTATGGGATTTTCTCTTTTGCATTTCATTCATTTTTTAATATATTTTACATTAAATTCTTAGAGATGTTTGTGCTGTACAACCAACTCAAGCTTTGCATTAAGTGCATTTCATGAAGGAAGTGGCAGAAATACTTTAATGCTAATTCATTGGGCTGTCATTAAGACAGGCAGTGCCTGGATATTGTTGAGTTAGAAAGCTGCAACTTTATCATCTACAAACTGCAAATGACTGTGGTTGTTACATGAGATCACTATTTTGGCAGAATTAGGTTGTATTGTATATTTCCATCCCTTAGCATGTTTTTTTTTTTTCTTGACTATTTTTCATTACTGAAAGTCCGGATGTCAGTTACTTCAATTTCATTGAAATGCTTTTGTTCTCAAATTGCTCACCTGTGTTCTTATTCCTAATTCTCTTTTGCCATTAAAGTTAATGGACTATGACTGTTTTCTTCAATGAGTGCTGGTTGCATAGTCTTCTCTTGAAAATACCAGAAAATAAGACATTCACTTGATCATTTTAACAACGATCGGGTCTTTACGATAGTAAAAGCATTGCACATGTCCTGCTTAAATTCTTTTTATTAGTGGTGCGAAGAGCTTTTAGTAGCTTTTCAGACAGATCTTTGCCCTTATATGTTTGGCTGTGCTTGGATTCTTGGCTGTACTTCTTGGCTGTGAGAAAACATCATCTCAGCACTGCAGCCAACTTACAGCATCTCAGGAGCAGCAGTGTGAAAATCCGCAGCCCAGAGCTGTGAGGCCAGTCTCGGCTGACAGGACTGAGATCTACCGCACTAAAAGCACAGAGCAGAGTGTCTAGGCTAAGGACATGGCTCATGTTGTAGAAAACGTAATTCCTCGCATATCTGAATCTTTGCTTTTGTAAACATACCGACTTTAGTAATACAGATTAGAGTTTCTTCCCAGCCATTTTCCATTAGTGCCTTTTGTAAATTTATGTTTTGTGAAGACTGCAGCACTGTGATTTCAAGAGACTGTGTGTGTCTGAGCTGTGTTTACTGGTTTTGGTGAAGTCATTTACAACTCTGCAATGTGACCACAAAATAAGAGTGATTCATGACAGTTCTGCTTTGACAGCTTTTAGTGTCCTATCTCATTTATGTCAAGGAGTTATACGCAATCACACAGATCAACAAAATGAAAGGCAATAGGGGATTAAGAAAATCACAGAAATACTCCATGTTTTTGGCTTAAGTGATACTTACGACAAATAGGTGGAAAAATAAAGCCACTGTAACACTAAAAATGCATGCAATTTGCACGAACAATTTATGATTATTAGCTGTGATTTAAATAGAATTATCACTCCGCTCCTTGCATATATTCATTTGCAAGCATACACATGCACGGCAGTAATAGCAAGCTTGGGAATCTGAGGAAACTGTAAGGCAATATAGGAAATCCCAGAAGAGAATTGGTCTGATTTTGCCATAAACACACCTAACACGAGAGTATATGTCCTAACAGCAAGAGAATTTGAAAATGTTTGGTTGTGGCCTGGCATATCCATTTGATGAGATGTGGTTTCCATATCGAGGAGAAAACGCTGACAGATTCCTGGCCTTCTGGCCTCAACAGAGCCAATTGCAACAGTGACATCAGACACACTAGATTTTCACTTCATGTGAAAATATGCAAAAGAAGAGGAATGGTTATTGTTCCCCAAGAATAACACACGTTTAACAGCTGATCTTCTGGCTGTATTCCTTTAAAGGGGAGGAGCCATCACGATGCAGTGAAAAAGTTGTTTCTGTGCAGACTGCGATGCAGAGCCTTGCTGGGCAGTGTGCAGAGAGGTGATTAGAGCTGCTGCAGGTGTGCAGCTTCGCTAGGTGTTAATTACCTGGCAGGTGAGTGTAAAGACAGAGCACAGATGGTACCTGGGGAAGTGACTGGGAGCCAAGGGACGGTGCAAGTTACAGGTTTTGCAACACAAAATGATAAAAGGGGTCCTGTTTTTTTCTCTCTTCTACCTGAATTAGTCACAGCTGAACAAAGTGATTCCAAAGTACTCATTTAGTTACAGGTCTTGCAAATCAGCAATTCCATCCTAGAGTGAAATTATGGCAGTGTTTCCGGACTAGAAACATCTTCTATTAGTGAATCTTCTGTTAGTGACATAACATTTAAACATGTTGCAAGGAAAGGCGATGCTAAAGCAGTTACTTTTCCAAAAATTATTCAATAGGTTGAATTTAGACTCTTGTTTGAATGCTGGATGCCCAACCGAACCAAACTTATATTTCCTGGAAAAAGGGCATTTTTTTTTTTAGTAGAACTGTTTAGGTAGAAATTTCTCCACCCTATCTGAGCTTTCAATATTTAGAAAAATACATGTTTCCATCAAGCCAATAATTAAAATTCTAAATATTTTTATATTCCAGTAATCTAAACAAAATTATGATTGACTAATCAAATGTTTCACCTGATTATTTGAAGATAGATGATTTTAATTTTGATACATACATAACTTTTAAAAATAAAAATAAAATTATCATTTTGATATCACATATATTCAGAATCAGAAAATGAATTTTTATTGAATTGAAGTATATAAATTTCAGGGGGTGTTGGAAACAAGACATCATGTCTGCTTTTGAAATTATTCATATCCAGTAACGTATTTGGTACTCACATAGAATTGTGCTTTGATGAGTAGGCAGAATTTATCTGTCTCCTTTGGGGATGGATTCCTTCTTTTATAGAATTTTTACATTAAGTTTTTATAATAGAAATTGTTGAAAATGTGTCTTAATGAAATAAAACAATTATTTTGTCCTTTTTTTTCTTAGAAGAACTAGAGAGATATATTTCACATAAATACATTTGTTGCTGACAATAGAATATAATTTGCTCAAAAATCTATGTAGCTTATTTCAGACATATTTTCTGTTGTTTGTGAATTTGCTAAACTGCAGTGCTTAATTTTGATTGCTTATTTGTGTAAGCTGTCAAAGTGTGGAATGCATTGATTTAAGCATCCAAACCTGGTTACTCCGACAGCACTTTCTCAACTGAAAATAGATTTACTCTTGTAACACCTCAGTTAGTTACCTAAAAAAGAAAAAAAAATCTCCTTTTTTATGTGAAGAACCAAACCATGAAGAATTTCACTTTTAAGGATAAAAAGGGCTTGGAATAGATTCTCAAGGGACATGTAGTATTTATAAGAGCAGATAAAATGGCTGGCAATTCCAGGCAAACATTTCTAGGGAATATAATAGATATAGATGGTCCCTTGTTAGGTGACATGGAGAACATTATGAGGTATCAGAAATCTCTAGTTCTCATACGGTTATTTTTAATCCTGTGATGTAGACAGATGGCTGCCACTGAGTGAGATTTTAATTGGAAATAATGTAAAAGCTTTCAGAATCTCCTGATAAGTGATACATACAAAGCCACAGGTTCCAGGTAACTGGAAAAGCAAGGAATTGAGTGACAGTCTACTGAGGCCCAGAGTGACACTCACTCGGTTGCACAGCCTTTCTTCCTTCGGGTAAAACAGCAGGCCCTGGTGGTGTTTCTAATTAGAGGGACATTCATTCTTTGCCTGTGAGTGAGTGAGTGAGTGTACATTTTATCGGCCAGATCTTGTTTGAGAATTTGAAATAACCCCCTCCAAAAATTTAATCCATGAAACATGTATAAAAATTTCAAGGCCAGTTAAGATATATTCTGTAAATTATATCAAAAGGCATTGCTCATGTTCATGGGACAGTTATTTTCCTGTTGCTGATGATAATACCCCCAAACATTAGCAGTACTTTACATTAGCACAGCATCGCCTTCCACAGGACCTCACAGCACTTAATAAGCTAGTTTAATACTAACTCTGAGAAAACCAAGGCAGAGTTGGATGCCAAATGAAAAAACTAATGGATCCACATAATAAGCGGAAGTCTAAATGCTGTGCAGGGAGTAGAAGGTCTTAGTCAAAATTCTATTGCAATCAAAGGGAAGGGCAGTAAGCACTAAGAACTCCCAACCTTTTCTGCTGGGTCCCATGCCAGTTAACTTAGGGTCATGCAAAACTGCTTAGATCACACAAGTTTTGTAGCTGTTCTTAAGATAAGAAGAATCATTTCAACTGAAATGAAAGTGATTTCTACAAAATAGTAAAAATAATCTATAAGTGTATATATATGCATATATGTATAAATATACATATACACACACTATATGTATATACACTGTGGTTTGCCTGTAAAACGAGGTATTTTATGCCGTAATTCATTGGTGGTTTTCACTCTGTGGAAATACAGTTCCACCTTCTTTCATGACCAAGTGGGAATTAACAACTTGTATTCTACTGCTGTTTGTTAAGTGTCTGATAGCCAGCATTTATATCTGGAGCTTGTGAACCTTCCAGAAAGTGCCAAGTTTTTAACTCCCACTCGCATAACCAGTGTCTTGAATCATTTTATTACCTGTGGTCACTAAAGAAGCTCTTGAATTTTACTCTGTTCTCAGCTTCTTGAGAATGTGCAGTAGTTTAGATTTTTCTTTAAGAAGAGCAGAATGCAAGACTCTAGGATATTTGTTTTTTAATGAACTACAAATTTTAAAAAGAGTAAAAAAGCAGCTGGGCGGTCACTAATTGTGAATTGCTCCCCCTGTGAAATATGGATGGCTTTACAAGGTGAGGTGCTGCTACTGTATCAGGGTAAATACTCTGTATCATTCCTACTGGCTAGGATGAGAATTCCTACCTTTAACCCAAAGTAATGTTCAGTTTGTAAAAGCAATGTACCATGCAGCAGCAGAGCCTTTGGTAAGGGTGGCAATAAAAAGAAGCTTAATTGGAAATTCTTCTGAGAACTTTAGTGTACTGTACGTTATTAGCCTGGGGTAGGTCATTCTCACCCCCATTTAGTTTTCTGACTGATGGAACACATTTACATTCCACAGTCTCTATAAGTAGAAGATGACTTTTTTTTTTCCTAGTAGTTTCCTTAATACCCTTGCTTTTTTTAGTTTTTTTTTTTTATTTTTTTTTATTTGCTCCAGCAACACAGGCTGATGTAATGACCTGGTGAATGTTGCTTAAAACTACTTCCATTGCCTTTACACAGGCTTGCCAGTTCAAATGGGTTTGCCGGAGCCACGTGCTTTCACCAGGCTACGCTCACTGCTTCTCTTAGCAACAGGGGCTTCTGACGTTAGCAAGCTTATTTTGGAAAGCTCTGCTCTGCTCAGCACGGGAGCAGAACACCCCGAGGGCTTTGAAGTCCAACTTTTTAAACTTGCAGATTTATTGAGAAGCCAGCCAGAGGCAAAGCGAAGATTTGTTTCTCTATTGAAAAAAATCTGCAAATATTGTGAGTAAAGAATTTAGGATAGCAATTAAGATGCATTGATGGGTCAAGTATCCATTCTGCTGTTAATTTACACTGACACAATGCAGTCAAAATAGTATTAGAATGGCATCAAGAAGCCTTTGGCTGAAGTTAAGACAGTGAATATTAAAAACATCACTCTGGTAAAAATAGAATAAGATAATTGTGGGAAAGAAACAGAACTGATCTGAGAGTACAAGAAACAAGCAAAAAAAAAAAAAGTGGGAAATGGTAGTATGCCAGTTTCCTGGACCCTTTTGCCTCCCAGCATCAGGTGAGCAAAATTTTATTTATAGAAATGTTTACAGAAGGCCCAAAGCTTTAAGCGCAGATAGATATTCTTGAGAATCATCAATCTGGGAATGCTTCCAAGTGCTTTCCAAAACCTTGCTTTGTGGGTCTCAAGAAAAAACATGGAGAAAATGACTTGGAATGGATAAAGGAAACAATAAATCTCAATAGGAGAGGATAGTAATACTACCGATTTTTCTGTGTATATTCACACTTAATTCAAGTGCTTTCCTCGGTTGTGTTGCTGAGCTGGACCCTGACTGTGGAGAGCTTTGAACAGCAGATGTGGCAGGCTGTCCATGAAAGGAAATACTCACAGCTGAGTGCCCACTTCATCTCTAGCTTTCCTGAACACTTTTCCTGTCTGCTCCTTAGTAATGATCTGAACGTCAGCTCAGGCCTCGCTTCTGGCCGGGTTTTGGTCTCACCTAAGCCAACTCTGCATTGCATCATTTCCACCCAACCTCAGCAGGACTCCAGAGCACCACGTATCCCATGGCAGGGCCAAACCCGTGGAGGGCTTACGGTTTTCTGCAAACAGTAGGAGGTGGTCATCCTTTGGCAAGGGGAGTTTGCAACCAGTAGATGCTGCTTCCGACGCAGCAGTACGCGTATTTCATGAGCTGTACAGCACCAGTGCTTGGGAGGGAGCAGGCTCAGTAAACCCTTGGGAAAACTGTACTCCTGGGACATTTATTGCTACAGAAGAGACTTACAGCCTCAGTCTGAAAACAAGGCAAATTTGAAGGGAAAACTCTTCTGAAGTTCATCTTTTCAAAAGCAATCTGTCCACAATGATCTTTTTAAAATGTATTACTACTTCTGTTTTGACATTGTTTGCCTTTTAAACATATAAGACTGTTGTACAGAAGCAATCATTTTAGGATAAAATTGATAGTGTTTCCAGGGATTTTAATATGTAAACTCCTGGACAAACCTACAGCTTCAGCTGCTGGCAGATTTTCCTGAATTTTCTTAACCATGCAAATAAGAGGAAACATGAAGGTGAAAGTGCTCCAAGAAAAGAGCCTTTATATTATAAATAAATAAGTAAATAAATCATACAATACCCTTTCCAGGGCCAAACTTACATAATATCCTGATGGGTCAACAGGATGTATTCCTTGCATGGTGTAAATCACAGACTAGGCTGATATGCTGACTCACTGTGCTGATGTGCACAAGCTATATGTATGACTTACCCAGGTGTCATTAATGTCTCCTTATTTATCCTTGTGCCTGACTGTCCAGAAGAATGGGTGATAAAACAAAGCTGCCAATTTAGATAGAAGTCATATTGCTTTCATTGTCTTTGGGTGAAATAGAGATGAAGATTAATTCTTAGGCATGTGGGAGGACCAGACTCATGACATCTGTCCATGTCTTAAACCTAAACCAGGTAGAAGCTATTAGAGATAGCAAGAGCTGTGTCAAAGAGTAAAATACTTGGCTTTAGGAATTAACTAGACAGAAGATAATCAGAACATTTCAGTATATCATTTATTTTGTCACAGATGTCATTTTTTTCTTAAAAGAACACTGTAAATCTATAAAGAAATTAAAAATATTTCTGCACACAAAACAAATCTACAGTTTTTATAAAACGGGGAGATTTTTATTGCAATTGGTTTTAGGCTAGCTCCACTTCATTTCTGTGTTAGCCTTGTATTCTTTGGTATTTAAAGAAAGATAAGATGTGGTGGTTAAATCTGATTGTGCTAAACACTGCTACTAGATATATGCTATAATTATATTGCAGACCATGCAAGACTAAATTTTTAGACTTGTTTTTCATTGATAGATTGCTGGTAGGTGCTTTGTTTTCCTTACTCAACAGCAGATATCTGTTTGTGGATGTTCATTCGGAAGTATTCCCAGCAGAATTCTTTTCAGAGAATATAGTGATGAGTTGCAAGAAAATAGAGCACTGGGTAATGTGCGTCCTTGCTGAATGGACAATATGTACTGAGTTCTTGAGAAATGTGCAGAGATATCCCAATGTAGACCAAAGTCTTTCTATTCTTAAAAGCTCTAAATTCTTCCTAAATCAGTTTTTGCTGTAAATAATAGTGCAATACTGTGAATTATTCATTCAAGCAAACAATCTCTTTTCAATAGAATTCACTAAGATTAATAAACTGTTTTATTATAGGTCAGCCTACCTTGCTCTTCCACTTCCCATGTTTCCATTTTCTTCTAAATTTACCAAATGTGAATCATGTTTTTGTGCATATATTTGAAACTGGATTGATATAATCATATCTTTTTGAACAAAAGCCAAAAAACAAAATACGTTTCTCCTTCTATTTGTAAATAATATCATTAACTGTGATCCTTATGTATCATGGATTGTTATAATCTATAAAACAATAAATGCTGTTTCGTGTGCTTGAAGAAATGAACCAAGTATCGAAGTGGAGAGAAATCTGGGGCTCAAGAACTCAAGAGAATGATCAAGCAAGGGCAAAAATTGAAAAGCATGATATAAGTGGTAGAAGGAAGAGCTGTATCAATAAAATGAGGGAAAGTGGAAACTTCTTAGAACATGTGAAACTGAAATTGAACAATAAGTTCACAGAATGAGATTGCAACTGGTATCCATTGAACCAAAGAAATGTAGGCTATTGAATGACTGCAGGTTAACAGGAGAAGTGAGCATCTGAAATGGGTGGGCAAAAATACAAAGAACAGGCAGCTGGACAGGTGAAAAGGTCAAGGAAAATGGCACTTGGAATAGGACCAAGGTTAGGAGGAATCAGGAGTATGATGGGGCACATAGCTACATTTATATATCCTCTCTAGTGTGTTTTTAACTATATTTCTTTAGTCTCCCATCTCATGCCTTTGTCTCTAGTGCAATGAGTTCTTATGTTTCTGCTATTTTTGGATGAGATTCTATGGTACACTGCTTTGTACAGCAGTTGTCATTACCTGGTAAATCTGACAATGTGAAAGACATGGGTTTTCCTTTGGGGACCCTGCAAGCAGTATGACACAATGACTCAATACACAACTGTTATAATTTTACTTGACTATAAAAACACAGGAAAGTATAGAAGAAGATACATTTTGAAATAACTAAAAATCTATGTGTTCATCCTACATGGAGGATGAACACATGTGCAGGAGACCTTCACCTTGGGTGTCTGAACTTCCTACCTTACAGCTCTCCACAGGAGAGGAGGAGGACATCACATCTCCTGTCCGTTCAGGAGACAGGAGAGGAGGAGGACATAACATCTCCTGTCCGTTCAGGACATCTTTCAATTTTTCAAAAGGACATTTGATTCCATTGAATTCCTTTGAAAACTTGGCAGGCAGAAAGACCAGGCCAAGTCTTCAAATTAAAAGGCTCCTTGAATTACTTCTCATTAAAATTACTGGAAGATTAACTACCTTAACTCCCTTTCCTTTGTGCATTGTCTGAGAATACTACTGTTGAATTTAATGAATTATACATAAAGAAAACACTCTCTACTTTTTATTAAAAAAGTCATGACAATCAGATCAGAATGATTAACAGAATCCTAAGTCCATGGAATGGGACATTAATGGCTATCCTTGGGAGAACTTTATCTTCAAAGCTGGGAAAAAAAACAACAAAAACAAAAAAAACAGACCAATCCCGAGTCTCTGATTTTATAAAACGTCCAAGGAAACCCACCAATAAAACAGTGTCTCTGAGGCTAATGTTCATCCACAAATAAGATAACAACTTACTGCTGCTACTTGAGGTTACAATTTCATAGCACCTGATCTGTTGTGGGTCCTCACTCATTGTCCAGTGATAATACAGAAAAGAAAATGCAAACTTTTTTTCTTTTTGTCTTTTTTTTTTCTTTCCTCTCAGACTGTTTTTAAACTAAGCACAGGTGAGTCCAGGCCTTCACAGGAGCAGGCCCAGAGGCATCCCTGGTGTCAGGGGATCATACCATGAGTTTGCAGGTGCCAGCCGTGCCAGTGACTCAGGCGGAAGTCAGGATGATGAGATCATATGGAATTCATTTTTTTCTGATTTTGGAGAGGGTTAAGTCCTACAATTTGAAAATAGTAGCTTTGTTAAGTGACATAATTAAGGACCAAAAATTAAGCTTGAAAGATTAGAGAATGACAGAATTACAACTGATTGAGTAACCTTCTTTTGACCCTATAGAACACCTGTGGTATGATTTAGTCTTTAATTACATGTTCATGTCCTATTTTTCAAAAGTAACCCTGCTTCATTTAGCTAATAGCCCATCTCTTTTCCAAGGATGGCACAAGCTTGTACAGTTAAAAATGCTGATAGCTTATACCTGGAACCACAGTTTCTCATACCTTAATTTTCCACCTCTAAATTGGGTATAATAATACCTTGTTGCTTGTGTTGTGAAAATAACTTAATTGATGTTTGTGCAGCAGCACTTGGCTACTACAGCAGGCTACAGGAAAGCCCAGGAGAAAAATAATAATTTTGTATCTAAGGAAGGCCTTGAGTCACGTGCATTATGTAGGGCGTGGGCCACATTTTAGACAAGGAGCAATAAACAAAATGTGGGAAGAGAACAAATCAGCAGTGGCATCAGCTCTCGCAGGCTGGGCACACCTGATTTTGGCAGGGAAGCGGATTGTGGCTCATCAACTTGGAAGGTGAAGGAGGGGAAGGAGGAGGAGCTCACAAGTAAAACAGTCATCTGCACTGTAGAGAACATAAATTTAGTGGGCAGAGAAAAAGCTTTTGTGACTAGGAAGTAAAAAATGCCGTGTACTTCAAGATTCAAGATTTGGGCAGAATCCTTGGCGTAGACGTTTTCTAGCTTTGGAATGCTAGGATTTATAAGATAAACACACTTCTTTGAACATACCTTTGTATATAGTTTCTTAGTTTCCATCCATTGAAAAAAACATCTTGACTCCGCTCTGGATTCGTCTTTGGTAATCCTTAAATAAACAGCCATGAAATAGAAACCTCATTCCACAGAAACCACCAATAACCACAAGCATTCAAGATCCATATCATATTCTATTCCTGCTAACGGAAACCTACCTGGTTGGAGTTTCCTAACTAAGTCTTTACTTGACCTTGTAGATAGGATGGTTGTTAAAATAAGACCTCTGCAGAAGATGAAAAGCCCTATATAAATAACACATGACTGGGGGCTCTAAATCAAGCATCTCCATGATCATACTTGGCACCTAGCATGATGGTTTCAGGTCAGTGATGCTTAGCTAATTGACGGTTGTAGAAGACTAAACAAATCCTTAAAATTCACTTGTATTTTCTGAAGGCTGGAGGGAAAGCCAAAGGTAGTGTCAAGAATAGCATAAAATGATCATAGTAAAATATGACAAATAGAACTGCTAAATTTTGCACCAGCTGGAGGTAAATTTGATCAGCTGGAGGTAAAATGTAGTGCTACAAGTTACAGTCTTCTAATTCAGAAATGTAATGTTTATAAATTACAGCTGTAAGTCATCAGCGTAAAGCAAACAGCAAAAACCTTGCTGACTTTTTGGTGGTGAAAACATGTTTCTGCAGCTGCTATGTAACCCGATAGTCTTTGAGAATTAGATCAAAGAAAAAAATCATTGCAAATAGCAACAACAGCCCCAACAAAGATGGGGTCAGTGATTCATAAAAAGATGAAAGATAGAAGGGCTAAACAAGCTACAAAACATTATTAATTTCATCTCAATTCTGTCTAATTTTCTACTTTTCTATGCAACCTTTTTTTTGTTCTTCTTTTTTTCCTGTGCTGAGTTGCCTACATTTAACCTTACTTATTTCCCAATAAGACTACGACCTAGGACTACTATCTAAAAAGTTAGATTTTCTATAGTATTTTACCCATCTTATGCTGAATTCCATATATCCCATGATATGTTCTTAAATTTGTCTTATCTAGAAAAAATGTTTATTTGAAAACAGAAGTTCAAGCTACTAAAGCTTCTTGAGACACACCTATAAATGAAATGCGCTTTTATGACTGTTTATGAAAGTATGCAATGCCATGAGGATCCCTAAAGGGTTCAGAGGAGAATCAGGCAGCAGTATTTTCTGCATACTGTGTACCAGAGCATGTATCAACCCCATCACTCTATTGTCAGGGGAGCAAATTCCATATTTCAAAACTGTATGAGTCAGGTGCAAAATGTATAGATCCCCTGGATGGTTATTTCAGAAAAAAATAGGAAACATTTAGTTATTTCTTTTATATTCATTGAGTCTCTGGCTCTTCTTCCAGAAATACCAAGCTGGGGATTCTTATGAGGCTGTATAGGCAAACAGGAAACTGTCCCACCCAAGATGTGAGATGCGAGAGTGAAAGGCTGCAGGGAAGAATCAAGACGGGATAGAAAAGCTCTGGGTAGACACAGTGGATTTTGGTGGATTTGGCGGAATCTGGTGGATTTTGGCCATGGCAAAGGGAGATGTGAAGAGTGCTCTGGAGAGCGGTAGCACCTCCAGCATGAGTCACAAGCTGCGATCCCCCAAAAGCTGCTGTGATACACTGACCAGCATCACTTTCCAGTAATGTCACCACAAGCAAAGTCAACCAAGGAGTCACAGTTGTTTTGTGTCTCTGACAGTTGGTCTCTATATCTGTGTCTAAAGATGGTACTTCCACTATCCTTAGCCTGCTTAGACAGAGCTAGGTTGAGCAAGAGAACATTTTGCTTTCTCTGCCCTCTGGCTAACATGATAAAGTCTAAACAAAGTCATTGTAGTTTTGTTTCCCGACTTCTCAAAACCAAATTCTGCTTTAACATTTAAACTGCTATTAATAGTAGCAAGGCAGAATCCAGGGGAAAACCAAAACAGCAATTCAGTTCTCTAAACAAATGATCTCTTTCAAGTGATATAAAAGGATATTTTTCGGTTATGTACTTTGATTGCCATTGTACTTCAGAAGGAAAAACAGTTTGTCAGGAGATATATAATGGGGCTAAATTACACATTATTGCGCATTCGAAACATGTTGATGGTGGGGATTCCAGCATCCACCTATTAGACCTTAGAAGCAGAGGTTGGGCAAAGTGTCTACCCCATTCCCTCCCTATTTAGATTAGGCTATGAAAAAACCTTTGTATCTGATCTCTCTATATACTGTTTCCACCATTTGCATTTTTACTCATCAGTGAAGAGCTGGAAGGTTGCATTCCACCACGATTTCCTTGCTCAAATAAAACTACAGTGTTACAAATATAGCATTTTTTTCACAAAAAAGGAAGAATAATGAATAGGAATTAGCTCTCTTTGTCAAGTAGTCCATTAACTCAATTTAGTTCAGAAAGCAAAATCTTCTAGATCCTGAGCCTGCAGCCTGACATCCACTTTTCCCCATATTTACAGCTGTTCTGTCTCTTATCTCTATTTTGTCTGACTTCCCATTGCAGAGAAGCATCTGCAGGAGAAGAGATCATGCAGATCGCCAACTGTGAGGTCAGCTGTGTGTCAGAGAAAGAGTATAAGGAGCTATTTTTCTTCCATAAAAAGAAGGACTTGTAATGGCAATATGTTGACTAGCTCTGTAAGAAATAGGAGGGGAAAAAGTGGTCTCCAGCTGGTAACTACACCCCTTCATGATGACTGAAATCACAGAATCACAGAACGGTTGAGATTTGTAAGAGACCTCTAGAGATCATCTAATCCAACCGCGCCTCCTGCTCCAGCAGGGACACCCAGAGCACGTGGCACAGGGTGGCATCCAGGCGGGTTTTGAGGGTCTCCAGAGAAGGAGACTCCACAACCTCTCTGGGCAGCCTGTTCCAGTAACGAAGAAGTAGAGAAGTTCTTCCTCATATGGAGACCCTCATAACGGTACTGATATACAACAGTATATCCCTCTCTTAATCTCTTGGAGATTTCCACTTCTCTTCCCTTTTCTATCACCAAGTTTTCCTCTAACCATTCCAATTTTTCAGACTTTTAAAAAATAAATAGGCAACCATTTTCTGCTTGCTGCCTCTTTGCTTTCTGCCTTATGTATAATTCCCTGTGGCTTTCAGCATTCCCATGCCCTTGCTTTTATCAAGCTTTGTTTATAAGGACTGCCACATTTGGAAATACAGGCTAAAATGTATTTATGCCTGAAACATTGTGTATAAGAATATTGTTTTCCTGTCCATTTTAGACACAAGCAACCATCCTTGCTGCCAAGGGTGATGAGAGGAGAAGTGGTCTTGTTCATGTCTGCAAACCCTAAATGGGGTTCCACACATGTATGTGTGTTTGTGTGAGTAAAAATATGGGTTTGTTCCTGTTCTACCTCAAGCCCTCAATCCTGGGACTACTTCCTGTCTTCTTCAGCTGTTCATCACAGCCTCTCTGCCTGGCTTCTGCCATGTCCCTTCTTCCTGCCTGCTCTCAAGCAGCTTCTTCTCCAAATTGCCCACACCTACCTTTTCTCCCTACCCCTACCTGAGCAGAATCCGTGTAGGCCTACTGACCCTGTTGGCCTAATAGCCTACTGGAGTAGGCCATTCCTGCTAGCCTCCTCTCCAAACTTCTTGAGCTCTTTCTTTGTCCTACCCAATCAAAGAAAAGCTCTGCTTCTTTGTGTCTGTATGTGAGGACTTTTCTGTGCTCCTCTTGATTGCCAACCACTGTATTTGCCTTCCTCTGCTCCTAGAAACAAGTTTGCCAACACCAAAAACAAATCGGTTCAGAGGAGATTGATTCTGATAAAGGGTAAAAAACAGACTCCCCTCTCCTTCCATAAGAGCCTTCCTTTCTTCTCTCCCTGATTCCTGTATTTGATTAAAGACACTTCCAGTCTTAGTTTTTATTAAAAATTACAGTTTTTCCATTGGACTGGCAGGAGGATCACTGGAAACTGGATTGGACCCACATGTATTATAGTAAGAAAGGGCAAGCAATTTGAATACAACAGTTTCAAACTCAACAAGGGGAATGGATTAGCTTTCTACATTCTTTTTCAGCTGATTATGTAGCATCCTTAGCTAGTTGCTTTTGCTGGGTATATCAAATGTGTTTCTGTATATTTCCTGACAATCTTTAGAGTTTCTAGTTCTCAACAGTAAAATACTTAATAGTAGTGAACATTTGTAATATGATATAGTGTTTCGCTATTACTGATAGTGTTTTCCTCTTTGTTGCCAAAAGGATTGTTTTGAAAGCAAATTTTTGCAATGAATAGAAGTGACATTCTCTGAAGGCATCAGATACAGAAATTATGTTACAGAACTAGAGTGGCAAGAAAGATTAATAAAAGTAAAAGATATTTAATAGAGCTTTGACAGATTTAAACACCTCCTCCTTTTTTTTTTTTTTTTTTACAAAAATAGTTTTATAGTTTGGCCAAAATGAAAATAGATGTGAAGTTGAAAGTTTTACAAATATTTTGCAGCTATGTTCATAAAGTTTCTTACTTTCTATTTTTAGCTGAATGAAGGAGAAAAGCATTCAAAGTTTTCCTTTTTTATTCTTTTAGTTACTTTATTAATATTATTGGTGAGTTATAGGAAAAAAAGATTGAAGAGAATACTGTGATAACTCCTTGTTTGACAAGGAGCCAAGACACATGTTTTTGAAGATTCTCTCACTTCTCACATACATCAAGTGAACATTACAAAGCCAAGTGAACAGTCACCAGTAGATTTGTTCAGTGACACCAGTAGCTTTGTTCAGTGAGCAAACCAAAAGCAAAACAAAAGCCTTACATACCCTGAATTCTTTAAAAATACTTTTTCATAAAGAGCTTAAATACCAAAACTGAAATGAAAATGAAAATAATAATACTACAAATAATTTTAAAACAGATGTCCTAAATGTAATGTTTCAGCTTCTCACAGCTTCTGCTGTGTTAGTCCCTAATGTGCAAAAAATCATTAAAGTTCATCCCAATCCATGCTTTTCTTATTATTTTTCTTACTGGAGGCAGTACTTGTGAATAAAATTTAATAGATTTTATAGATGACAGTGGCATGTATAGCTGACAGGAAAGACCATCTCAAGTCCTCCTCAACGCTAATGGGCATTGGTGGATTCTCCTGCTGCGCTGGAGAACTCTGACAAAACCCGAAACCCATTCCTCTCCCCAGCTCGCTAGCCCAAACCCTCATACCACTGCCATGCTCTCAGCATTAATTCCCTCTTTGTGAAGAGGAGTGAAACTATCAGCTGTGACTGCCTCTCCCTGGTTCCTTCTCTCAGCTGTCTGGAGTTCAGCTGTTGGCACAAACAGTCTGCAGGTTTGTGGAAAACCTCTTTACTGTGGGTTGGGAAGGAAGCAGAGCTGAGCAGAAAGGAGCTTTGAAGGAGAAGAGGGAGAGAGCAGTCTCAGAAGGGAAGAGGATGGGGCTAGGCTGGCAGAATGACTCTGCAGGAGAAATCCATTGGCCAGAGAGGGTAAGAACAGTTTTCCCCTTTCCTGATCCTACAGGATCAACTCCAGTTTACAGCAGAATAAGAAATTCTTTTCATTTGGTGCACTAATGCATAAGCTAAATCCAGTCATGGGATCACTGAGAATTCAATTCTTTCATGTAGGTTGGCAGTGAGGTAGTGCGTCCTTAATTCCAGCACTGTGCTGACAGCACTCCCTGAAAGGGTATCAGTTTTGAAGTGTGAGATTTGAGTGGTTTTAAAGGCTGGGCAGCTGTCAGATGGCCCAAAGGAGGAAGAGGAGAATTCATAAAATGATTAGGGATCTGTAGAAAATCCACCATAATGTGTTTTGCTGGGAAATGTTCAGCTGCTAACTGAAAAGGTTTTTTTGCTACAGGATTTTTTTATTTTGAGGAACTTGTCACCCAGAAATGGGCAAGATAGCAATGCACTGGCCGTTGGGTATAATAGCGAGGAGTCTGCTCCACTGTAGCTGCAGTGAAGCCTGCTGACCTGGAAAGCCCTAAGTAGCTTCTGTAAAGTTACTGGAAAATGAAGATGAACCCTGTGAACTGTCTCATCTTTCTCATTCTTTGTGCTAGGGACATTACCAGTTGGCCTGCCCCATTTGTAGATATCCAAAACTGAACTCTTCATTCAGTTTGCATGGATTCACTTCCTTAGAGTATTTTCAGACACTGACTACCAAGTTCATCTGATTCAATATTTCCTTTATAGCTCCACCCAAGTTTCACAACCCTGAATGTAAGGCCTGGTCTTGTTTTGTAAGAAGAACTCCCACCAACTGAGCTGCATGGAGTTTCATAACAGGGACATTTGCCTAGTTTCCTAGTCCGTCCTGCATAGTAAAGAACCAATGTCTTGTTAGTCCTGCAATGGTTGTGTCATATCAAACCCTATAAAGGCTAAAACAATGAATGCATTCATTTTTTTAAGAATGTCAAAGGATGTGTGAATTTTGACATGCCTTTTTGGTCTTGGAATGGAAATAACGCAAAGATTTGACATATTTTTAAAAGTCATTTCTTGCATGGACTAATTGTAAGTTTGACCCATATCATCAGGGAATTTATAAATAAAATAGTTTTTTTTCTTCTTTTTGGAGAGCAAGTGTCAGGGTCCCCAGATGATAGTGCATTTCTTAAGGGAGTTAATTATCAAAGTCATCTGTGATATATTGGCTCTTTAATCGCTGTTGCTGCACAGCTTGTAACACAGAAATATCAGCTGATGTTGATGCAAAAATTTTATTGTTTGATGAGCTAGCATTTGCTGGGGTTTTAAGTTAAAGACTTTTCTTTTTAGTTACAAAGCAAATTATTTCTGTGTCTGAAATCAAAAACTAGGAAAAATGACAAAAGAGTTTAGTGTTTCCTTTCTTCTTTCAGAGTGTTTGTGCGTATGTGTGGATGTGTGTGTATATGTGTATATGTCTGTATGTGTATTGAAAAGAACACCACTACAAAGGACAGGAACTAGGAAAGTTCTCTAAAATATGTGGCATAGTATAAAAGCTGTGTAATGGTAGTGAAATATTAAAAAGTTGATGGCAGTGTCTGAAAGCCATTGATCTGTTAATTTTGCTACTGATCTTTCTTTCTTAGACTTAGTTACTGTTATTGTTTAGATACCAGTATGTTAGAGAAAGAGGCTGCAGGCTATGGGTGATTAAAGCTATAGCATCCTTCATGGTGGGTGTTATATGTTTTGTCCATGACAGTTCACACTTTTGATTTATTGAGTTCAACATCCAAACTAATAGCTTGGGAACTGGCACAGAGAAATAGAAGAAAAGCCACCTACTCTGTAATGTTCTTTCTCTCAGTGGTTAATGCTGAATTCACAAGAAAGCAAAAAGAGAAAAGCAACTGGTCCCAGCTCGTAAGTAGATTTATCATCTCTATGCTTTCATGATGTAAGAGGAAAATTCTTGGAATCTGATGATTCAGGTCAACATGATTGATGTAATATGATTAAAAAGAAATTGGTTCTGACTCTGATGTTTAATATCCGATGTCAACAGATGTGACAAAACGATTTGTGAGTCAGAATTTGTGTGAGCTATCAAGGCAGTTGTGACGTCTTTCTCCAGATTGATTACAGGAGTACTTGCTGTCCTGGCACCCAGAGAAGGAATTGGTCCTATAAATATATCATTAACACATCAGATTTAAAACAAAGTTCTTTTTTTTTTTTTTTTTCCAGTGGAACTCATTGCCACAGGATGGTGTGGAGCCCAAAGACTTGAATAAGTGAGCGAAAGGCTTACCCTTAAAGGAAAGCAGATTTTTTTTTTTTCCTGAGAATGCTCACAGTAGCTATTAAACATGATAGACTAGTTGTAAGTCCTGGTTTGAAATTCTCTGAACCTGAGGGAAAGATTCCTCTGATCTTACTCTCCTGTGATATTCTTAGTGTGTTGCTATATACTGCAGTAGACTGGTGGAAAACTGATACTGGGCAAACGGACTTTTGTTTGGATGACCAGTGACAGATAACTGCCCTTGTAATAAACTGAGGGAAGCACACAGCTGCAGAATCCTGAACCTAACTAGAGATATTGTTCGCCCTAGCCTGTGCTATTCAGAAATACATGCAGTTTCTGACAAAGTAGTTGGCCGCTTTGTCCAGTATGTCAAATGGATTAGGCACTTGGGGTTGGATTTAAGAGGACTTAGGCTCTTCCTGCCTCCAACCAGCCCTTGATGAGCGATTTCTTCTGTCTTTGTTTCTGTATAGGAAGATAAGAGAGAGGAACACAGACTTAACTTAACCTGACCTTAACAAAATCCCTGGAAAACTTACTGGACCCCTCATTGGTGTTATTATCATGTCAGTGTGAACTATTTGCTACTTATTTGCTATTCATGCAGGCTTATTTTATGTTTATATAGAAAGTACCAGTATAAGCCCTAGAAAAGGTCAGTGAAATCTTATTTAAGCTTATTTAATGTTTTAAGGATGCCAAATATTCACATATACTTTATGTTAATGTGCTGTCTGAATTACTGGCATCACATCTCATCACTCAGTCATCTCTTTTTTTTTTTTTTCTTTACTTTGATCTGCTATACTCTTATATAAACTCTGACATAGTTTTACCAAATATTTTTGTCATTCTCTTTCCTTAATACTTTTTCCTTGATATTTTTAATACTCATTTCCTTTTTCTTTCAAACTTTTTCTAGTTCTGTTCTCTTCCTTCTTCCCCTCCTCCCAGCTTATTTTTATTTTTCTTTGTGTGTTTTTTACTGCTGTTGAAGATGTTACTTCTGGCATATTAAAGTGTTATCCTGGCTTGTGCTTCTGTCAGTCTGACTCCCTATCTAAAATCTGATTCCTGCTGTAAAAGCAAGCCTTCCAGCAGCCAAAGCACTCTCGTGAATTGTAAGACTTCTGTAATCAATGCCTCTTCAGGAGTAGCAGCACCCTCTACTGGGACAAAACAGGATTTTCAGTATTTTTTTAGGAAGCCTCAGGCAAAGAATAGCTAACTTCAAAGAATGTAGAAAGGTAAGACTGACTTTGAAAGCCAGCATCTTCCAGGTATTATATGAAAATATTTTACCATGTAACGGGAAAAACAAACAATATATAAATAAGTCTTAAAGTTTAGTTGTCTATGTATAATCCAATCACTGATAATGCAATCGCTTTGGATTTCCATGAAGGATTAAGAAAGGAAGATGGATGGATTGCCTTTCCCATAGCACTAAATCTTTAAAACATTTCTCAAGAAATTATCTAATATATGTAATGAATGGAAAAGCCACAAGATTAAGGCATTATGAATGTCACTTTTTTGACAATGATCATTAAGGAGTGATTTGTGAAGTTAGTACAGGTAATTGTGGTGTAACCTCGCATATCAAAAACCCAGTTATATTACAAGCATAAAGTCTTTCACTTATATAGGAAAACACGCCCCAAATGGGCACTGTTTATGGCAAGAACCCTAAGAGATCTTCATAGAGTTGTCTTCTCACATAGTTTCTCTGCTAACAGAGTAGAGAAATTGCTCCTGCAGGAGACTGTCACTGATGACAACTGGGAAGAGGGAATTAGCAATTCAAAATTTAGTGATAGGTTCACTCAGTCTTGACAGAGCTGCCCATATTGCAGTGTGCAGAGGCCAGACATGTGCCTGGTGAGTAGAAGGAGGGATGAAGGTGAGTGGGTGAGGGAGAGAAAAGTAGTCAGTGTGACAGAAGTGGCAGCAATTGATGGCTCAGTGACTTAGAATGGCTTTTAAAGAACCATTGTTTGTGCCAATGTCCAAAACATAATCTGACATGTTGCCAGAAATTTTTTTCGGTGAATGTTAGAGATGCTGCATACCCTCAACTTCTATTGGATTTGGTAGGGTTTTTGAGTCCTCTGTAACTTGAAAAACAGTCAAAAGAAGTACATTTCTTAATTAAGTGAAAAATATATTGAGAAGAGATCAGGTTCTCTTCAGCTGAGGATCTGCAATGAAAGGTAAGTGAAGCTATTTTAAATCTGCTTCTGAGAAAGTGAGTTCAAAGTTCAGGCTAGCTAAGAAAATCATTTATTAGTATTATGGAAAACAAAAAATAAAATATCATGAGTTCTGACTACTGAATCAGTCATAAACAAGAGAAATCAGATAAGTATTGGAAAAGGAGTGTCAGAGTGTCATGAGTGGAGTCTTGAAAAAGGTAGATTTCATATGTCACAGGAAAATGCATATTTTTAGCATAAAGGAAAAAAAGTATTAGGAAAAAATAAAAAAGGAAAAAAAAACTTTAAAACTTTAAAAAAGAAAACAAAACAAAAAACCCAAAACCTCAAGGAAATGTTAGGAAATTGTAAGTGAAGGTAACTTATGTAAGAGAGGAAAAAAAAAGTAGGTTTATGTAAGTAAGGTGAATTATTTGAAGATCATTAATTCGTTTAAAAACTGTTTGGTAAAAAATATATAATACTTGAATAAAATATTCAAATGATAATTTCAATGGTACCAAATAGTGCATCTGGTAACTTGTGTTTTAATTAACTTCAAGGCCTGGGTAATAATAGTATTTACAAGCAAAATAGCATTTATGTATCAGGAATATATGTACAATTTGCCATCTATTTACTGAGTTTTGATCAGTTTCCTGAATATACTGTTCAAGCAAATGACCTTCAAAAATTGCAGTACCACCTTTTTGTCAAATTACAAATATACTGCCACAATAGCTGGTTTACGTCAGTCTATGCTAATATGCGAAAGTGTCTGAAGTGGTTTATTTTGTAAAACTTTTATTTTGTGACAGTAAAAGATCTGTGGTACATTCAGATTAGGCTATAAACTGGTTGTTCATATTGCTGAAAAAGCATTGACTCAAAGAAATTGTTTCAGGGAGCAAATCTTCGCCATTAAGAAGGTGCCACTATCTAGCCCTAGCCTTCAAAGGGCCATCTGTCCTTATGAAAGCCAATATATAAAAATTCATATAAAACAAATGATTTTCAAGTTTGCAAGAGAGAAGTCTACCTCTGATGATTTTAGTGTTTACATTTCTGAGTTTTCTCTTCTGGTGTATATTTGCACTTTTGATATTTTTTCAGAGAAGCAATTTTGGGTAAATGCAGTAGTCAAATATCTAAAATAAATTTTGGATTGCTGGTATGATGATGACTATCAGAGTTGGTTAGGAGTATTCAGTCTAAATGTAATTTGTAAAAGGTACAGACTTCCATGAAATGAAAATGAATCTTTGCTTCTACATGGCTGCTTCAGGCTGTTATAAACCTATTAAAGAACTTTCTGCATCTAATCCAAAAATTATGATATAATGACAAAGGAAGTTATAAGTAAAATGTTTCATTTACACTTGGAAGGACTTTTCAAAGCTGAATAGGAGAGAACTGTGATGACAGAGAAAAAGGGAGAGATTGTTTTTTCATCTTGACTAGGCATGTAATAAATACCAAAAGGTCATAGAATTTCACAGCATAGAGTGATGGCTGCATATTTATCTCCGCTAGGCAGCAGATCATTTACCATGGCACATAAATTGTATTTATCTTATTTTGAATAAATATGAGCTTCACAGATTCAGAATTATGCATCATTTCACACTTTCTAAGGTCACTGTGTCCAATAACTTGGCAATAAGAATTTTGACACTTTTTTTTTCAACAGAGGTATCTTTTCTTTTTTTGGCAGACCAGATTAGAGGGTGAGAGTCCATCCTGACACAGCATATAGCCCGTTACTCTGCAAACCGAACTTGCTGCTAGAACTGCCATGAAATGCCATTTTGCTTGTCTGGAACGCCATGAGAGAAGCACTTACAGCATTTCAAGCATGACCTCCCAGTCCAAACTACAGTTGTTGAAGAATAACTCCAGTTTCCCTACCAACAGCAACAGTCCTGCTGTAACTGAAAGGTGAAAGTGCTGTAGGAAAAATAGCCTTATTGGGCTAATCACCTAATCAACAGGCTACGTCATTTTAGAAGCTGGAAGAAAACAAAGATCCCACAGATTCATGATGCTCTTCTGCTTGGTCTGAGTGAGATCTCGGCAAAAGTATAATATTTGCAGGTACCATCCACAGACTTCTATTTCTAATGAAACGTGCAGTCTAAATAGTCGCCATTTGGTTGGTATTGCCACTTGCTCTTGTTGTGTCTGGATATTTCTGCAACCATTAATTATCAGGATCAAAAACTAATATGATTTCTGCTGAGGTGAGTTCAGCCCCATATTCATCTCAAACTGTTACTAATTGACAAAATCCATCCAGTCACTCCTCTGCTGAGCAGACATAGCATTTTTTCTGGTAGAAAGCAGTAGAACTATTCAGACAGATATATGGAGAGAGGCCCAAAGAAGC
This sequence comes from Crypturellus undulatus, assembly GCA_013389825.1. Lineage (NCBI taxonomy): Eukaryota > Metazoa > Chordata > Aves > Tinamiformes > Tinamidae > Crypturellus > Crypturellus undulatus. Next base: position 850,599 of record VWPW01009209.1, read on the forward strand.
CTTCTTATGTTCCTTCCTCAAATAGAAAAGATGAGTTTGAAAGTCTTAAATTTGGTTATGTCAGGGAATTTCCCTTTCTAGTCAAAAAGATTCTCATGCCTATCATTTTTTTTTTATTTTTGCAATTCTATCACATAGCCCATACCAGCTTCCCAAGGCAACCTTTTCATGTAGGAAATAGAAAAATTGCTTATTATGTCACTGCTCAGACTACTCTCATTTACTGGAGCTTTTCTGTTTCCTTTAGGTAGATTGTAAGGAATGAGCTTTGATCAGAAAACTAGCTCAAGATCAAGACATGCCAGTGATCAAGACATACCGGAGGGGTTCATGTAGTGTGAGTGTATGGCCAGAATCTGTAGAGACTAAAATAAAAGATTTTGAGCATGAATGAGCTGTCTAGCCTCTGGTTTTAGTAAATTCAGAGTCTGAGCATCTATTCGTGTCTTTCTTCTGCTCTCTACCCTTCTTGAACTATCGCCAGTTGTGGATATACTGGAGAAATGAGGAGAGTTACTGAGGCTTTAACCATCCATCATTAGTCATGCAGCCTGATCTAGTGGGTGGAGGCTGCAAATGTTATTGTCAGGAAAAGTACTTATCTGAAGTTATTGCCTGCTCTGAGTCTATATCAATACTGCTAGGGTGGCATGGGCCTCCCTCCCCCTTCTTTTCCTCTATTTCATATTTGCCATTTCTTGACTAGATGCCAAACAGGAAAAGACTGTTAAGCAAAGTGTTTTACCAAGAACTGTAACTTGAAGGGGAAAGATAATCTTAATTATGTTAGGCAGTGGCATGACTTCCCTAAGGGAGACTGCAAAAATGTTGAGAGTTGTAGACTCCTAGAAAAGACTTGTAGTAGTGTAGTTTCTTCAGTGTGAGATGATGAAAACAGGCTATAATTACTGACTACAGACTTAAACAATTACTCTGCCGTGGAGGAAATGTTCCACTGCCAGAAATGAAATATAATTAGTAATTCTATGATTGATTTAAACACTTTTAGGTAGTAGTTGCAGCCTGTTTCATTTCTTAGTCCTTAACAATATGAAATGATGGTGATGTCCAGGCCCTCTTTTATTCAACAGGTCTGTAGTTTAACAGATCACCCTGGAGACCCAAGTTCAAATTCTTCTTGTTCTGAGTTGTTTATACAATGAAAACATTCGTGGCTGTTCAATGTGCAAGCTTTATTATTACGGTATGTCAAATGATCAGCATTCTAGGTAAAAACAAGAGGCAGCTCCATGCAGGCGAAAAAAATGAATTTCTTTAGGAAAATTGCTGGTGTCACACACTGTCCTGAAGTGTGAGGAATGGCTACTTGACATCGTTTCCAGTTACTTTCTTTCGACTACCTGGACTTTTCTCATCAAACATCAAAGTGTTCTCTTCATTAATATTAAGCACTTATTTTTAGCATGTTTTGTTTACAAATAATTGATGACTTTGGAGAGGGCAGAGATTAAAAAGTATGTAGGGAGTATTAATCTGCTGAAAAGTTCTCTTCTACTCCATTTTTTTTTTCTGAACAGTATCCCCCTTGTTGTGGTTATTGTTAATGTTAGGCATGACCTGTGACTGCTTATGCTCTTACTGAGTGATTGGGATGCTTCCAAATGTGTCCTTGCTGTGGTTTGTGTGTATCAGCTCTTGTTCATCTATCATTCTAGTTGGTGGTGAATTTACTGATTACTAACCATTCTCATTTGTTAAACCCTGTATGCCAGGTGTCTGCTTTATCTACAGGCAGAACACTTTGTTTTTTTTCCACTACTGACTGTGTGTGTGTAACTACCTCATGCAAGGTTACAAATAGAACACATATATGTATATGTAATGCATATAATAAAAAAAAATACAAAAAAGCTTTGTATTTGGGCTTTGACATCTACTTGTTGATTAGACTCATTTATCTGGGTGTCATGGCCTCTAATACTTTTTCTTCTTTGGGTTATTAAAACATGCTGTCTACTCTGGTATTATCTTAACTACTTCTCAGTCCTACCTGTTGCTACTCTGCCAGTCTGATTTTCACACATAGCCAACACAACCCTTCCTTCAGGCTAAGGGCATGCTACTGCTGACTCCAGGAAGATCCAAAATTAACGGTGTGCAATACTTGATTCTGTCAATCACATTTTGTCTGTTTTTAGAGGTAAACTTGATTTTCTGTAAGAGATGTAAAAGTAGTTTCTCACCAACAGAAAGATGCCTTATTTATAATGCACAGCATTAACATATTAGTGGATTTTTTTGTTTGTTTTCTTGATTAGTTGTCTGAACAAAGTGTATTACGCTATTTGCAAAATTTGCTTCTGTTTCCATCTGTTATCTAATTATCCTCCAGAAAATCTGACTCACACATACTAAGTACTAACCTACTATGAACAAAGAGTTCTTTTCCTTAAATCTTTCCCAGTGTTTTGAAAAACACCATTTCATGAGGTTGAAAAGTGATCTCTTATACCTCACTACATCTTTCATACAGTTTAATATTTCTTTGGATTGTGTTTTTGCATTTGAGTAACAGATAGACTCTTTTGGCTTCGTTTAGGATGCATTTTCAGAGTGCTCTGTGTGTCATCTCAGCTCATATAGACATCTAAAACAACTGAGATGAATTGTACTCTTACAGTGCCTATTTCTGTTGTGTTGATATCTGAAGTTAGCTAGATAAAGTTTGCCCATCATGTCACTCTTTGAATATACTGTGTCTCTTTTAAGCAAAATCCTATCTTTCACAATTGTAGTAATGGAGTGTCCTGTCCAACTTGTTCCTTGTGATTGGATTAGCTAGGAACCATTCAGTATTTTGATGTCTTTATATGCCTGTAAATGCTTTACTGGATTTTGTGTAGTCTTTCATTTAATATGAAAAGATATTTTGTTATATGTTCAGATTATCAGTTGTTCCAAAGCGCTATGTGTTATACTTAGGTGGCTGTATACAGCAATGACTTTCTCCTGATGTGCATGAACAGAACACGTGGCCAGACCGAAGATGACCTGACAGCAGCATGCCATTCCAAAAGCATTTCTGATAATGCCTTTTTCATCTGATTGCATAAGCACAGTCTGTTCCTCATGATTCTCCTAAAAATGCAGTCAGCTGTTGGTTTTGCATTACAGTTCCTCCTAAATCTCCTTTTACTTATTTCAGATTCAGCTGCTCTATAAAGTTGTAGTACTGTAGGAATGATAGGATTGCTTTTTCTTTTCCAAACTCTTGTCCTTGAATGTCTGTACAATGGCCACCATTTCACCATGGGTACTGCCTAGTAAGTAATATGTGTATATATATCTGTAGATATATAAAGATCGCTCATGCTCTCATACATCTTCTAAGCTTTAGCATTTTGACTACTCATCTCTTTGACTTCCAGATAAGCTGTGTGATGCAGCCCAAACTCCTAATATTCTGTCTTCTCTATCCTGTCTTATCGAAATAAATTCATAAGACGGTATATATGACAGTATACTATTGCCCCTTGGGCAGTTGTACTGACTTTCATCAATATGCTAATGCAGCCTTCCATTGAAGTCATTGTATACAGTCCTCTCAGAAAGATTGCTTTCCCTTTAATAATTGTAAAGTATGATCTACTACAGTTACATGGTAATCATTATTCCATTTTAGTTTAAGAATAAATATCATTTAGCTTTTTAATAGTAGTTTTCCACAGAGAAGGCAAGAATTATGTGTCTTTTATAACCAAAGAAAGTAAAAGGCAGAAAGACATGGCAAAGTGTCCAAAAACTCTCAAGGAGTAGGTGGAGTTTAGAGCTGGGAACCAAATCCAGGAGTCTTTGTCCAGTGGTCTGTCAGTTGGATACCCCTCCCTGTGCATTACTTTGTTAAATTTTTTAAGTCTTTATTGCTTAGGAATAGCACTGGGAGAAGTCACAGTAATTAAAAACATCATATTCTGTGTAAAGCCCATAATGATTGTAAACAGTTCAAAAAAGGATAGAAGAGATTGTTTCAAGTTTTGTAAATGTCATATCAAAAAATGTGAGGTTGCGTTTACTGGCATAATTGATGTGCTTAGAATGACTCTATCATTTTCATGTATGTTTCCTAACTTCTCTGGATACATTTCTTCCAGTACCTGACTACTAAAATTCTTCCTTTAGGCTTGGGGTCATTTGAAAGATGAGGAGGAGATCTGTAACCTTTTCCATGGAGCAGCTCTGTATTTCCATATATATATTTATCTATGCAGATCAGTAAGAAGACAGATGCAATGTTAGTTAAACCACATGATTTTCACACTGATGCTTGTGAAATAAATCTGATACTGCTATTGTGTATCATTCTTCTGAACCTGAGATCGTCACAAGAGGGAAGTAGTCTTCTTGAGTCATAGCATGGTTTTCTTAGGCTCTTTTCAACATGAAATAGTCCCTAAAGAAATATTCGCATAGACTAAAATGTATGAAAATATCTTACTTAATGGCAGACCAGAGTTTATCAGCAGGGAAAAAAGGTAAAGATTGTAAAATGGCTCAGTATCAGAACAGAGAAGTGTGAACAGTGTTGACGGGGAAGCTTATAATAAAATAAGTAGAAGATGAGGCCGTTTAAAAATACTGATTTCATGGAAGAGATGCAAGCAATTTGTTTGCCTGAAGCATCTGCCAAGATATCCAGAGGACAGATGGAGGTCCTTACAACTTTTTTTTTATTATTTATTTATTATTATTATTATTATTATTTTTAATTTCAGCATAGAAAGCTTCCAGAAGCAGCAGTAGTAGTAATTCTGTTACTCAGTCTAATACAACGTTTGCCTCTTAAATTTGCACTGACTTCTTTTGTTTTCCTGATGTCATAATGACAGGTTTAAAGAAAAAGAGACTCCTTTGCACAGCTCGCTGCAACTCGGAATCAGGTCACTCCTTCACTTGACAGAGTAACCTGGATTATTGCCTATTAGGGAAGTTTATGTTCCCTAATAGGCAACACCTATTTCTCACCTGGGGAGAAATAACCCCAGACACCAGTACCGGCTGGGGACCGACCTGCTGGAGAGCAGCTCTGCTGAGAAGGACCTGGGCATCATGGTGGACGACAGGTTGACCATGAGGCAGCAGTGTGCCCTCGTGGCCAAGAAGGCCAATGGCATCCTGGGATGCATTAAGAAGAGCGTCTCCAGCAGGTCGAGGGAGGTGATCTTACCCCTCTACTCAGCCCTGGTGAGGCCACATCTGGAGCACTGTGTCCAGTTCTGGGCCCCACAGTACAAGAGGGATGTGGAGCTGCTGGAGAGAGTCCAGCGCAGGGCCACGAGGATGATCAGGGGCCTGGAACATCTGCCCTATGAGGAGAGGCTGAGGGAGCTGGGCTTGTTCAGCCTGGAGAAGAGAAGGCTGAGAGGGGACCTGATCTGTGTCTATAAGTGCCTCAAGGGAGGCAATGAGGAGGATGGGGCTGGCCTCTTTTCACTGGTGGTCACTGACAGAACCAGAGGAAATGGCCACAAATTGAAGCATAAAAAGTTCCATGGGAACTTAAGGAAGAACTTCTTGACGGTGAGGGTGACAGAGCCCTGGAACAGGCTGCCCAGAGAGGTTGTGGAGTCTCCTTCTCTGGAGATCTTCAAGACCGGCTTGGATGCAGCCCTGTGCCACGTGCTCTAGGTGGCCCTGCGTGTGCAGGGCAGGTTGGACTAGATGACCTCTAGAGGTCCCTTCCAACCTTAGGCATTCTATGATTCATGGCATGGCAGGAAATGCGTTTGAGCAGCAAATCAGACTGAGTTTTTTTATTATTATTTTATTTTGTTTTAGAAAAAAAAAAAAAAAAACTACAAGAGTAGACACACTTGTGAGGGGCCAAACCATGATTTAATTAAAGAGAAGTACTCAAGACTGTCTGTGTCTAATGAATTGCATGATGGAGAAAAAAGTACAGGTCAGACTTTATTGACTTTTAGTTCCTTACAAGTTATTACCTGGTCTATGGTGTGGGGTGTCCATCAGCTTTATGCTATCACATCTGTGAGGAGTAAACAACAATCTTTACTGCTCTGTCCCTTTCTTTTTTTTTTTTTTTTTTTTCTTTTAGGAAATAGTGATAATTTAAGAGAATTAGTATTACTGATTATTTTACTCCTACATACTTCAAGAGTGAATGGATTTTTTTTCTCTCTCAAATTACAACCCCTGGTTACATTTGAATGCAACAGTTAGTAGTCCTCTCCATCAGCTGCCACCTTGCTATAATACAGAAATAAATGAAATTCCTGGGCAGAAAACTGACCTTTTGATATCAACCATGGAAAATGGATAATTATTTTTACACTGAATAATCCAAAAATAAAATCGATGAATCGTATAACAATGTAAGAGAATATAATTTCCTGATCTTTCACTGCTGAACTCCCAAGGGTAGGTCTATAGTGGAGCATATATGAAGGAAAGGTACTTTCTACTTCTAGAATCAATGAACAGGAGAGATTAGAGAGGAAATGAAGGAGTCTGCACATACAGAAGAGGAAAAATCTGCAGCTTCTGCTGGGAGAAACAGAAGGAAACTACATATAGTCCACAGTTACTGTGCTGGATGTGGGTTACATATATGTCTGCTATAGCTGATGCTAAATCAGGTCATAAGTATACTTGAGACTAAGACAATTTACTTGGCAGTTGTGGTTTTAGGTGAATTTTCTATGAATAAAGCATGGTGTACCCTTAAGAAGAAGAATTATTTTAGAAAACATGAACACTGTGTTTGTAAATTTGCAGTTCAATTTTGAAAATTTACGATTGGAAATCTGAGCTGTTACTTTTTTTGTTATTATTACATTGGAGCTGTTTTTTTTTTTTTTTAATTACACCTGCTAAGAATTATTTCTGAGGTTTTGTTTGATCTTCCACACTTAAATAAAGAGTATTTTGTTTGTGCTCACTCTTCAATTTGTGCAGGCTCACTGTTCCTAAAGCACATGCAAATCTGGGAGGTGGGGATTAATTAGTGAAATAATTAAGCTTAAGGTCAGAATTCAATCACATTGCATTACAGTCTTTTAATTGCTGAAAAGACAAAGTATACAGAATTTTTGTTCAGACGATTGTATCCACTAGAGGTCACCAAATACTGTGCAATTTCTTAAAACAAGTCGACCTGCATCAAAACAAAGTGACCCTCAGCACGCTTCAGTTTTTCCTTTTTGATTTTTGCTGGTTCATTGTCACAAAACAGCCAATAGCAGCTGATAATAGCTACTGGGAGGAATTAACTTGGTCGAAGTTCCTTCTTCCCTTGTTTGTAACTTACAATAACATGATCCAAGTGGATATACTGCAAGCTGTGCTTTCATGTGTTCAATCTTTCTTTGATTTATAATAAGATAAGGAGATTTGATTCATGCTGGAGTCACTTACTCTGAGTGAATTATCTTCAGCAAATATTTTTGTTCCTGCAGGATGCACATGATTTGAAAAGGACCGTGTCAAATACACAGAGGTGGGTGCTGGTACAGGGCCAGCTCTACCTGTAAAACAGTCACCAGAGAGAGGACCCGCAGAAATTCTCGCCTGCAGAAAGGCTGATCATACAAATAACAGCTGGAAAGCATTAGGAGATTTACTGATAAAACAGCTGCCTTCTGCTTTCAAACTAACAAAAAATTGCTGTGTAGAGACCTGTCAAAATGCAATATGTAATCTCCCTCTTTTCTTTTGCTAAATGAGAGAGGGAAAAAATGCAATAATCAGTAACTGTGAACAAGAATTCAGGTGACTAATATTTGAGTCCAAGAAAAAATATGCATCATTTCTGCACCTTCTTCAGAAATACAGGGATATATTAGCATGTCAAGTGCAGTTTTGGTTATATATGTTGTTTGATATGTTGCCATTTTGTAAAATCATCCAAGAAAAGATTCTAATGACAAACATGTTTTAAAATTTGGGTCACTCTGCACTGATGAATCTATCAAGGCCCATATAAAATGGTAAATGACAAAGAAAGTGTGGATAATGTAGTGAGAATTAAAGAGCTTCACAAAAAAAAGAAAGTCACAAACTGTTTTTTGTTGTTCAACCATGATTTTTTTCCTGTAAATTGATGAGAAAAAATAATTTTATTAATCAAATAGTATGCCACATGGAAGCCAGTAATGGCAAACATATCCCTTTCTAGCTAAGTAAAGAGTTAACAGAATCAAAATGTACAAACATTTTCACTGAACCAGGAGAGAAAAGGAAGTAAATATCTCTTGAGTAGTGTGAAAGTAAGATCCTTAATGAAGTGAGTGGATACTGCGTTTGACTGAAATATATAACAATGCTTTTCATGAGGGAAATGATCTCATTCATAAATTTATCTTATGTTTCTTTATGTTTTATCTCTATATTTCTGTAGTGGAATGGAATTTTGTTTTGTAGAAATAGACATATCTTTTAATTAAATGGAAATGACTTCATTACTATATCGAATGAGGAATACAACAGTCACTCTCCTGCACTGTCAAAATGGCAACTGTAAAGACCCCTGTCAAGTCTATCTCTTCACAGTGAAAGATGGTGACAGCTAGCTCTTTAATGAACGTCCACACTGCATAGCACAATCTTGTAGGAATAACAGAGTCAAATTTCAAAACTTCTTTCATCTCATCTGATTTGATAAAGCTTGGCACGTAAAAGAAGAGAAATAACCTTTATGTGCCTCATCAGCTCTCTCGGAGGATTGCCAGGATGCTAAATAGTTGGTTGCCAGTTCAATACTGCCCTTTATTGAAGAAGCAAGACAAAAGTCTTCCTACTTTAACTGAAAGAAAAGAAGTTAAAACAAACAGGTTCATGCACAAGCTGACACTTGCTACAGAGTCCTGAGCCATATGGGAATGCTAAAAATCTCTTTTTTTGAGAGAGAGAGCTGCTGAGGGATGATAAAAATAATAAAAATATATAGGTCCACTATTTTTACTTAAGGAGAAGTCAGAATTTTATTAAAATCTCCCTGATTTCAGAGAAAGAAAGGTTGTCTATATCTGAATTTGAAAGCTGAATCCCTTTTATGTACCAGTTCTGAGCTGCACTTAAAAATATAATTTAACTGGAAAGTGGGAGAATTGAGATCTGATCTATAGAATATTTTTTTCTCATTTTTTTTCTTAGATATTTCCTTCCACATAGAATAAAAGTTACCAAGAAAAGTACACAGAAAGAATAAATCTAGCTATGTAAATTTACTAGAGGATTTTTGCATTTGTACAAAAGGAACTGATTTTTTGATGTTCAGTATTGACATAAATTTGAAAAAAAGCTACAAAAGAAGGCAGATCATAAAATACTCAACTATTCCAAATCTAAAAACATAAGATATATTTCAAGTTTATGATTTCTTATTTTTGACAAGATCCACTGATTACTCAGTTTCATCTATTGCAAACTGACTGCCAAATTATAAAAACTCCCTGACGTCAGTGATCTAAATTTACTCAGCAAAACTTCAGCATTATTTGGAGAGTTTGAGTTGATAAAGTGATTTAGGTGGTACTAGACACCAGTGCCCTAAGTTATCTTAATTTTAGTCCATTATTTCATATTAATATATGACTTCAATGCATATCTTGATACAAAAGATGCAGTTTTCCAGACATACAAAACCTTATGAAAAATGAAATCGTTTATTCATTCAAAAAAAAAAATCTGTAGCACTCTTTCAAAAGAAAGACTTCTTCACATTTGTAAATTATCTTACAGTTTTATCTTATAAAGAAGTGATTTAATAAATAATTTTGTGTCAAGACTAAATATGTTCTCTTTTATAAAAATTTGCTTTGATTTTGAACTCAGCATTTTCTTTATTTTTGATGCATTCCTAATTTGTGTGTTCAGGGGAGGAAGTGGCAGTTACAAGGACAGAGCTAAAGTCCCATGACTGCCTATTATTGCATGGAGAAATACTGAACACTGGCCTTAGAAGATGCAATATAAATTGAAAATAATTTTACTTATACACTGCATTTTATTTAGAAAGTAGTTCTCTGAAGTGGTGCCAGAACATACTGGTAAAAAGTCTTTAATGCACAGCAAGGGTTAGTTTTCTAATGAGGTATGAGACAATTATATTAATCAACTATGTCTTTTCTTACTCTCTCAGGGTAAATAACTGTACTTTGGCTATGCTTGATATTATTGGATCTGCCAAACTTGTCTGCAAGTTAGAGTCCGGGAAGCTCATGCAGACAAACATCTGTGTAATATTTGTCTGGCTACAGTTGCTCTTTAATTTCTATAGAAGGAGAAAAGCTTTTAGATCTGTTCCTAGACTGCTTCCCTTGTTTTTTCTTAATTCTTAGATAGTGACAGTTAGGGTTATCTCATACTTCTGTCAAATATGAAATGACCTTAAAACTAATCTGACATCACACTTTTCCTGTATGTATCTCAATTCTGGTACTGTTAGAACAGTCATCCAAAAGAATCTCTGAGGCATACAACCATACAAAACTTAGTGCTAATGCTGCATATTCTGAAGCTACTGTCACTGGTCCATTACTCATTAGTTACTTGCTCATATACTGATGTCTTCCTTTTACAGATAATTTCTGTAGATCTCATTTTTGCTTCTTTTTATTGAGTTTAATATCCCCATAGCATGCTTACTCAGTGTGAGATTTAGGGAGGCTCATGCATCTATGTGATTTATGTAGATGTGCCTTAAAATCACTTGCATAGCTTTTCAGTGAGTGATGGTTCATATTACTCATTTCCTTACAGTAGTCTCTTTTTCATGGGGAATACACAAAGTACACAGACTTCTGCCTTCAGAAAATACTCCAAGAAGTAATTTGTCAACAGGAGGTTTCATATTGAAATGTGACAAAAATGACTGTTTGCATTATGACACAAGAAATGTGAATTTACTTGAAATTGCACAAACCATACTAAGATGCAGAAGATTCTGGTGTCCTCCTGAACTGCCTGCAGACATTTCTGAGATACAGAAGTGAGAGCGTGCTGCTCCTTTGACCTGTGACAACTCTGTCACTTCTGTCCTGTTGAGCTCAAGCAGCCATCGAGGAGCAGCTCTGCATAAAGCCCTGTCTGACAGAAACACCACCTTTATTTTAGAAGCAGCATTAGCAGCAATACGAGCCCGCTCTCTAAAGCCTCCCACTGTTCAGCTCATCCTGAATGTTGTCTGAAGTGAGATTTAGAGAGGAACACTACATTCAGAGAAAAGAGAGTTTATAGGGATTTTCTTGATAACAATTTCGAAGTGGACTTGATGTGGTGTGCTGCTGAAAACAGAAAAGCTTCCAACTGGCAGCTAATGCAGATACCGTGGTCAAATATAATAGGGAATTAATGAATCTTCAGTTTCATTATGTTTATATACCTTATGTTTCAGGTACATTCATATGTGACAAGTATTATCGAGAAGCTGCAGAGTATGATGCCAAAAAAAACAAGTTCATTGACAACAAAGAAAAGGAAAGGAAAAAAAAAAAAAGAAGTGCTTTCATCTTCCTTTAATAGGTTACTTGGAGAGATACTAGGGAGGATAATTCCTAAGTATCTACCTTTCAACCTCTAATTTAAGCTCCTAAGTTAAGAGATTCAAGTTATCATTTCCTTCAAAAGAACATGGAGCCAGAATAGCATATATTTTTTCTTTTCAGGGTACAGACTTCAAGAAACAAGGGTACTAATATAGCTATTTAATTCAATGCTTACATTATCATCTTATTTTGAATCAACAAAAGGCTTTTGAACTAAATCTGCTCAGCACTCCTGCTTACCATGCTTTGTTTTATAATTCAGGGAAGTCTTGGAAGGTTAGTTGAAAATAACCCAAAAAGAGTGTCCAGTTGCCACAAGGTGATTAAGTCTGCAGAAGCGTCAAAGAGAAACTGATGTAAAATCTTCCAAGATGCAGGTTGGATGGATGTGGGCCAACAGCCATTTTGCTCTGCAAATTGGTTCTTGCTGTGCTGCCCTATTTGCTGTTGCAGGAAAATCCCAAAATCCTTGCTGAATGTTGGTCTCCGTGAATAGCCCCCACAAGCAATTTGCCCATAGTGTCACAAAAACTTGCAGTATTGTTAGAACTGAATCCGCTTGGCTGATACTCAATTTAAAGAAGTTCAGGAATGTCTCAATGACTTATTTCAAGTAGAACTATTTCATGATCCCTATTTCAGGGATGTTTGTCGGGGGAAAGGGTGTTAATCAATTTATTTTTAAGCTTTTATTTTTTTTCTGAAGCACTAACACACTATTTGCAACTAGCAGTCTTTCTTAAACCTCATTATTATCTCCACACTTTCCTACAACTTCTTCCTACAGTGCTTTGTGCAGTGTTGCCTGCATCAAGGAATGTGAAGCTCCAAGCGAGGCTGTGATGGTGCTTTGCTTAGGTGGTCTCAGATTTTTACTTGTATCACCTGTCTGCAGTGACACTTACACGGTCTGGAGCTGGTTGCAAGTTTAACAGTGGAATATTTTTCCCATAGGAGGAAATACTGCCTTAAAAAGAGATTCTGCAGAAACATATTGCAAATCAAGAAGAAAAGCCTCGATGAAGAAAGAAATTCTCTGTGCATCTCTTAACTTAGTCATTTTAGATCTTGCTCCGCTTTTGCATCATTTTCTTCTAGTGATGTAGAGTACTTTTTTTCTGTCTCAACATGGAAAAAATAGAAAAGAAGATACAGAAGATACAATAGAAAAGGTTTTGCAGGTCTCTGCAAAACTAATGCAAAAGTATCCAAATTTGTTTCACTTGTACATCTTGTCTTTAGTACTATGGGAACACGTAGGATGAGGCACAGGGCATGACTGGGCTGGAGCTCTGACCAGAATCTGCTCATCCCGTTATCCCCTTTCCCACTGTGCACCCACTGGCAGCACTCCCATCCATGCTGTGTCCAAGGGGATCAGGACAGGGCCAATAGTGCTGACAGTGGAGAGCATAATTCAGGCAGGGACTGAAGAAAAGATGTGCACCCTTGTCACAGATGGATTTCTTCTCACATAAATTTGAGCTAAATTCAGCCCTCTGCTTTAAGACATATATTTTCTTATGTAATCTCTTTCTCTTTCCTTTCTAAAAATATAAAAGACTGGCAGCTAGCTAACCAAAGCTTTGGTGTTCCAGCAAGGCGCTACGGAAGAAATGGTGCTGCTGAATGTCAAATACCTGTTTGTGTCTACTGGATGTTCTCTAAACATCCCATTACCCTATATGTCAGGGCACTTTTTTTTGGTTGTCGTTTTTATTTTTTAGTTTTTAGTTTACAGTTGTTCTTATCGTAGAATGACTCTTAGTCTTTAGACTTATACATATATTTATATAGATTCTTTTGTTGGATCCTGCATCTCCCTTGCGTCTTGCCTCTTGCATCTTGCTTAGACTCTATCTTGAATATAGTTACGTTTACATACGCACAGTGTGTGGAAATTGTCTCAAAGATTCTCACATAGCTGTCTGTCTCTGAAAGTTTAAATTAACTTTTTAAAGGGATAACATTAAGATGTTCACAGTGACAGGGAAAGATCTGAAAACATTAACATGAATGAAGGTGTTGGTGTATGTGATAATGGAAACTTGTGCAAATAAGTACTTGCTTGGATTGGCAGTTCCAAGTGGCAACTTCCACTGAGGATAATGTCTTTTTTATTTATTTTTTTAACTTATTTTTATTTTTTAATTTTAGAAACTCTTATTATGCTTATTTTTTTCCTGGAATATCCTCTAAAAGCAAATGCAAACTTTTAATTGAAGTAAACTACTTTGAAATGTGTTCCTTTGTGTTCAAGAAGCTTTGGACAACTGCACTTTTTTTTTTTTTTAAGCAAGTATGTTAATTAATAGGCTGTTTTGTAATTTGGCCATTAGTCTGCTATAACTGCATACTCATGTTGAGTAGTCCTTGATACAACCTTCAAATTGAATGGCCAATTGTGACTGGATTTAATCACACTCCAGGAGATGAAAAGCTTTCTCACCCTGAAATGTGAGGTTGGATGCCTTTAATTGGGTGTGCACAAACCCAGGTTTTCAAACAGAAGCTGCTGAGCTTTGTATTTGGGATGAAGCAGCCCACATCCTGGAGATCTATGGCTTACATTGTGCAGGAGATTGAACTGGGTAAAAGCACTGCTCCTTTACAAACATAAAATACATAGATCCAATTTACTATCTACTCCCTTTAATTTTTATGCACACCATTTTATCTCCTTCTCTTTAATTTCTTCCTGAGTTATTTTTTCTCTTATTTAGCTTGTCTTGCTTCTCTTACTCTGCAGTTTGGGTAGATTTTCTTCCTTCATTTGCCATTACCCAATACTGCCAGTAATTGCTTGGCATTTTTTTTCTTGGAGTCAATACTTTTCTATTCATAGGCTTCTCAGAAACAGTTCAGAACTGCACATGTGTACATCCATGAAATAATCTGATCATGCAACAATTAGTCCGTTTGGAGATTTATGTACTTGGAGATGGCTGTTATTAGAAGTAAATAAATAAATAAACTATCTGTAAATCAGTCTCTCTCATCAAATCACATAAAAATCTTTGAAATATTGAAAAGTCCCAAAGGAATCCATTCAAAGGCAGCCGGTTTCAGTAGTGTTTCTGGTCTTTTTTAGTCATAACCTAATTGGTGATGCCGATAAAGCCTGTTCATTGAAGGAATATAAAGTCTCCAGACATAATCCTTATCAGGTTGATCTTTAGTATTCATGTATTCAATACACAGAAGAATGGCTAGGCAGCACCCTTGCATCAGATTATAAATATAAACTGCAAAGATTGTTATTTTTTCCTGTTTTTTTTATATCAAGAAATAAAAGGGAAAAAAAGCAAGATAACATTAGAGGGAGCTGTTGTTCAACAGAAAACAAACTCCACCAAACCCAACCCCAGATAACACTAATATTTCAGAAACCTTTCCTTTCTTACAGGAAAAATAATAGCAATAAATACAATGCACCAAAAAAAAGGGGGAATGAGCGAGTAGGACAAAAGCCGTGGCAGTTGAAAAAGGAAATACGATGATGCTCGGTGATGTGATGAGTGCATCCCATAACGCTGATCTTGCTGCTCTGCTGTGGACGATGTGCTTAGAAATGTCAGTGCCACAGTCTCCCTGCAGCCAAGCCACCCAAGCCCTCGACCTAATTAATGTTGTGTGGCTCAGCAGGGCATCCTTCGGGTTTGTTCATTAGGTTTAAGAATAAAGCCTGACCTGCTCTGCCGTGCTGGGAAGAAAGTGTGAGTGAGAGGGGAAGAAAGACCGAGCGGGCGAAAGGAGTTAGGGGCACTACCCCTGGACAACTAACATGCAAGNATCCCATAATGCTGATCTTCAGATGGCACAGCGGGGCTGCTCTGCTGTGGACGATGTGCTTAGAAATGTCAGTGCCACGGTCTCCCTGCAGCCAAGCCACCCAAGCCCTCGACCTAATTAATGTTGTGTGGCTCAGCAGGGCATCCTTCGGGTTTGTTCATTAGGTTTAAGAATAAAGCCTGACCTGCTCTGCCGTGCTGGGAAGAAAGTGTGAGTGAGAGGGGAAGAAAGACCGAGCGGGCGAAAGGAGTTAGGGGCACTACCCCTGGACAACTAACATGCAAGAGCAGAAGGGTGTCACCTAGCAGGCATCGTTTATCTTTATTGACCCTGTATTTTTCAATGGCTTCTTTTCCTGCCCTGCTAGCTTAGGCACTGAGCCTGGCTCCAAAGGATGCATCTGCCAGCCAGGAGAGAGCTGTGCTTCTAATTGGAGCCATCTTTTAACAAAACACCACCAATTTGTTTGTCCTATTCACTTTCATGCAAGCAGGATACAAAGCTTGGGGCTTGGTGCCTTGTAAGAGGGACTGTTGGCTCCTTTTGCTTGCCTGAACCATTCACATCTCAGTCTCTGGACTGAAGTGATGATCTGTTTTCCCAGATCCTAGAGATTATCAGTGCAAATTGGACTGTAGTGAATAAGTAAGAAGTGAGAGCATTAACATAAGGCATAATTAGGTTTCAGAGAAGTAAACGAGACACATTTTTAACACAAGATTCTGTGACATTGAGTCTCAACAGATAACAGTAAAGGAAGTTACTTTTATATTCTATTTAATTTAATTTAATTTTTCTTTCAGAACACCAATTACAAAGCACAGTAAGGACTTGTACTGATTTTCTGGTTCGGCATGTTTTTTCTTCCTGGAAAATAAAATGAAAACATTTGCTAGTAATGAAAATGAATAGAATCTCAGCCCTTTGGTGAACAATTAAAAGTTTATTTTTCTCTAAATTTTCTTTATATTGCTTGGAATATCAGACAGTTGTAAACTTTTGAGATTTTAATCTTTTGTGCATTGTCAATATTTTCATGGACACAAAAAATAGTTCTATATTTTGTATATTTTATATAAATAAATAAATATAAATAGTTCTATATTTTGTAATTTATTTTGTACCTTTCTACAACATTCCTCTTGACTTGAATTTTCTTTTCAATTATCTTGGAGACACTTCCTCATTTTACACACTCATCGCAGGAAAAGCCAGAGAATTGTGATTCCATAGATACAGATCTTGAAAACTTGAAGATAAAATGAAAACAGCAATAGATATGCAGCTCCAGAAAGCTTCTTTCACTGAGGACTACAGCCCTAAGGCCTACACAACCGACCTTTTAAGAGCAGAAAATAAGATACAGCACAGTGTTTCCACTGCATCGCAGTGCTTCCCTGTATCACAGTGTCTAACAGCTCCATCCTATCCTCTGGGGAATGTTGCTTTCTTATATGGTCTTTCAAAATGAATTTCAGATAAGGATTGGTCTCGATGATTTTTTATTTCAGAAAAATAAAAGCAGTAAAAAACAAAAATAAAATCATTTTAGGAAGAGCACAAAGTTTCCCTTAATCTGCAAGCCCATTGATTTTGAATTCTCTAAGAACTGCCCAATACATAATAAGCAGAAGTCTCTGTAAAAATGCACCAGTAGCTGTACTTACTGAACTTCTGCATATATGAAAGAATCTTATTCAGATCAAGCTATAATTTAGCTGAAAATCAGAAAGTTTAAATCTGCCTTTTTGGTATTCAAAAGAGCATTCTACTGCAATGCCTCTTATAAGAATATGACATTGTCTAAAATTTTAGATTTATTGGTGATTTTTACCCTGCTTGAATCACATTTCCTATGTACTGAAATGAATTTAAGTGTTTTTGTTTGTTTGTTTTTTTGTATTTATACATAATCTAATTTAATTAGAATTTAGATCTTTGTATTGTGGACAGTAGTTAGTTTAATTATAATGGCATTCAATATATTCATCATCATATTACGATTTTTTCTACAACTTAGGAAACAGGGGAAATACTGCAAAATTATAATATTAAACAAGTTCATTTTTGTATCTTCAGTAGCAGTAAAGTATGGTTTTGTTTATATCCAAAAGCTGAGCCCTGAAGAAAGAGGGCTCAGAAAGATGCCATGTGCAGAATTTGATTTTAAAATATTAATAATGAAATGGAGTTTTCCTGAATTTCCACAGTTATTAGAAAAGGAAGCACACTTCATTCCAGATAACCTTTTTACTCTCTCCCCCTCCTATTGTATGTATTCCCTCAGTACCAACTCTGCTAATGGAATTATTTCTAGCAATCACCAATAGAGATGGAAAATGGTTTTTCTTTATGAAAAGACTTTTATGAGACATATATTAAGCAGTCAGGTCTGAAGTGCACATAACCCTCAGATGACAATGCATTGTGCAAGGGAAAAAATCTAGGGCAAGGTATTTCAGTTCTTACAAATTCTTAACTTAGGGCTTGGTTCTTTTCAAAAGGTCATATATTTCTGCAGAAAGAATAATTTTAGTAGCAAAACAAAAGTATATATTCAATTTTTTCTTTACACCAGTAAGTACTGCATTCTCTGTGCCCAGGTAATTGTCTTTTTTCAGTCATCATTCCAGATGATAATTTCTAACTTTTGTATGATTTTCATTTTAGATGCTGATCATCTCTTGCTGTTTTGGTTTCTGTTGGTCCTTATTGAATGATTTTTCTAGTATTTTGTAGTATAATGCCTGAGATACTTGTAAGAGTTTCACTATGTGCATCAGAGGAATTCCTTGTATTTAATTGCTTTTATTTCTTGCTCTTTGGCTAGGGACTTAATTGCCAGCCATGCCGTGTTCAAACTGCAGTTAGGAAACATAAGATTAGTATAGTGTTGCTGACCTAATTAACCCCACCCAGCCACTTCTGTCAGAGCTATTAGACTGGGATCTAGGATACAAAATGTAAAACCAAATGTCACAAACAAACAAACAAACAACACTAAAAGACAGCTTTGTCAAAGGCAGGTAGCTGAAGCCGATTTGTCTTCTCTTATTGGCAAAGGCTCCTTGAAACTGAGCTCATGGAATTGAACTGAAATCAGTTCAGTGAAATTGATCACTCTTGCCATGGAGTTCTAGAGAGTAGCCAGGTACCATCTGTTTTTGAAATATAAGAAACCAAAAAATAAATTATAGGTCAGGAAAAAAAAAAGAGTGAACACACAATGCACTTGTTTTTCAGAAATGAAGGTAGGCTATCACTTATTTTTCACTCAGGCACTGGTATTTATAGAAAGAGAGAAAATCTGGCACACTAACTATCTGATAGAAACATGTACAATAGCATTTTTACCTCTGTAATTATTTAAATTAATGCTACATCTCAGATATGGTAGCAAATTCCATGATCCTGCACTTTCATTATGTGATTGACCAGAAAAGAGATATTTGAGAAAATGATCTTGCACAGTCTTGCACCTCTGAAAATATACACGAAAGTCTGTGTTGCAGTCAGTACCCACATTGGTACTTTTGCACCTTGGATATTTATCTATTACTGTGCTAAAGAGAAACCATATACTATTTGGATAGTAAAGGATATTTTGCAACCTTAAATGTTTCTTCACAGCCTTACAGAAGTTAGTTTGATGAGATGACAGTCCAGTGACTGTCCCTGAAGGTAATTTTTCTCCACTTTTTTTTTTCCTTTTTTTTTCCCTGTAATTTCTCTCTAATTTGTCTGTCAGTACAGGAAATCCAGTCCAGCTGATTGTGATGATTTTGACTTAAGTTGTGCTAAGTTAGACAGAGAAGTCTTCCTCAAACAGAACAAAGTTCTCACATGACTCCAAGGCTGCAATTTTCATAGAAGACACTCCTGCCTCTGTCTATGTATGGAACTGGTCCATCTCATCTTCTGGTAACTTTGGAAATTTGTACTAAGAGAACTTGGCCACAGTAAAACCACAAAGGAGATCATCTACTGTTGAACAACTTTAGAAGAGGAAAGGATTTGAAGACCACTAAAAACTTACATTTAAAATTACCAAAACATTGTCAAAATTTCTGCATATGTATGAATGAACTCTTCCACTTCCTGGGGATTTTAAGGCCATCTGTACTACGAAGCATGTGAGAAGTCTTTGTAGGCAGAATGTTGAATTCCTTCCCTCCAAATGAGGCAGCCAGTCAGTCTGACCTTCCCTTGAAAGTACTTATCAAGTTTAATTCATCAGATCTGTTTTAAGCGTCTGTGTTAGGAAAAATGATAGTACTTCAGAAATTCTTACTGATGCTTTTTACTGACTACAAGAGGAAAGCAAGTGATTATTTTCTGAATAGCATATTGTGTCCTAAACACTATCTGTGCTGAATCCAGCTAAAGGCTGATTCTTTGAAAGTCTTTATTCTCCTAGCACAGTGTAATGATAGAAAGGTTTACCAAATACTTATTTTCAGCAGATGTAATGAAACCATTCGGTGAAAATTGACTGTCTTTTCCTTTGAATTCATGAAGAGATCTTCTTCTGGAAAAGATGATTAAGGGACTGGAGCATCTATCTATGAGGAAAGACTAAACAGCTGGGCCTGTTTAGCCTGGAGAGGAGAAGATTGGGAGGAGATCTTATCAGTATGTATAAATACATGAGGGGAGAATGTAAAGAAGATGGAGACAAACTCTTCTTGGTGATGGACAGTGACAGGAAAAGGGCTAATGGGTGTAAATTGAAACACAGGAAGTTCCATCCCCATATGAGGAAGAACTTCTTTACTCTGAGGGTGACAGAGCACTGGAAGTTGTGGAGTCTCCTTCTCTGGAGATCTTCCAAAACCGCCTGGATGTGACCCCGTGCCATTTACTCTAGGTGTCCCTGCTTGAGCAGGGAAGTTGGACTAGATGATCTCTAGAGGTCCCCTTCCAACCTCAACCATTCTGTTATTCTGTGAAGTTTTCCCTCTTGATATTGGGAGGTGTAGGGAAGACTTTGAATGGGGTAGACTGGTTGATCCAGGGTTAATGACATGCTCTGTGCATGTTATTAATAAGAGGAGAAACACAGCCCAGCTGAACTCAGGCCAAGGAAGAAGAAATAAAAGAGCAGAACTTCAGTTCCCAGGAAGGATTTACCTGAAGGCTGTAATTTATTAAATTATTTCTGACAACTAATTCCTTGGAGAGGGGTCTGACTCTGAAATGCTTTTTTGAAATTAATTTTGAGACTGGTCATGACTAGGGAGACAAACTAGGTACTCCAGTCCCTGCTGAAAGATAACCATATCCTGATTGTCAATTTACTGGTGGCCTCTGTATCTTCAAATGCTTCCTTGATTAGGTGAAGTTGACTGTCCATGTGGCATTGTAGAAGAGAGGCTGAACAAGTGCTTGAATCTGTCAGTCTCATGGTCTCTCCCTCAGCCTAAAAAGGAGAAGAAATGACATTTTAATAATTTACATCACAAATTTTGACTCTTGCTTCACTCTGATATATTTATTTTCAAGGGAAGGAAAGATTCCTTTCATTCAGAAGCTCATTGCTTTTGCTTTCAAGATGTGCTACATATAACAACAGTTTTATAGGTACATTTTCAATATCTGTGCCCATTACAGATCACTAGAGCTTCAGGGTTTCACCCCAAAAGTTAATTTCAAGTAGCATGTTCTGTGACCAAACACTATCCCTGACCAAACACTATCCCAGACCCAGGTTTAAGTTTTGTTAATCTGCCTTTTGTTTTCTTAACAAAAAAAAAAAAAAAAAAAAAGAAAAAAACTTCTGTCACTCCATTTAAGAGTTTCTGCTCAGTTTCACAGAAAACTTAGAAGCCTATTTTTGTATATTTTCCTCTCTCAGTTGCTATCCATTGAAAGGAATTATTCCGTTTCCTTAAACTGAAGCTATAATACATAACTTTTCCTTTAGTTCTTTGGTTATCCAAAGCTAGAGAACAAATATGAAGCTGTATCCAAACCAAATCTACTACTGAGGACTTAGATTATTACTAAATACTGATTCTATTGTTATCTTTAAATATATGTGAAGAAAGATATTATAAGAACTAACTCAGAAGACAGCACAAAAAGGAAATAAACAGGGATAAATATGTGGGAAGGAAAAAAAATACTTATTAGTCTGTTTGAAATGTTTTAGAATCTAATAAAAATGCAACAGTTATTATAAATAAATTAGTGTTACTGATACTAACAATCATAGTCCAAATTATCTAATGAATACAGAAAAATCTCATTAATCACACTATTAAAATAGATATACCAAAGGTACCAACCTTCTCTCTGGTGCTGCATCCACCATTCCAGTCTTCTTTTGGGCCATAAAGTTGATGACTTCTATGTGGATGGAGAGGTGTTGAAAGTCACCAGTGTCCCAAGCCCGTAGCCTGGAAAGCAGTATTTTAAAGGGAAGACCTTCTCCCTCCTCTTTCTGGGAGGAGTATGCTATCAATGGTTTATTCTTCACTTTCACATTAGCATGCACTTTAGCTATTTTTGATACATTTTTTTACACAGTATCACTTTTTTTTTTTCTTTCGTGGTCTCGAACTCCATATTACATCCAAATTAAGTGTATGCATGGTGTCCATAATGTATATCAGAGATTTAGTTTTTGTTCTATTGGTACCACCAAAACTAGCATTACTCAGCTCCTAAGTCCGCATTTTTTTTTTTTTCATTATCAGTGTTTGACCACCGGTGATTTATTCATAGTCTTTGGGGCTCCTATATCATCTTGTGTCCACACTCTCCAAGCTGATTCTCTCCTCCTCTTTTTGTACTTCTCTACACCACATGATGAGGGTCATCGGTAGTGCATTCTACATAGAATAACTACATGCTATCACTATGTATCACTTAGAGAAATATATCAAAATTATTGTAACAAAAGGGACTACTTCTTGCAGTTGTCCACAGCTAAGCAAGACTAAAAATAATTGGGCAACCCTGTCATTAGACAATTACTGTTACAGCTAAATGCGAATCCTCCAGGAAAGCCTATGATAAGCAAAGCTAAGCAAGCCTGACAAGTCTCAGTCCTGAGGCCTTGCAGAGTCAGGACAAATCCTTTAGCCTATTATTAGCAGTAAGCAGTATTTACTGAACAGCATGAAACTACTCTTTCTGTCTTAGTTTTCCTTAGTTCCAGTCTGAAATCAGGCTCTGATATGTTCTCTGCATTCCTGCAGGGATTGCAAGTATCTCAGGAGAATTGGTGATTTTGGTGGGTTTTTTTTTGTTTGTTTGTTTGGTTGGTTTTTTTTTTTTTCCTTATTGTATGCTTATGTCAGTCTTTAAACATACCACTATTACTCCCAAAACTCTTTACCCCTTTAAGGTGCTTTAGAGCTGTTCATTTCCTTCCACTATTGTGACATTTCAGAATGTATAAAAAAGTGGAAAAATATTAGCTACTCAGCTATGTTCTACTTTTGTATAAAAACTTTTTCAAGGTAATTCTATTCTGTATTTGAAAGTTTGTAGCAGCTATTGGTAAGCAAATTTCTTCTGTGCTGACATATGCAGGATGAAATGTTAGTTGTAGGGCTAGTTGTAAGTAGCTCTAGGTCAATATCTCTCTACCTATGCTTTTATGATTAAATTAAAATAAAAATGAATAACAAATGCCCTGCTTATATATAAACTAATGACAACATTTATCTTCCTTTAGGTGTTACACTCAGGCGAAAGAATTTAGGGTCATTAAGTTAGTTGTGGATTTCTGAAATTAAGGATGGGATTGCTCTCATCTATTTTCCCTATGAGCTAATGATGGGATGAATAAATCTCTGAAAGTGCCTATTTCTCTCCTCTGAATGCAGAAGGAGGCTAAGTAATTTCCTTGATGTACACACCTACATCTGTTCTGATGAATCCATCTACAAAAAAAGATTTAAGTGGTGAAGTATCTGTAATCTAAATGTCTAAACCTAAGAAAAGTTGTATGAGATGAGCACTACAGCTCCAAAATAATTAAGAATTTTAAATGCACTGACTATCATGCTTTAAGTCAGAATATGTCACATATTCTTTTCCACCTAGGAAGACAGGAAGAGGACGTATGTCACTAAATAAAAGGAAAAGCTAGCTCTGATGCTTGTTGCCTGGAATATTACAAGAATCCAGTTCTTCTGGATTCTTATTTCTTAATTCTTCTGAGTAATTCTATATCCACACATGTTATCAGATGTCCTAATTCCATACCTAGTCATGAGTCTTCTCATGTAACCTAGTTGTGCTGTAGCTATTTAGATCGAAAAAACATGATCACAAGGAATCTGATGACTAGACAGATTGAAGTCTATCTTTGGAAGGCCTGTGATCATTAAAAGATTTGACTGAATTTGATTTGATGAAGATGATTAAGGGACTGGAGCATCTCTCCTATAGGACTGAATGAGAGTTGGGCCTGCTTAGCCCGTAGAAGAGAAGGGTGAGGAGGATCTTATGAATGTGTATAAGTGTCTTAGTGCAGGATGTCAAGAAGACTAAGATAGGCTATTTTCAGTGTTGTCCAGCAATAGGACGAGAGATAAAAGGCACAGACTGAAACAAAGGAAGTTCCATCTGAACACGAAGAAAAACTTTTTACTGGAAGGGTAACAAAACACTGGAACAGTTTGCCTAGCGATTTTTGAGTCTCCTTCCTTGGAGATATTTAAAAGCTGTGGATACCAACCATCCAGTATGTTTACTGTAGGGAACCCTGATTGATCAGAGTGATTGAGCTAGATGATCAACAGGGGTTGCTTCTAACCTCAACCATTCTGCGATTCTGTGATAATATAACCTAACTTTTTTTGCATTGTTTATTCATGCCCACCTTATATGTAAATTCATAAGGAAGAAGACTTCAGGGTTGCTAATGATATGGATTCAAAGGGGAAATAAGGGCATAGACCTTTCACTTTTTAAAAAAGTCATCCAAATTTAAAGATGTCAAAGTTCTAATTAAAGGATCTTGATGTTCACAGAAGTTATACCAATTTTCTTGAAGAAATTTCATTAATTTATGTAAGGGGATGCTAAGCTGCTTTCTTGTCTATATACTGCTTATTTTAAAAATATCCACGTAATATGTTAAATATATTAAAATTGTATTTGGCACATATTAAAATTGTATTTGGCACATATTTATATTAGACAGGGAAGACTACCACATTAGAGAGTTTTCTACATATTATTACTAAGCAGTCTGTTATTGGTTGCTCTCATAGAAGATAATTGTGTTAAGCAAGTGAAGTCATTTCTGTTTGTCTTAATGTAATCACTGATACAATTCTTCCATTTGCTTAGCATGAAAAGCAAATTATTATGTAAAACAAAAACAAAAATGAAGCAAAAAGAAACTTTCTGACATGTTCTTGACTTCCACTGATGAAGGATTTGCAAACTCTTCTGGAGAATAAGGAATTAGTTAACCCTACTTTTGAGGAAGAACAATGAACTGGGATTCCCATTCACTCTGCTTTCTATGATCTTCTTAGAAAGCACCCCGTTTGATTTGTTAAAAGTATTTAAAAAGTTAATGCAAAAATAATATANGCAGGTCGAGGGAGGTGATTCTACCCCTCTACTCAGCCCTGGTGAGGCCACATCTGGAGTACTGTGTCCAGTTCTGGGCCCCCCAGTACAAGAGGGATGTGGAGCTGCTGGAGAGAGTCCAGCGCAGGGCCACGAGGATGGTCAGGGGCCTGGAACATCTGCCCTATGAGGAGAGGCTGAGGGAGCTGGGCCTGTTCAGCCTGGAGAAGAGAAGGCTGAGAGGGGATCTAATTAGTGTCTATAAGTACCTCAAGGGAGGCAGTGAGGAGGATGGGGCTGGCCTCTTTTCAGTAGTGGCCAGTGGCAGAACAAGAGGAAATGGCCACAAACTGAAACACCAAAAGTTCCACAGGAACTTAAGGAAAAATTTTTTGACAGTGAGGGTGACAGAGCACTGGAACAGGCTGCCCAGAGAGGTTGTGGAGTCTCCTTCTCTGGAGATCTTCAAGACCGGCTTGGATGCAGCCCTGTGCCACGTGCTCTAGGTGGCCCTGCGTGTGCAGGGGGGTTGGACTAGATGACCTCTAGAGGTCCCTTCCAACCTTAGGCATTCTATGATTCTATGATTCTATGATTCTTGACTTCCACTGATGAAGGATTTGCAAACTCTTCTGGAGAATAAGGAATTAGTTAACCCTACTTTTGAGGAAGAACAATGAACTGGGATTCCCATTCACTCTGCTTTCTATGATCTTCTTAGAAAGCACCCCGTTTGATTTGTTAAAAGTATTTAAAAAGTTAATGCAAAAATAATATAACCAGAATCTTTCCATAAAGTATCTACACTGCCTCTACATACTCTTTAGATGTGGGCTGAATCAACACACTGTTACAACATGTACTAGGGTCTGCAGTCATGCATGTCACACATGCGAGTACTCATGGACTGAATGGAACTTTAAATTTTGGAGCAGTATCTGTTAGTGTGGTGGTTAAACACTAAGCACATTTGGCAAGCTAATGTTATGAATTTATGTGTCACCACTAGAAGTGGCTGAATGCAATAAAGAGCACTTGTAAACATTTGCATCAGCGAATATTATAAATTTGAATTTAAATGTTAACTTTTTTTTAGCTTTCTAATGAGCACATTTCACTACCTCTACTTAGTATCATAAGTACAATTGAATTATCTTTAAAATGTTTGTCTTACCATCTTAAAAGCTAGTTGTGATTTTAGGATGCATATTCATTCAGAAACATTAATATTTAATTTGCCTGCACAACAGAAGTTGCAAGCACCATAGATGGTCTTTGCTGAGCATAAGAGTATAAGAAATACTCTATTGGTTCAGATCAACAGCCCATCTAGTCCATGACTTTTTCAGTCCATGACTTTCCATGGCCTTATAAAATGTTGTTTAGACAGAGCAAGCTACTTTCAAATGGTGCATTCCTCCTGTATTTTCCCAACACCCAAACCTGTTGTAATAAGGATATTAGATGATACACTCTCTCACTCCCCCCGACATCTATAATCAATAATCTTTATTGCCCATGAATTTGAATACTCACTTCTTGAACAAGCTGAAATGTCTGCTTCCACAGCCTCATGTAGCAGCCAATTCCAATAGTTTATTACTGAGATAGTAAACTCTATTTGCTTCTGCTGATGAAACAATTTTGGACAATAAAAAGTCAATTTCTGACTATATATTTCATGAACAGATCATAGAGATTCATATTTATCACACAAATTATTTATAGCATATGATTTTCCCAAACTTTGTTATTATTCTAGAATATGGATCAGTAGATTATCAGACCCCAACACATAATTTTCCTGGTATGCCCTAACAACTGCTGTTTCAGTGCCAAATCTTTCAGTAATGGCAAAAGACTTGAGAATTCACAGCTCCAGCTCTATTGCCTGAAGAATGATCTTATGCTAGTAAATAAATGTCTGAAAATCATTGTGTCGTATTGTGTTTTATTTTTGTTAATGATCATTTACTTGTTAGATTTGGTTTTATTTTTATTTGGCTTTCCAAAGTAAAAGTGTAGTGTGCCCAAAACACATACTGTGCTTAAAAGACATATTGTCTTTAGTGAGAGAATTTAAGATGTGCAATGTTTTCTTTTCAAAATAGAAATATGAAGAAAAGTACTAGAACAGGTAACAATCTGTTTGTGGTAAGTCAGGGATTCCACATTTCCCAAAGTAAAGTACATTTAGAAAAACTACTTCTAAATACACTTTAGGATATGCCAACTTTCATTTCTCATTTCTCTACTATTCTCATCAGTAATGAATTTATTGGAAAGCAGAGAGGAATTGAAGGAGTATGGCATTAACATTTATGATTAACATTTTTCTAGAAGATGTTGAATTTAAAATTACAATGAGCACTTGAAAAGCAGCAGAGCAATAATGCTGAAAGGCACATTTAATGAGAAGATCTGGTTCTTTCTGAAATCACCTATTTTGTGGTGTTATTTCTGTCTGAATGTTTGTGTAATGTGATAACATTCATCTTCATAACAACTTTGATGACAGATTCCAGATATATTGACCTTGGTGAAAGATATTTTTTATGTTGCATTCTAACTGAAAAGGAAATACTGAATTTTGCAACATTCAGACCAGTCACAATGAAGCATAGATTTGTACTTGTATACCATTTTTCCCCTGTTCTTCCCTGTAGCATGTGATGAGACTAAATAGCATTCTTGATATTTTCTTTTGTGTTTTATTCATGAAAAATATTTGATATGTGGGAGATCATACTTCACTATCCTTTCTTCCAGACAGAAGAAGCTCTTTTTTCCCTAGTTACACTGGGAAAAGTAGAAACAAAACAAAACAAAACAAAATTTGTTTCTGTGTATGTTATATCAGATACAAGAAATCTTGAAAACATATTGTTGAAAAAGTCTAATTATCCTTGCCATTCTTTCCTTCTACTCATTGTCACCAAATGTCTATAGAAGTTTCTGTTATTTTCTTTTAAAATCCTTTGGGGAAGGAAGTCTGTGAAACTTTGTTGAGCAATTTGGCGAATATACATACCTTCAGCTCTCAGAGAAAGATGAAAGCCAAAAATTGACTTTTTCTTTTCAAATAAGTAATGCATAGCACTAGATCAACTGACACTTGCTGCAGTGTTTTTGCCACTTCCTAGCCAATCCCACCGCATTATTCAGCTCCCGTGGGAATTATTTTTGCTTTGCCAGCACAAGATATGCTATCATGAAATTACAGCTTATATCACTTCTTGGTCTGTTGGCCTGTTATGACTGCGTTTCATTTCCAGCTCATAAAATTTGATGTTTGTAAATGGCAAGCCCATCATTTCTTATCACAGTATGTCCAGCATAACTGACATTAATTATAAAACTCTCCATCATACCAGGATACTGTACTGAAATAACCATGAGAAGAAATTGCTGCTAGGACTTCTGTCATCAATTGGACATGTACTTTCAACTTGTTCCTTGAAAAATAATGTAGATTATGCCTCTGGTTATGACTTGGTGAATGTTATTTTAATAATAGATAATGGCTATTACCGATTCTCTGAATAATTTTAAAAGATAGGAATAGAAAATTTTATCCAGAGGTGAGGCAGGCATACAGGAACAACTATTCACAGCTCTGCCGCATATTTTTTTCTGACCTGTATCTGGAAATAAACATGCTATATCCCTTGGTTTAAAATAAACAAACTGTTCTGTTTCTTAAACAAATGATGGTCATGTACGTATAACCTGTGACAATTTGTTGTTGTCTGAGGGTAATGCTACACTTCGTTCCCACCACCACCACCCACCCACATAAAAACACACACACTATAATGGAACTTTAAACTTAAAAAAAAATAAAGAAAACCTATAAATATATGAACTTGACAACTTGATAAAATAAAGGCCTGCTACTTGTTTATTGATCATTATTGCGTTTGAAAACATTGAAAATAAAACCTTATATGTCTGCTTAAGCTTATCCTGAATTCATTCTACATACCAGTGAGAAAATCATTTCAGGTATGTATGCATCAGAAACTTGTTATAAAACATAACTGAAAGACAATATACCTCATAACATTTCCAAGCCTTTGATTTATTTTTGTAATTAAAGAAGGCCCTTTAATTGGCGTCCTACAAAATAGTATGCAGAGCTTTTCCATTTATTCTGGTGACAATTAACCTGCATTTATTTCCATAAGAAGTTATTTCTCTATTCACCTCAGAACACTCAACAAAGGAGAAAAGATTTTTGGCCTCTTGCTTTGGATTCTCCCCAGACTGCCTCTGTTTGAAATAAGGAATTCTGTAGAAAATCTTGTCTTTTCATTCATTTACTGAGACATATTTCAGAAACACAGGAGCTATTATATTTTCCTGCTCAGACTTACCATCAGTAGCTTGTCCATAATGAATTTGCAGGCTAAGAAGACTTTATGAGACTAGAACTAAAAATCAAATGAATATCCAGTGGCAAATTGTTCTATCTCAATTATGAGAGCTAATTTATTGGCTGAATTTATTGGC
The DNA here is from genome assembly GCA_013389825.1 of Crypturellus undulatus. Classification (NCBI taxonomy): domain Eukaryota; kingdom Metazoa; phylum Chordata; class Aves; order Tinamiformes; family Tinamidae; genus Crypturellus; species Crypturellus undulatus. The sequence goes on from VWPW01009209.1 coordinate 879,962, forward strand.
GAATCCTCTAACTTCCAGGCAACTGTGTCATTCTAAATATCACAAGGAGAAGGAATGAATATTCTCTCCCCTCCTTCATAAGAGTCTCATGATCTGGTCACCCCTCTCAGGAAAAGAGGGAGACAGTGACAAGCTTACCTTTATCTTTTGCACATTATGGCTTTGTATTCCTACACCTAGGAATAGTCCAGCTGTAGAAAATTCCATTCATGGTCTGTTTTTAGGAACAGTGTCCCTATAAGAGGTAAGTGTTTCTGTCAGCTTAAAAGACAGTAGAAACTGTCCCTTCATTTTGTGCACAACATTTCCTAATATGCTACTAAAATACCCTGTGTCAAGCCATAAAGAGAATTTCAAGATTGTCTGTAGATGTTATGATTGTTCTTCCAAGTGATTTTGGAAAAAGAACTGTAGAGGGGCTTTTTTTTTATTTAGTATTTTTTTCCCCTAAAATGGGAAGAGGAGGTAGTCCACTTTTTCTTTTCAAGACAGAGCTCCCGATACTACTTGGTGATAGTAAAACAGCTACATTGAAAGTCAAAATATTTATGAAGACTGAATATATGCTAGGAAGTTACTAATGGTTAACAGCTTAATGAAGACTGGTAGCAATAACCATGCTTGCTCTTCTTTTGTGGCGATCAGAAAATAATGAGAAAATAGCAAGTTCCCTTATACTTTCAGTGAATGTAAATGCTTAAAAACAGGCTGTTGCCAGACAATAGCTAATGTGCAGGAGCATATGGCCCCTTAGAACTGCTTGTGTGTGAATACATTCAAGCTTGTATTTTCAGTACTGAAAATTAATTTCCACAGCTTCATGAAAAATGGAATGGACTGAAGTAAGCTGTAGATTGAATGCAATCTTATACAATATGTGCTTCACTCAGTAATCCCATTTATACTCAATTTTGCTAAGCCCTAGACAAATATGGCGGAAAAGCACTGAGATGGTCCTAATATTTATGATACAAACATTTACCTTTTTTGCTTAAACATGCATCTCAAAGGCAGACTGGGTGGACACATCATACTTGCTTTTGCCTTCCATAGGCAGTGGGGCAGACATTTACAGGGTATATAATATGACACACAACATCCTTTCGCAGGGCTGTGACCAGCCGCTGTTATCCCCATAGGACAGCAGTGACTCTGGGCTCCTGGCTTTTACTGAACCACAAGCTGGCCAGGATCCATGGTCACCACCTCACATAGACACAGGACACTGCTAGTAACAGATTTTGTTTAGCTTCTTCCGGATATTTTTGAACTGAGAAAGCACTTTCCACCATCGAGGCCTTAATATAGCCCTTGGCTCTAGCCTATTTACCAGGTTAGTGTGAGGATGAGCAAGGGAGACGACTGAGCATGGGCACCCCTACAGTGTAGCTAGGCAAGGATTAAAGGTAAAGATCTGAGCTTAATCCAGCTCTGGAGCCAAAGCCTTAGTGCCTCAGGACCCTGACAGCTAGTGTGAAGGCAGGGGACAAGAGAGGCTGACACACACTTTCTTCCTGAGTCCTAGTCAGGGTGGTTTGAAGTCCAGAGCTTCATGAGATACAGGACTGCAGAGGGCACCCTCCTGCACTCACAGGCAGTTCAGGGAGAAAAATACTAATCAGAGTTCAATCATATGAAAACCTAAGAGTCCTGAAAGGCTAAGCTAGTGCAAAGTGTTACTTAAGAATGAAGAAAAACAGACGTTCTGTAGTTGGAGGCTGGAGATACGATACAGGCCTCATGAGATGCTCAGTATAGGTGATGGCTGTGGAGGATGAAAAGGGAGGACTGGAACACAGAGCATGGCAGGCATCTGCAGTTAATGAGAGACTACTTTGTGGTGCTTCAGATTTCCAAAGCACCTGAATAAGGAATGCAATTTGTCAAACCTAAGCACTCCCTTCTTGAAGGTGAACAGCAGGTCCAGCATGCAAATTAGAGATTAAAGTTTGTAAAGGGTAAAATAGGGGCCATACAGGAACTTTCATTAATGCAGACTCAAGTCCCTTTCTAGGCTTGTCTCTGTCATTACTTGCCATCTTGTGTTTATATGCATGACAGTTTTCTTCAGCACCAAACAGAATCCAGGCTCTGAGTATTTTGACGTAAACAGTGGAAGATTTTCAGCCAATAATCTCTAATTCAGTTGCTTTTATAAAAGCAATTACCAGAACCAAAAAAGAAGTATGTTTAGTCATCCTTTCAGCTATTTCCTGGAAAAAAAAAACTTTCTGTCTTTCAGTGTATTTGACAATCAAACATTTATTTCAAAACAAAACCAATTTTCATTTTGGTGGAAGGCAATAAAAATGAATTCTTAGTTAACATTGCCTCTTTTATTTTCTATGAAATGAAGACATTCCAGAGCAGACTGGGATATTTTGGGGGTATGTTTATTGTAAAACAGGAACAGAATTTTCCTTGAGAAAATTTTTGACCAGATTTTTTTTTTTCAAGGAGTAAGGTATACCTGATCATCTACAAATGAGCTATTCTGATTAGATAGCAAGAGTATAGGAATGAGTAATTCTAATCATACCTGACAATAACTACAGGCACAGATTCCTTGTTCAAGTACTCATGATTATGAAGACAAGTAAGCTATGTGCATCATTTTGCACTATCTATTTTATTAATGGTACTCATATAGGCAATGCTTAACTTAAAATTAGGCTAACGCAAAACATCATTTCCTCCCTTCCCTCCAAAATAATATACTGAATGTAGAAGCTGTAAAAACTCATTAAAAGACATTAAACCTTATGACCGTTTGATCTTACATATATATAAAAAAGTAATCTCTACACACTGAATATTGCAAAGGGAAAATATTCCTTCTGGATAAATATGGCTATATCAGAGGTATCTATCACAAATCAAGTGAGGAGCTGAACTGAGCAAATATGTTTTGAGAAGCTGCTCTTGAGAAAGGTAATTTATGAAGCATTGCCTACAGTAAATATGCTTTGAGGTTTGGTGCTAATACATATTTCACTTATCACTATGGAAACTCAGAGTTAGTACTTAGCTAAAGATCTATAAATACTTGAGTAAAAACAGCAACAGAGTTCCAAGCATCAGTGGAAGGCAGAAACAAATGTACCTGTCTATGTTCATGGCAGTGATTACCAGAGCAGAAGTAAGAAAATGTTCCCAATGGCATTTCTGTGTTTGAGTTCCTCTTTAGAGTGGGAAACTTGCTGTAACAGTGTAATATGCTTCAGTGTATCTTTCAACTAATTGCTTCAAGATACTCACAAAATTTTGACTATTTTAGCCCCATCTGGTGAGAGATACAACTTAAAACCTAGAAAAGTTTGAAAATGTTTATTTTTTACAGTATAATTCAACCTCATGAACTGATTATCGAGAAAGAGTCGGGTGTTGATAGAGGGATTTGAAGGAAACTAGATTGCACTTCAAATCTGTTGGTCAGAACCCATGCCTATCTATATAAACTGGAAAACACTCTTATTAATCTCATTTGAAGTTATCCTTATTTACAATTAATGTTCAACATTCCTCTGACAAAATTGCCTCAGAATTTGTTTAGCATATCAAACAGACATACAGAACCAGCCATAAAGTATTAAAACAGCATGAATTTAAGAGCTGTGCCTTGGTAGGTACTCCCTGAGAATTTCTGAAATTCTCTGATATTTTTAAAAGAAAAAAAATCTTCCTACAAGCAGTTTGCCTATACTAAGCAAATCAGGAACGAACTTATAGACTAGAAATCAAATTAGCCTTTGAACTGTTTAACTGTTTTTTTTTTTTCTGTCCGTCACTCAGTCATGTCTCCTTCTTCTTCAAAAAATATATCTTTACATATGTTCTTTAAAACACACTCATTGATGTACTGCTGTTAAAGAGGTGCCGTGAAGAACTGATGATTTTACAAGAATATGCTCAAGCATACATATTCAAGGATATTCTTACAAGAATAATACAAAGATCAAGTCTATAGGGAAAAACAGTATCTCTTAATAGAACAGCTGATGTAGTAGGGAAGAGTAGACAGCTTTTGGGACTTTTTTTTGAGTTCTTTTATGAAAGTCTCCTGTGTGCCAGATACCTTGTCTATTTTTTTTTTTTCAGTTGGTCCAGTAAGAGATTACTTCTTCCTTCAGACTTTGTCTCTTATACTTTGTACTTGTGCTGATTTGATATTATTACTAGTACAAGAGTAGTAATAGATGTGTTCTAGATCCCTCTCCCCTGCCTCCACCCTTATTTTTTTTGTTGTTGTTCTGTATTGCTCTTGTGTCTTATACAGAGAGCTCCAGCCTCCCTTTTAATTTCCTCTTAGGATCAACAGATCCCAGCAGACTTGTTTCCTATCTGACTAATGTTTCAGAATAGTGTTCTTAGTCCCTCTTTCCAGTTCTCTGACTTCTCTTCAGTTGTCTATTTCTCTGTCATTATCAGGGTAATGGCGGATGTCCTGACTTCAGCTTTGATTTCTAAGCTTGCCTCATAGTTCTTGTTCTGCAAATAACTTCTTCTCTGTTGTTCATCTGATTGCATACGCAATCGTTAATTATTATTAATTTTAGGGAGAATTAAATGTAATTTTACATATGTAAACTTGAAATGTGCTATAGATTTTTAGAGATTTTTATGAGGTTTATTTCTTCTTTCCCATTCTTAAAATAACTGACTTACTCAGGTCAGCCTAGAAATAAGTGAGTCGAACAAATTCTGATCTGGCAGAGCTTGAGGAAGTTTCTATTTTAAGAGCATACTAGCCTTAAATTAGAAATCATGTGTCTAGTGTGAATGCTCTGAAGAAATACACATACTGACATTCTGATTTTCTTATAATGTAGCCACCAGCTATTCTAAGACCAGAAACTAAGAAGAGCTGAGAGTTAAGTTATTCATAGAAGCAAAATAAAAAAAGGAGAAATGTATGAATTTACATGGCAAATCTTGCCCTTGACAGTATCTTCTGGGTAGGGCAAATTTAAGAGACACAAAGCATGTATATACATGCATACCTACAGGCTTTTTCTGAGCATACAAAGTGTCTATTTAGTGGAGCTTTTTGCTAGAATATGGGTCCTCAACAGTTTCTTCACTGACACTGCAAAGAAATGAACTGCTCTGAATATAAAATACTTACTCAGAGTGTCACAAACAAGTAGGGCTAGATCTAAGGATATCTGAATGTTTAAAAAGACATTTGTTTGCTATATAGATATTTATGTCTAAACCTAGAATTTAATCATGCTTCTACTGGTCAATGAATCCTGTCTCATTAGATCAGCTTCCAGGTCCTGAATGGTGTCTTCAGATCTTTGTTCTCCGTCTGGACGTAAGCTGTTTCACCACTGTAGACAGCAGCAGTATGGAAGGGATCTCTATTCTGCTCCAGCTTCTGAACTAAATAAAATTGGAAAAAAAAAAGAGTTCTGCTGTACTCGGTTCCTTTATGTACTCAAAAAAATGAGTCTAATCTTGTATTTTTCTTGTGTTTATTTATTTATTTATTCACTTCTTTTTGTTACAGAGTTATCTTGTAAATCCTAGCTGTTTGCCAGTGCCCTTTTTGGCATTTGGTCCTTTCATTCCTTTCCTTCACCTATTCCTCAAAACATTGATGCAGCCAATGATAGAAGGTGATCACTGATTACTGATACAAGACAATATTTCCATTATGTTATTTTTTTGTTTGTTTGCTTATTTTTTACTTTACTAGTAAAGTGTAGTAAAAAAAAATATTTTACAAGTTTATTTCTTCTACCTTTTTTTTCTCCACATTTTACTAATGGTAACTGATAATATCAGAAGCAAATGATACTTACAAGTAAATGCCATATACATTCTGGCTGTTTTTCTGCTTCACTTGTTCTTTAAAGCACTTCTCATCTAGATTAATGTATTCAAAAACTCATTTCAATTATTTTTATTATGCCTGGCTTCAGCTTTCTGACATTAAAAATGTGAGTGTACAGTTCATTTAAGGATTCAATATTCCTGTTAGACAGTAATTCATGCCAGCTTTCCCCACTTACATTCCAGCAATTCATGGGATCTGGTTGATTTATAGAAGCACTTGGAGCTGGAACTCTGACTCTGTCACTGAATACTGTTTAGTGCTGGCAGTATTTTACACAGTAAAGTGTAACAGTTAGTAATAAGCTATTTCTGTTTTGACCATCTTCTCACAATACTGTGTGTTTTGATCATCTGCAGGCAGGTTTTTCTCTCTTTTTTTCTACTTTTTGTATATTGATTTAGGTACTAAATCATGTGCTTTTCAATGCTGGAGATATTAGCTTCTTGACCAGAATTGATACGAGTCTCAAAAATTAGAAATGAAAGAACTACGATAGATATGGAGGTAATATTGCCATTGTTAGTTTTTATATTGAAAGAAATACTTTTGCAACTCCGATGCAGTGTGTCTTTGTCTGAAGAAGTCAAATGTTTCTACAAAAAGCCAAAGAATCAGAAGCTTTTCCTCTAGACTGCATTAATACACTTATTTCCTTTTTGAAGAGTTGACCTGAAATTTTGAAAAAGAAATAAGAATGACAGAGAAGTGGATTTAGAAATCAGTGCCTGGAGTGGTTTCACTTAATGACCACTTGCAACTGAATGAAGTGAAGCCATCAGTGCAAAGGCAGGACCAGAATGCTCTGGATGAACAATCATTCAATTCTCCTGGAATCCTGCTGAATAATTTACAATGTATTATCTTGGGAAGAGAAGAGACTTCTCATGACTAAGCATGAGCATGCACATTGATAAGCCATACTTGCTGCTCAGGAGATATCTGCACCTCAGGATATTTGCCAGCATTTTTCTTTTCCTGTTCCAAATAATCATTCTTCTTTTCCTGAACAGCAAATCTTTCAAGGATGTGCTGCACTATCTCTAATGGGCTTTCTTAAACCAAAATGTGGACATACTTGTTAGCAAGTAGATTGATTGAGACATCATTTATAAGGACTGTAGCATGATAAATCAAGACCAATGTGTACTGGCTACTACTCTTTTAATATCTTACTTATTTTCATCTCTATGAATGTGTTGTTGCCTTGATGTGGATGCACTGAAATGATAGGAAAGCAACAGTAAAAAGCAAACTTTGTAAACTGAAACTATTCGAAAAGTCAGAATGTGGTTGATTATTAATAGTATCACTTCTTGAATAGCATATTTTGAAGAGATTTGTTTCCTATGATTTATATCAATGCTTTCAGAAAGACCATGACGCTTATGCTACTCAAAAATATAAATCAGATGTATGAAAATGCATCAAAACTAATTTTTACACTCTCTTAGCAAGAGTAAAATATGTACATGTAGATACATGAGGTCTATATAACTGGTGCTGTGGCATACTGTGATTGTCTACGACAAATCAAGTTGAAATGAGACAGTAAATCCAGCCATCACAATGCTTATCAAATATGGACATGGCATCTGGTGTTGCACGGATATTAAACAATCTTTTGATCATTTCAGCCGATACCGCAACCACTCAAAAAATCGGAGAGTGCATCTGCTACCATTGCTCCTTTTGAAGCACAGTTCATTGTCAGATTTTCCAAAGTACAGAGTTCACTTTGTTTGTGGAAGGCCAGGTCCTGACCATCCCCTGGTAGACCAGGACATACTGAATCATTTTGTTGTGTTAATTGTATTTTAGCTTAAGGAGAGTGATCAGTTGATTAGACAGTCCAGAAAAAAAAACAGATTAGATAGTCCAGAAAAAGTATTTCATAATATTACGTTTGGTTAAGGGTGTATTTAACTGTTGTTATGGACTTATTACAGAATGGTTGAGGTTGGACAGGACCTCTTAGAGACCGTCCAGTCCAACCCCCTTGATCAAGGAGAGTCACCTAAAGCATGCTACCCAAGATGGTGTCCAGAGCTTTTAAGTATCTCAGAGAAGAAAATTCAAAAGTTTCTTGGCATCCTGTTCCAGTATTCTGTCACCCTCTCAGTAAAAAAGGTTTTCTTCATGTTCAGATGTAAATTCCTTTCCGTCAGTGTGTGCCTGTTGCTTCTTGTCCTATTGCTGGACAACAGTGAGAAGAGTCTGACACCATCCCCTTGCCACCTTCCCTTAAGGTATTTATACAATTGATAAGATCTTTCAGTCTTCTCTCCTGCAGACTGAGTAGGCCTAGCTCTCTGAGCCCTTCCTTTCAGAAGAGATGTTCCTGTTCCTTTATCATCATGGTAGACATCTTCTGGTCTTTCTCCAGAAGCTTTATGTCTCTCTTGTATTGAGAAGCCCTGACATGGACATGGATCTCCCTGAGTAGAGGAGGAAGATCACCTCACTTGACTTGCTGGCAACGATCTGCCTAGGATACCACTGGCCTTCTTGGCCACAGGGACACATAGCTGTACTTGTTTTCTACCAGGACTCCCAGGTCCTCCTCAGAGCTCCTCTCCAGTATGTCAATCCCCAATGTCTACTGACACCTGGGGTTATTCCTGCCTAGGTACAGGATCCTACATGTGTCTCTGTTGAACTTTATGAAGTCCCTCTCTGCTCAACTCTCTGTCTGTCCAGGTCCCTCTGAGTGGCAGCAGAGCCCTCCAGTGCATCAGTCACTTGTCCCAGTTCACTTTCTCCCAAACTTCTCCCAGTTTTGTATCACAGTATACTTGTGTGTCCCTTCATCCAAGTAATTGATGAATGATCTCTAACCCGATCTTTGAACTGATCCTCCTCAACCAAGAGATATTCTTTAGCCCTCCAAAACTGACTAAGAAATCAATGTGCAGAAAGTTTTGTTACATAATAGCATTATCCAAAAGGCCAATTAACTAAATGCAAACAATGCTTGTATTTGGATCACACCTTGAAGTTTTCTGGCAAGCTCCGCCAATAGGACAGGGGGTTGTAATGGTCACGAAATAACCTGTCTTAAGTTTGAGAGTTTAGGATTGTTTTAGATTTCTCAGTCCGTGCAAGACCTTTGGGAAAGATTTATTTTCACATTTGTGATCTGAATGCATTCAGCTTCAGAACAAGTCTAATTCTTGGCGTGTCTTACATCTTTGCTGTAGATTCTCAGTGCTTTTCCCGATAAATATCTCCTTGAACATGAATTGGCCAGTCAATACTACAACGATTTTCAGGGATCTTTTCTCAGGTAAGTAAGCTTTTCTGTTAAATGGTAGGTCATGACATGGGCCAAGGTAGACATATATAATAGACCTATGTTTTCCAGCATAACTGTGGTGGCAGTCTCTGTACTTGGAGCATGTTCAAGTGTATTGGAGGTTCATGTCTGCACTCTTAAACTCTGCTTACCTTTGACAGCTAAAGACTTACAACTGGGAATTAATCTCCAGGACTGCACTCAGGTCTCCTGTGGGATATCTGCACTCTGAATGGAGTGTTTGCAAAACTGCCAATAACTGTTAGTTATCTGCCACACATCTTTCTTAGATGAAATTCATTATGTAGATACCTACTGATAAGTTCATGCACTGACTATGCTTTTTCCTTACCATTATCAGTACTCTCTGTCTATCATCTCAGATGTTTTGGATAATTCTTATGGAGTTGGAACAAAGGCTGTTGTTTCCTTAATAGCAGTATTGCATGGTAACATTTATTGATGAGTGCAGGAACTGCAGCACAGTCTATATTGCTTTCTTTGCTACTCTTGGCTAATTTTCCTACTGCTTTCTTGAGTGCCAAATCACCACTGAGCTTCAGTCTCAGAGTTAAGTGACCTCTCTTGCCTCAAATAACCTTCTATCATGTCATCATTAAATTTGTTTATGAAGGCACAGACATATGCAAGGTCATAAAGGGCTGTGCCAAGATTTTCCATGGATTCCTTCCTCATGAAGAGATGAAAAACATCTTTCTCATAAATGACATTTCAGAGGGAAATAGGGAGCTAACAGATGTAGTAATGATGGCATTGAATGATTTTGGTCTCATTTAGTTGCATATCTGAAAGATACTGCCTTCAGTCTATACATATATATATATATTTTTCAGAAATAGATCAGTCTTTTCATCTTCTTGCTTACGTTTCAAGTGAGTCAATCTGCAATAGATTTAGCAAGGTAAAACATGTTTTTTTTCCTTTATTTCTTTTCACACACTCACCATCTGCCTTGAAAGAAAAATTGCGGCTGAAGAAAGTGAATTGAGCAGCAAGGAAGTCAGCTATCATTCAGCATCATGCATTAGAGAATGGGGGTGAAACTACAGAGCTGAAAAGCAATAAAGAATGTGATACAAGAGGGTCCCTGTTCATTAACAGGTGAGGAACAAAAAAGGTAGAATGCCTTATCATTCTCATTAGAATGAGAAAAAGAGTCATGGTAAAAATCTACTTAAACTTCCTTTCTCCAATTACCTGCAAACGTTAACAACTAATAAAAACAATTCTTATTCAAATTAACAGGATAATTCTTTGAAAAGATCTCAGAAATGTGAAATAACATAATATAAAATAATAATGTTCCCAAATGGTATCCATATTCCTGTCTATTGAATCAGATATTATTGATCAAGAGGCTGAAGAGGCTGATTATTTAAATACAAAAATACTATACAATTCATAATGTTCCAGTTTGGATTATAATTTTCCTTTCCATTACTGCTGTTGGAGTATTTTGCATGAAGCTAGTCAAATCACTATGATGAAAACTTAATATAAATGAGAGGAGAATTAGGTCCTGCATTCATGTATTTTGACTACTTTAGAGTAACTGTTCATTGGAAAGTGATCCCAAAAGAATTTCAAACAAGTTAAACTTGAAATTAGTTTTCAAACTCAAATGAATTCTGACAATTCAGTATTGCTTCAGCTCTCTTTCTAGTAACTAAGTGATAGTGACATTTATATTAAGGTCACCTAATGCTTCTCATTAAAACTTCTCCTCTTTTAGCTATCATTGGCTTATATTTTTGGCAAATCTTGCCACTCATGATAAAATATTCTGCCTTTTATCCCTGTCTCAAGTTGTTCTTTCTCTTCTTTGCCACTCAAAAAAAGTTTTAGTAATAATAAATTAGTTTCTTTTGAACATGCAGCATAGAATATAGGGGCAGAGTCAAAATCTTTGAATTTTCTTGGGTTTTATTAGATTAGGAATTTGGAAACAGCTGGTGGATTAACAGTGGAAGCAATCAGTGCCCCATGGGAACATGAAACAGGGTCTTATTCCATGTTGCAGTTGTTGAGTTTGCTCCAAATTCAAAATAAGAGATAAATAGAAAAGCCTCCTGAGCAAAGGAAATGCTTAAAGATAATATGGTGATAACGACTTCCCTCTAACCTGAAAAAACATCACATCAGAATCAGAAAGGGGAGAGAAAAGTGGAATGAACATATAAAATTCTTCTTTTAGGGCTTCTTCGCTGTTTTGTGGGCTCTATGGACAAGCAAAATGAAGGTGAGAATTAGGCCACTCCAAATTGTTTCCAAGATTAGAGGAAAGTCCAGCAAGCTTGCTTTCCCTCCCTATTCTCTCTGAGTACAAGATTTCAATTACTCTCAAACGAATATCACTGATCTTTTTTTGGATGGATGCCTTAATTCACTTGAACTCTGAACTGGCAATTTATAATATTACCATAAAACCAAAGATGAACTGCAGCCTACAGTTGCTTTTCCGTAATTTTCTTCTTTTGTGTGAATTAGATGACTGGGATTTTGCAGTCTAGAGAACTGAGTCTGCATAACAACCTTTACAAACCATTTAGAAGTGTAAATATTTTCTTCACATCAACAAACATGCAAGAACAGTGTAATTAATAAACCATTATCGTAAAATTGTTTAAAGCAGCTGGAGGACTAGCTTTGGAATAAACAGCTGCTTATTTCTAAATTAATATGAAGTCATTCAGCTCTGTAATTCTAATTATATTCTACGTTTATAATTGTTATATTCCTGTTCTTTCTATGAACCTTTTCTGACAGGCCTCTGTGACTGGTATCATTTTCTCTCTCCCTTCGTAGAAAATGGATTTGTCTTAACTATTTTATGAAAGTTAAGAAAAGTTGGAAGTAGGCTGGAAGAAATAGTTTATTATATCTTTTAGGTATTTTATTGATTTTTTGTATCCCTACATAACACGTGTAAGCTTATTTCTCTTAAATGTCCCTTTCTTCATTGACCCTAAATCATGTTTTAGCATTTTCTAGCATCATCAAATATAAACAAGTGCTCCCTCAGTATACTTGTGGGGATGGGACACACAGATATATTCAGATGATCCTGGATATACAGTGGTTAGCAAGGGAGAATCTACAGTGTCCAACTGAAACATTACTATGCTGCTTAAGAGCTTGCTGCAATTTTTCCATTAAAATAGTACATGGAACAGATAAGGTGTGCAGGCCTTAACTTTCGCTGTGCAAAGGGAGTAAAATTCTACAGTAATGTGGCTATTTGATATAGTGGAGAGTGTAATACTGAACTCTGAGGATGAGACATGGAAAGTGACACCTGTAGTCGTTTGCGATGCCTTGTCTCTACTAGGTATCTACTAGTTCTCTCGTGAAATAACAATCTCTGCAGCTCTTTGTCTTTCTCTGTTTCACAGAACTACACAAGGATTAGTAATGTGTGCAAGGGTCTATGGTGCTGTGACACTGAGGGGTCGCAAATATATAAAACTGTCTATTTTGATTTATTTTCTCTTGCAATTAAAAAAAAAAAAAAGAAAAATGAAAGACTTGATGAGAAAGCTGTTTCATAGTGGCTGAACACAGAGTAGCTGTGCAAATTACTGAAGACAGGGAGAATACCAGGATTCCCAGAAATTTAAATTCAGTGGCTCTAGTCTGGGCTCTATTACATGGGTACTCTGCACAGCAGGTACACATGGAGGTACACAGAGTGACTTTTCTGAGCCGGTCAACATATTTAAACAGATCATCCTTGTCACAATTAAGTTGTGAGAGGCCAAAAATAATATAAAATAGCTCCTATGCCATACTACTATGTGTATCTGGGGTATTTTAGCATATTAAAATCAAGAGAAAAAATGTTCATTAACAAAGTGGTACATTAACATATTACTATTCATATACAGAATAATAGGAAATGTATTTTACTTGTATCAAGTAAGACGAGTAAGTATTTCTTTTTGGTGTGACTCAAATGACAAAACCCTTGGTAATAAAGATCGGATTTTAACCATCAGCTACATGCAGAGCCAATGCCCACTTAATAAATGCAGATACATATTTGCTGTCAATCTTTTCTGGTCAATCTCACTTTTTCTAAGGCCATGGAACACACCAGTGTCAGACTGAGAGCTTCAGAGAAGATTCTTCTTCTGATTCCAAAAGACCAGACTTAAAACACCCAAGTGCAGACGTCTGTGAGCTGAATCAGTTTTAGGAGAGAAACAAAATAGGAGTCTGAAATCTGAAGACAGTTCTGAATGCCTGCATTCCTGCTTTAGCTACAATATCTTCCTTTGCTTTCTAATTACTTCAATAAAAAGAAATCTTCCTTCCTTATTTCCTTACTATACACTCATTTAACATTTTAATGAACCAAACAGTAAGCATGAGAAGAGCATCTGAGAATTATATATACTTTTTACTCCTTTATTAGTGCTTGGTTATAAAACACAAGGAAGTACTAAGAAACACAGTGTCCCAAAACTTGAAAAAAATTGAATGTAGTAGAATGATACAGATGGAAAGTATTATTATGAAAGATGGGGATTTTAGTGACCACAAGGGTTTGTGAAAATGGGTAAGAATGCAAATAACTGTTCATTTAATCCTATCTGTTTATTTTCATTCTTTTCCAGACAGAAAAATGGGATATATGTGTTTCTTAGGGTAAAAAACTAGCTTTCAAGTCCCTACCATTAGGATTCTCAATTAGATTTGTTGACATATGCAAGCTGATTTTAAGCCTAGAGATAACTTTCTCAAAAATCATCAGTGTAAGACATTTCCAAACTTTTATAGACTTTATACTTGCTCCACCATGGCATCAGTCTGGGCTTGTGTACTCCTAAAGACTTACTGCTTCCCTTGTTACCTGTATACCTGAAGAATTACTGCTTCTTTCATTATCTGCAACAAACACACAGTACAACATACTATAACATATGAATTCACCTTAAACCCATGCATACCCTGAAGCTTGCCATAGACTGATGCTCTGAGATGACTGGGACAGCCTGGTTGCTTCCCCACAAGGTTCCTGGGGTTCCACTTGCAGTTCAGAGACTTCAAAGTAATAATTATCGAATAACCTTACTGCAGGGTGGTGTCTTCTGTCCTTGCATATTCCAAGTATCAGTTACCATAGTTAACATGTGGGAAATTCCAATGCACTGGTATAGTACTTCCCACCTAAATGTATTACTAACATCACTTCTATTTCCTCCTTCATAGAGGCAGATTTCGGTCCTCATATGGATAATGTAATAAAGTTCAGCAAGGCAATTTATAAAGAATTTCACTTATAACCCTAACAAATTATTACTGGGTATGTATAATTTCTTATCGCTGATTTTTCAAAGCTCTCTCTCAAATAAGTTATTGTTTTTATAAGTTAAAAATTAGTAAACATATCCATATGTTTATGTATTCGCATTTGTTTTTTGAATTTCGAGCCCAGCCTGGATTTTCTTCTTTTGTTTGTATTTATTTTACTTATCTATGACAGGTCTGATTTTGCTACAACAACTCCCAGTGAGGAATATATACTTTAGAAGAGGATTAGTTCCCTAGTACTGATAATTTTGGCTTCACATGGGGAAAAAAAAATTAACACATTGAAATGCCTAAATTTACAAATAAGCATAATTCAGTAAAGTGATCTTGTGTATATTGTTTTTTGTAACATTAGTCTATACTTGTTGCTGTATACTGCTTTAAACTAAAGAGTGCTACTGTTCCTACCTAATAGATATCTAATCAGACCTTCTATGCAATATGATGAAGCTCATTATTTTGCAACCTCAATATACAACATCCATATCTTGAATGTCATGATGCACATGAGATCTTCTGGCACTACCAGAGTAATTTAAAAGTTAGCGACTACACAGGGGAGAACAAAGCATCATGTTTGGGCATAGAACTCAATACTTTTTCCCCTGTATCAGTGAAGAATATATTTTCCTTTTCCAGCAGATTTTTCCTACAGGATCCATCTTGATTTAAGACATCAAACAATATCCAATTTATAACTTCCTATACTAGATTTTTTTCCCAAGACTGTTGACACTAATTTCTCCTCTGAATCTTTTCTCAGGTTGGCTCCCTCTCACCTTTTGCTAGCTTTTAGTCCTTTTTCAATTCCGTTTTCCTTCTGTCCTGCTCCTTCTTCCTTTCTGTTACTCTTCTGTCTCATTTCCCTCACTTCCTCCTCCACACTGAGATCAGATCTTAATGAAATCTCTCTTCTCACTCCTCTTCCTGCATTTCTTGCTCTGACTTTTAACACTTAAGAACAGTTCTCTGACTCTTGCACGTTAGGCAATAAGAGAAGACAGCCTCCTTTTAAGGTCTTACACCTTGCAGCAATACAGCATTATATTAAAGGAAAAAAAAAGCCATCTCTGTGTTCAGCTCTGGTATTCTGTAAGTACTGAGGCCTCAGATGTCATTTCATATATCATATTTCACCAATACATATTTCTAGAAGTAGATGTGGAATATTTTTAGAGTTGAAGGAACATTCTAGTGAACCATGTAGCACAGAAACTAAAAATCTCTAAACAGAAAATGCAATTTAGGAGAACCCTGTCTTAAGCCCTACAATTTTTTTTCCCAATAAAAGTAGAATGTAGTTGGTCAATAAGGTGTGTAGAAAAATACCTTACTAAGAGTGTTCATTGTGGTCTGTGTTTTTTAACTTTTTTTTTTTTTTCCCAATTCTGTGAAGTCATTGAGTCAGTGCAAGAGTTAAAGCCTGGTGTCTCAAAGATAAAAAAAGGATGTGAATAGAAAAGCTGCTTTTATGATAAACAAGCTTGTTTTCCTCAAGAATAATAAACAACTTGGGAGATACGATCTGGTATGGTGTCATATAGTGCTTAAATCTAGACAGTATCCTCATGTGGCTGTCCCTCATAGCAAATGCCTTTGTCATGGAAGTGAAATAAATGGAAAGCTGAGTGTTTGAGAATGACCTATCTGAGCAATCTTTATCATCCTGGACATCTCCAAACGTAAATAACAGAAAAAGAAAAAACCCACTGGAAACTGAAAGACATTCATTCCAAAAAATATTTTTCACAAGCAGCTAAATACAACTATCCATTTCCTTCTTTTATCAGCTATCACAATAAAATACAGATTTTAGCTGCATACTGGTAAGTCTGTCTAGCATATGCAAATACTTTTGTAATACTTAAGAAAAAAGAGGCAAATTTAAGCAAGAACATGTCTGATATAAATCATCTGTCTTACATATTCAAAGACCAAAACAAGTGACAGAATATTACTTTCTAAAAGACATTGAAAGTTTTCTAATTTAATTATTAGAGACAGAAAAGAATGTATTCTTCTCTAATTGCTTTTCTGAACATCTGAGATTTTGTTTAATGTCTTTCACTGATTTTAGCTGCAGTATAGAAACCTAGAATAAATAATCTTACTGTGAATGGTGTAAGCTTGATAAGACTATTATTGAAATTAAAACAAGGTTTATTTAAAGCACGTCTATGTAAGATGCCCATAATCCCATTAATATTACCAGACCAACCTATTACTATTAGAGCAATTCCATTAAACATAGTTGAAATTTTAAATGTGAATTAATTGTGTAATCCTTGAAATAGCAAATAACTGCAGAAAGAGTTCTTTTAAGAACCTGATCCTATTGCCCAAAGGACAATGGATAAACATTTTTTAAAACTTAGAAAAAATTACATAAACCAGTCTTGAGATGAAGACCACAGCAAATATTCAGCATGACACAGTATAATTTGCTTTTTGTAATAAGAGCCCAAGAGGGAAAAAAAATAGTCTCTTTAGTTTTCTTTACAATTCAAAATAGCATTTTACTGAGATTTTCATCATTTTACTAAGAAAACTGTGCAGTTCTAATCCTTTTATCTCATTCAGTTTTTCAGATTAATTCACTATTATCCGTGTGTTTTTTATTACATGGCCAGTAAATAGCTTAGCCAGTTCTTAGCCAGTAAACGCCTTCTTTTGTTCAGTAAGTCATTTTTCTTTCTCTTTCATTTTTATATTACTTATTTTCCTCTCCATTTGAAATATTGGTGTTAATATGTACCTGCAGGCCCCCAGCATTTCAGGTAATTTTTCTGTTATATTGCTAATAATAGACCAAAATGCCAATATCAGAAATCAAAATCTATGACTTCTAGCATCAATCTTAATGGTCTTAATAATGAGCATTGCTGCCAAGAGGTGGCTTCAGGATGAGAAAGTTCATATGCCAAAAGATAATGGCTTATGATACAAATGGCCCCTCAGCTTAACAAGAATTTTATCAGATTGTAACAGTCTTTTTCATGCTCGGTTTCTCTTGTAATCAAAGTGCCCTGAAGGAAATACCACATTTTGCTCTGCACTAACAAAAGGATGATAACAAAAAAACAAAATAAGAGTAAAAGGAAGGATAAGGAGCATAAAGTAAACTTCAACTGGTGTATTATTTTAAGAAACCACTCTTTCCATTTTCCAGATGCTCTCCGGTCAGCTTTATTTTTTCTGGGTGATGGAAGCCCCAAAGCTTGTTTGAAAACACATCTGAAGCCTCTGAAGTTACTTTTTATTTCACAGCATTTAGACTCTGAGACCATTGCACCAGTTAGCACGAAGCAAACAGAAAGTTACTCATCTTCCACAAGTGCTCTCTGAAAAATCAAAAACTATGAATTTCACACATTTACTTTCTCCTAAAAAAAAACCCACAGATACAGTGCTTTGGTCTGGCTTGCTGGCAGAAATACACTCAGTGGAAGAGACTGGAGTGTCTCTGCCATAAGGTAAATGGATGCAAGTTTTGCGAGGGCAGAGTGTGCTGCTGTAAATGCAGATGATTAAGATATAACTTTAAAAGAGGGAAGAAGCATCACATCAGATTTTTTTTCTAATAGGAAAATTGTACAAAGATTTAAGCATTCTAAAAGCATTTATCCTTAATGGAGCATTGTTATGCTGGATAAATTCCTGCTATGAGTAACTCTTGTGCAATCCCATTATGACTAATGGGGTTGCAATACTTTAACCTGAAGCTAAATTTGAAGCAGTATAAAATGGAAGATTTCACTCTCTTTTTCATTTATCAAGATATTATAGCATCTAATCTAATCTAAATCCACTGGTTTCAGTGAAGTGAATCCTGACATTCACCAGTTTGATAGATGAAATGAAGGCAATCTGCATAACTGTCATTCTGTGCAATTTTGTCTTTTGAAAACATCACTTTTATACATAAATAACCAAGGAAGCACATTTCTCCACTGAGTAGCCTGACTCTGAAAAAGATATTGAGACAATTTAAGTAATTAAACGACTTATTAGCCTGGAAAGCAGTTTTAAATTCAGACATTTATGAATATTAGTTGAACTTAATGACTTGTTTCAAACAAATAAAGAGGAGAAAAACTTCAGAGTAGATGACATATTTTACTTCAAAAATTTTTAGTCAAGCATTTTAATTCTGAGTACTGAATATCTTGGGTATGTTGATAACTTCTACAAAATTGAAGTAATATATATCCCCCTCACTTGGTATTGTAATAGTATCCAAAATACAGACCTTTGCATTTAATAAATGCTCCAGGGGCAAAAAGTTAATTGAACTGGTCAAACAGTTTCTCTGGATTTTCATCATTCTGCCACTAATTTACAAAATTATGTACTGAGAAACTTACCACTAAACTCAGGAAGTAAACACTGCAGATGCGTAAATATAAAGTGTTTGCCCATGTTTTGGTAGCACCATGTACTATTTTATGGCCAGTTAAATCAATATAAGCAATACTTTGTATCCTGTTTTCAAAAGCTTTACTTGATAATAAATGAATTTGATTTAAGACACTGAAATTAAACAGACAGAAACAGCACAAGAGCTTGGTTTGGACAGATATACTACAAAACTGTCATTTCTGGTAAATGAAGAAAGAATTTTATATTTTTTTATAGTATAAGCAAATCTTCTTATCATCAAAAGTGTATAATAATGATATGTATAGTATTCACAACATATACAATTTAAATATTCTTATGCATAACTTTAATAATCTTGCTTCCTTTGACACTTTTATAGGCTGTAGCAGTTACTAACAGCACATATGAATATATTACTGCATTACACTACAGTGGTAAATGAGAAGGGTTTCCATGAATGATAAGTGAGCATTTTCATCACAAGATGTAGCTCCCTTGTCATAAGGGAAACAAAGAGAATGCAACACTGTGCTACTAGCAGTATAAGAGCCTGCGTCGCTCAGTATATTGATAAATGTTCTGGAAGAGCTAGTGAATGGAATGGGGGGAAAAATGAAATCTTACAAGGTATACAATATTATTTAAGATAGTCAAGTCTAAGCTTGACTGATAATTTGCAGAAGAATCTCATATTGAATGGTAAAATGAACAGACAGAATTCAGAAGCATACTTGGACAAATGTGTTCAAAGAAGATCTTTATAACAATATGTTCTCAGTTGTTATTGTTCTATTGTCAGATCTCTGAAACATCATTTCAGCATTTCATGGCAGTCCAAACAGCAAGTAAATTAGGAGTTATTAGAAAAGGAACAAAGAAATAGAAAATATCGCGATGAAATTGTGCCTGGTGAACCTTTTCCTTGAGCATTATATGGGGACTTTAAGAAGATGCACGAAAACATGAAAAGACACAGAAGAGGGAAATTTGTTGATTAGAAGCATTGCTTCCATGAGAAACATAGAGCCCCTTTCAGCATTAAAAACAAGAGGACGTTTAAAGCATCTTAAAAAATACAGCAGATAAGGTTAGTAAATAATTGTTTACATGCAAAAACTTTGTAGTATACAGTCAAATTACCAGATAGAAGATTCAATACAAACACAAGGAAGCCTTTTTCATACAACTCGTAATTTGCTTGTGGACTTTCTTGACACAGGATTCTGCAGGGACCAAAACAGCTTCAAAAGAGGATTAAGCAAATTAGCAGGTATAAGTTAAGTAAACAATTTGAACAATCGCTGGCTCGGGCAGTTTCTAGACAACCACCTGTGGGAAATTTCAAGTGGAGAAAGATCAGCTGTTCATTTACACCCCCAAAGGACTCAGTGATGGTCACAGAAAAGACAATTAAAATCCTTATCTGAAACACAGGCTACAGGCTACACAGGACACAATGTTATATAAATCAATATTCTGCACACAGGCAATCAGCTCTCAAGGCTTCATGGCTATATCTGTAAGAAACCCATTCATTTCATCCATACTATATCCATTAACTTAATGTTATAGAATCAATATTAAGAGTTTTTTTCTTTCTTTATTTTTTTCCCAAATGTTACTATCTGAATAGCAAGCAAGCATTTCTGTGGAAGAAGATTGCAAGAAGTTTGGTATAACTGAAATCGTAAAGAATGAGATTTTTTAAATTCTCTCCATTAGGTAGGTGTCGAATAATGGAAATTATTACATACAGAAAGAAAATAATCAGGGTAGGGGAGAGTTGTATTGGTCATGAAAAAGTTTTGGCCTGGAAAAAGAAAGAAAGAACCTTATATTTCTGTGGAAGGGGAGGGGAAGACAATATAAAACAGTGTAGATGTAAATCCAAAGGAAATCCAAGTGGCGAGCTGAGTCAGAAAGTCTTGAGGATTTTAGTGAGTCATGAGATTAACAAAAACACCTCATTAGGCCAGCAAACCTAACTCTAGTTCTTAGAACTGAGTTCTAGAGGTATAGTATCAAAATAGATGAAAATAAATCTGTGCACAGTTTAGCTTTGATTTAATTTGTATGTTTCATTGGTAAGAGAGATCATCCCTTTAGAATTTGATGCAACGATAATGAAATACAAGGAGAGTTGTGGGAGATGTCTCCAGCTACAGCTTCAAGACACACGGAACCAAAAAACACAATTGCAACATCCAAGCTCCCACGAACGAAAGCTAGGCAGAGGATCTTCACTTATAGAACATGCACACAGACAAGAAACCTGACTCTATTCCTGAAGATCTATCATCATAGCAAATACTGACCCCACTGGACTGATTAAAATGGCAACTTGGAGAAGATACAAACTGACAACTCAGATCTGAGCATCCCACTTGATTAAACAAATGCTAAATTGAACTAACATGACAAAAACGAAAGGTTACCTGCAATCTGCTATGTCAGTTTAAAGATGTTCAGTTATTACAAACTGCACATCTCTGTTACTGAGTTACTAATAGTGTCTATGCAAAAAAAGAGGTATTAAATAATATTCCACATTTCCACTTGCACTTCATCACCACCCTCCCAACCCAAAAAGAAAAGAAAATGCAAACCCTGAACTAATTTTAGACAAAAATAACAGAAATGCTCTCTGTCTTTCTCAGACACTCTTTGTAGCATCTTTTACTCCAATTTGCCCAGGTTCTAAATGGCAGGCATTGATCCGTACGCTACTGCAAACCATGACCTCACCCATGTTTCAGCCCACTGGCTAGCAATGAGAAAACCAAGTAATTGAATGCAATCTCACTGGCAGAAAAACATGAAGAGCATTAGAAAAGTTGACCCCTTCTCTCCACTTCCCCCTCGGCAGTCTATCAAATCTACAGAAAAGCTCATCACTTTCTGAAAGGATTCCTTGAGGAACATGAGGGTTACTGAACTCTGTCTTTAGCCACTTGGTGAATTCTATAGTAACTCTCCAGGAGAGCTCTTCCCCTCTGCCCTACTTGTTGAAGCATGCAACCTGTTTTACTCTGCAGGGGTTATAATGTCATTGAAAAGCTATTGTTTAGTGGAGCATTTTGAAGATCTAAAGTGCAGCATTAGAAGAAGAAGAAGAAGACAAATAAAAAACTACTGACTCAGAAAACTTTAGATATTTAGACTTACTTTTCCATGGCACATGAGAAATGCAGTCACATATACAATAAAAGCTCCATATAGGCAAAGGGGGAAGAAAAATGCTTGCAAAACAAAACAAAACAAAACCCAACCCTCTCTTTTCCTAAAGCAACAGCTAAGTTTAGCTAACCTATTTTTTTCCATCTTACCTGCTGTAGCCAATATCCATCTCCATCTCTGTAATATTATTTTTTTTGTTTTTGTGACTTTCCAAAACAGTACTTATACTATGAGCTATATTTACACTATATTTCAAAAGTACAAAGTATAATATGCATATATGCTTAATTTCTTCTGCCAACTTATTTCTGAGACTGAAAAGTCAAGAGGAGGAAAAAATAAGTTAAAAATCTTCAGGTAGAACCTACTTTTTTTTTGCTCCTCAGTACACAATAACATAATTCCCCAAACATTTCTTTGATGAGGTGGGGGAGAGAAAGGAAAAAGAGGAGCTAGCTTCTCAGCAACAAGAGCAGCTATTCCCAGCTCTATAGGGAACCAAAGACACATACAGATGAAAAAAAATGCTTTTTTCTTCACTCATTCATTCCCTCGTCAGACAGGTATTCTAATACAGCAACTATACTTCCCACAGCTCACACACACTGTCACAAAAATTCTCTATTAACTATTATGCTACCACAACTCAGAGCAGAATGAGAAGCTAGTCCGATTTGCATATGGTGGAAACCTCTAATCAAGTAATTGATGTTAGCTCCCCAGTATATCCCATCTGGTCAAATATTCAGGCCCGTGCAGGCCCTCACTGCATGAGGTTGTGAGAAGGTAGCTTGTAAATGGTATGGATAAATTTGATATTTATGGAAGGATGTATTTTCCTATTCTTTTTGCCTTCACTTGTCTGTGTGTTTCTTTGAGAAACAGTCAGGTAGGATAAACTAGCAATTAGTCTAAGAGACAAAGGCTAATTGCCCTGTTATCCTAAACCCCATTAACATCTGGGGATGTTAATGCCTAGACACAACTGGAAGGCAATATTTAAGAACAGATTCCAGAATATTATACTGGAAAAATGCTCTTCATTTGGCAAAAGTTCTTTCAAGCTACAAAAGAATTATTTTTTTCCTAAAACTTTGTATTTTATAGGTCACTTACTCCTATTGTGTGCAATGTTACCAAACTATTCCCTTAGCTATCTAGCCAATCATTTCTCAGAATTTCACTTTTGAGAAGTTCAAAGTGCATTTATACTGATGTCTTAGTGAGAATTAGGAGTTTGCCTTTATGGGGAATATGCAGATAATCTCACCTTGTAACATGTTGGTGTACATTGCAGAGCACTCTTAAAGCAAGCAAATTGGACACTTTTCTGATCAACTTAAAACAAAAGATGAAGGTCAGAATTGTACCTAGTATTGTCCAACCATTAATAGGCATTAAATCCACAGGACCAAATTAAATATGTTGAGAAATAAAAATCCTAGAAATTAATAGAGCATGAATGGTCCTCAGCACAGACTGTTTTGCCCTACAAATGCACTCTTATTTATAAGAGTAAACAGCAGGGTTACTCATTAATACATGCATAATGTCAGAGATTCTAAGCTGGTTTCTTTTCTAAATTCTCTAAAGAAGTCTTTCCATGATAATAGATGCTCAACAGAGTACAGGAATTGAGAACCTCAACAGGCTAAGATTAACCTTCCTTAATACTCACTGTTGTATTTATTCCTAACATAGAGACAAACTTCTATGTTTTAGGACATTTTAGCTCTTTTCATCAAATTTGTTTCTCCTGTATGGTACACTGCTGCACTAATACAATGATATAAATATGTAGGTAATATAAATATATATGGTGTATATATATCCAGTTCACCAGGTATACCAAGTTTATATTAGACTTCACAAGACTTCAAGCTCTTTTGAGCTTTTTAGTAAGCACCCAACACACCACTTTTTTTTCTATTTAAAAAGATGTGTCAGGTGGAATGCACAAGATGGAAGAAGTTGTATGCAGTAGTTCAGCCCCAAGATATCATTCTTAAGTAGTAAATTTAAATGTAAAAACTATATTTTCTATCCTACTACATATTTTTTAATCGGGTTTGCAAGAGCATATTGCTAAGTCTCATTAGATAGTTACTTCTTACATTGCCAGCAGGAGATCTTTATGAAATATTACAATAAAAATATGCTTCTTCAAGAAGCAGTAATGTAATAAAATGCATCACTAGTTTTGATTGCATTGATAGCTTGTAGGAAGAAAAGTCCCTTCAGGGAGATGTGCTTTGTGTTCATAAGCAATTGGAAAGACTATATTTTGCAGAGCATTAAAACCATGGGAGCCATTAGGTTTATATAATAAAATCTTGTAAACACTGATAGTTTAATGGTTAGTCTTTTCAACAGATGTTTTGTCTATGATTCTTTGGATGTTTGAAGTCTTAACAATTTTGAAAAGGACTGTGTTAGCTATTTATTAACTCAAGCTATATTTTCAGTCTCCGAACTTAGATAACCGTGAATAAAGTGTTCCAATTTCAATCAATTGCAATAAAAAGTTTTTTTCAATTTTGTGTAATAAGAAACAATTTTGGAGGGCTCATTGACTTTAGAGCATAGATATTATTTCCCAATGAGGATATAGAAACAAAGAGCTGTACTGAAAAAATATGAAAATGTGAGGAAAAAAAAGAACAAAAACAAACAAAACACTTTCAACAAGAATAAATTCAGCTTCACCAGAAAGAAGTAAATATAAAGAAGTGTTCAGGACAGTGAGACTGTTTAAATGTAAATAGATATAGCTAAAATAGATTGTGCCATTGCTATCTTTAAACTATTTTACTGTCCATCCACAGTTACTTATATGGATCTTGCCTTGCACTCAAGATGCATGTTGTCCTTCAGACTCCCTTGGAAGGAGTTCCCTGTTTTGGTCACAGGGTTAAAGGCTACAGTTGTCTTCTATATGACATTAGCAATAGACTCTGAGGGCTTTAATGGTATCAAAGTGAAGTGTCAATTGAACTGGAGAGAGGAAGCAGAATTTTTTGCAAAAATACAATAGAAATCCGATTCAATGAGTTTGAGTCAGTAGGGAAGTTCACATTTTCAGATTTTTTAGTAACAACGTGTAATCTTCAGAATTTTATTATGTCCTTCCTTTTATTCACCGAATGAAATTTTAAAATAAAGCCAATAAAAAAACTTCCTATTTTTCAACAGCAAAGAGAGAACAGAGTTAATTAAACTTAACACATATAATTAAAATTGCACTTTAGAGAACAGTCACAATTTCAGTCTATGTTAGCTCCAATCGGTCTGTAAACATAAACATTTTTCCTTCCTATGCTCCATTACTAGGGAAACATTGATTTAATTTTCTTTGAATATTCTGCCTAAACATTCCTATGTCTCTGAGGCTAAATTCAAATGAAAAAAAAAATCTTATCTCTAATATATGTAACAAAAGGATATTTTTTCCTTAATATTAATAATAAAAGAGTCCTATTTTAGTGTTAATTAAAGACAACTTTCCTCCTTCCAGCTTTTTTCCTGCATCTTGTCCAGCTCTGAAGAGGAATAGAGAGGCTTTTGTTCCATAATGAGGAACTTCTCCAAGAAAGAAAGAAATCCATATGGCGGAGGCTTAATGAAAAGCACATATAAAATTTCTTTTTCAGTTCTAGATGGTAATCCTTCTAGTGTCCATTCACTTATTAAAGGTGATGGTAGATACAACCTGATGCATTATACTGCCTCTCTTATTTATTAATCACTATAAAATGAAAGACCTTTCCTCTCCACTTTCTCCTTCAAAAAACCTCAAGGAAACAGAAAAAAAAACAAAAACAAAAACAAAAAGAATGCTTCTGTCCAATATAAAAAAAAGGACAGAAAGAGAAGGAGACTCATCAAAATATTCCAAGCTCCAATATTTCAAGTATTACGAAACTTAGTAAATAAATAAATAGACATCACTAAGGAATACAATAAATTAATTATCTTTTATGTAAAAGAGCCACGCTTGCAAATTTGGTCTTGAATGACAGTGCAGGAAAATTCATGTTGAGTAGGAAGACGACTGGGGATAGAACTTTTCTCTGAGGTGCTGAGCAAAAAGATGCTAAGTAAGTACCTCAGCTACTGACATGACCAATGAATATAGGTATAAGCTAATTGTTCAACGTATGTACACTCAAATATACCCTGAATCCATATGAAATAATAATTATAAGAGATGCACATTCTCATGGTTGAGATTTTACTATTTGTAGGTAAAAATACTTAAAATGTGTTAGATGATTGCTAATTGTACAATAGTAATTTTATTACAGTTTCTTTTCTTCCTTTTATCTATCTCCTAATTTCTGCGTCTACTAACTTACTCTACTAACCTGTTAAAGCTCTTCCATTATGTTACACTTTTTCATGAATGCATTCTAATACCACTAAAGGGAGACTTCACTCTATTTGCTGGTGTTTCAAGCATAAAATTAATATTCTTGAAGTTTATTCATTAAGTCCCTAACCTGTAATTAGCATTCAGCCCATGCTGTTGATTAGACAGGAAAAGAAATCAGCCCACAGAGAAAGGCAGCTTTTCGTTTGAATCCAATCAGGGAGAGCAAATACATTCCAAAAAGGGTTTCTGTGGTACATAGATACAATTATTATGAAAGCAAAGGGAAAAAGAACTTGCAAACTTAATGAATGTGAAAAAGGGTGTTTTAGCCTTGAGAAGTCCCTGCAGCAACATTACTTTTCTTCATATCAATCCTATTGACCATAGCTTGACAAAAGGAGACAAAAAGCTTTTTTTCTTTAATTTTTTAAATGTGCTTCATTGTATTCTACAATGTCTGAGTTGATTTATTACAGCTGGTAGATCCATACAAATGAAAGGTAAGATGGTATTTAAATGCTGTCAAGGTGAAAGCAAGCAATGAGATCACTGTGGCCATACAAAAAAAGCTTTATAATATTATAGGTGTGAAGAACATCATTAGAATGGCAGCTACTAGTGCCCTTGGGGTTAAGCTCATGCAAATTTTTCCAATGTACACTGTGGAAAAATGGAAGTTTGTCTATGCTGCAGGAAATGCAAAAAAAATAGTCATATCTGAATGGGCTGAATCTTGCCCTTTAACACCCATGGAGTTCTGTGGGTTTCAATAAAATGTTGACATTGTTCAAGTGCTTTTACAGACCAGAGCACTTAAATAAGTGCATAGATTTAGTGATCTAATTTCAGACTTTTGGAAATCTTGGTTAGAATATAATTGTTAAAATTGCCAAGTTTCTGATAACTTACAAATAGCTAACCTGAGTTGTTAATTCTTTTTGTCAATAAATGGCAGGATAGTGTTACTTTCAACACAAATTATGTGCATGACTAATTTTTCATGGTAATTAGCAACCCAAGTAGCTACTTCTTGCTTATTATATCTTAGAACATATTGGCAGCCTCTCTAAGCTACTTGGTTAATTAAATGAAGTATGTATCTTGTAAAGCAGAACTGAATACCAGAGCTTCTGCAAAACAACGAGTAAGTTTTCCAGAGCATGTTGCTCCCAAATATCTACTTCTGCTTTTCCTCTAGTTCCTGTAGACCACCAAACAGGCAATTCCATACAGATTCCCTCTTAAATATTTCCATTGCCCTACTCAGCAGGACCATATACATTTGACTGTTCAGGGTCTTTCTCTGGAAAGGATATTATGGTTTCTGAGAAAGAACTTTGAAATTTTCCAAAAATCAAAGGAATTAATCATCTCAGCTCTAAATCTACTTTGGGATCTATAGTCTATCATCTGCTTAATATTGAAACAATAACAACAAATGCCAGCTGGAATGTTTCCAAAAAGAAAAAGCAAAGGTGAACAAATACAGGCAACAGGATATTTTTTCAATATATAGACTGTTTTCCCACACACAGCCATGAAGAATTTTGTTGCATTTATACATCTGAGTTGTTACAAAAATTCAAGGCTAGAAAACATATCTGTAAAATATATAACCAACATTAATGTATTTCTAGCTCTGTGCCAATAACCTTATTAGCAAACAATAGTCCAGTAAACAAGGTTTTGCTGTTATACCTGTTTTAGGTTAGTGTATATTATGGCAGATGAACTCAGTTCTTGTTATAAAACTGAAACTGATGATCCTTGGAAAAAATATGCTAAGAAAATTCCGGGGTCTATGAAACCAAAACACTGAGGAAAACAATGTAAATTGAGCAGTTAGTTATTTGGAATCTGCATTTTCAAATGTCTTTGAACTTGCAATTTTTTTGTCCAGGCTACACATATTCTTAAGAAATTTCTGGCAGAGAGTGCCTTAAATAGCCTAAAGATTGTCATGAAAACATGAAAAAAATGTGAAATTTACAGTAACATGGTACAATGAGAATTGATATAAATTTTATGATTATATTCTTTAACGTCTTCCTTGTGATCAGAGACACACCAGAAATGTTTTCTGTTTCAAGAGTTCAAACTGAAGTCATCAACTGACTAGAAAGACAAAAAAAAGATGCTTTTTTGTTCTATGTCAGCTCTTTACAATTTTTGTTTCTCTTTAGAAGGGAAATTGTTTCAAAAACTTAACAGTTCTCTGAGAAAGCTTAGTTTTTTCTTTTTTATTGTAGTGCTGTTAACATCCAAGTAATCTAAGAAATAGGCTAAGAAAGAAAAAGCTAACGCCTCTTTTGATGTGTAAAGAAACACAGATGGAGGACTTGCTTTTAATTAATTATTTTATCACTACAGTTAAGACATCTTTTCTAAAAATACTGCTTGTATTGATAATTTTTTCAAGGTTTCATATTTGTGACCTTTCTTTTGAAGAAAGAAGATGTTTGCAGATATCTTAGAGAGATAAGATTTTTTTCCTTTCATGAGGATAAAATGGTTAAAGCAGTAAGGCAATTCCTAGAGGATTTTTATTGATCCCTTGAGAGCCTGTATGACACACAGGCAAGGACACTGGCAAAACAGAAATTTGGGGGAAAAAAATAAGAGATTAGTAATTGGAGGAGATCAAGAAATGAGTCACAAATTATGTCTAATTTGTCTAAACAATAACAGGTCGAAGGACATGTAACAGTAAGTTAAAATCATAGAATGATATAAATAACAGAGATAGATTATTTAAAGGAAAAAAGGAAGAGTGAATGTGAGAAATGGAAAGCAATTACAAAAGGAGAAGGTAATACATAATTTCAGAAATCACTTCAGGACTGGGATCTCTTAAACATCTGGCTGAGTGATAAAGCAAAGGAGTAATAGCTTGTGATATTTATGAGATGAGACAAACTCCTGGGGAGTATTGCTTTGGATGAGTGGGGCAAATTAGATAGAAAGTAGAAGAATTCTAGAGATTGGAAATGGAAAGTTCTGTGATTAATTGCTCAATTTCACTCCTAACTGAATTCTACTCAAAGCTATATCAAGCTTGAATGATGCACTGTCATTATGTTAATTTTTTTTTTTTTTTTTTTTTTTTAATGTAGTGAGGCAGGCCGGATCATAAGGATTTTTTGGAGTAGCAGACCACACCCCATTCGCTAGGAGAGAGGGGGCACTTACATAGGTAAGACAAAATGTGCACGTCCAGGAATTCGTCCTTGACAATGGTCTGTGAAGTTCTTTATGCTGATTACAAGTTATGATCTCACTGTGTTACTTGAACCACTGGTGGTGGTGCTGAGAGGCTAGGCATTTTACCCTAAGTCTCAATATGCACTAAAATGGTAATTTAAAGTTGTCATTGTTCATGTCCGAGGCACTTGTGCTGAAGTAATCAAGATATAAGTTACCGAAAGTCTTAATGAGAAATTGGTTGTTTCTATGAATAGGAAAATCATTACGTGTGAAATATCTTAAATAAATAATTCTGGAGTCTTGGACAGATCTTGGGTGGGAGGGCAAAGAGACCCTGCTGAGCAGTAGGAGACTTTTGCAATAAAGGCCCAGCCACAGGATTATCCTGGCTAATACCAGTATTTTACAATAAAAGAACAAAGGGCTGAGCTTGAAAGAAAAAAAATGAAAACATGGAATTACTTATGAAAGTATGTTGTGTTGTCAACAGCATCTTATATACATGCTTTGATATAACTATACCTTTTGGTAGTTCTTTAATCTTTCCATCAGTCTCCACTTCCAGTGCCTGATAACTTTATTTTTGTTCTTTATTTGAAGTCCATAATAAGGCATTTTTCTTTTTTATTTTGCAGAATAAGTATATTTTTAGCCCCCAAAAATGCAGTGCATGGATGTGCACGGAAGATAACTTCCTATCACAGCTAGTGAGCCTGTGAGGGGAGGAACCCCACTGGACCTTCTCACCAACAGAGAAGGAGTGGTGGGAGATGTGGTGGTCAGATGTGGTGGTCATGCTCCCTGGGCATAGTGACATGGTTTTCAATTCTCAGTGAAGTCAAGAGAGGTGTCAGCAAAACTGCTATATTGAACTTCCAAGGGGCAGACTTGGGACTGTTTAGGACATTGGTAGGGAATGTCCCTTGGGAGGTAGTCTTGAAGAGCAAAGAAATCCAGGAATGCTGGACTTTTCTCAAGAGAGAAATTTTAAAGGTGCAAGAGCAGGCTGTCCCCATGTGCCAAAGATGAGATGGAAGGGAAGAAGACTGGCCGGGGTGAAGTTTCCCCCTTTTCAGGCCATTCTTCCACACCATCTACAGGGAGGGTTGGTTGAAGGATCTGGGGAAGTACAGGTCTGTCAGCTTGACCTCAGTATGAGGGAAAGTTATGGAGCAGATCATCCTGAGGGCGATCGACAGCATGTGTGTGACAACCAGGGGATCAGGTCCAGCCAACAGGAGTTCATGAAAGGCGGGTCCTGCCTCACCGACCTCATCTCCTTCTATGATCAGGTGACCAGCCTAATGGATGAGGGAAAGGTTGTGGACGTGGTCTACTTAGACTTCAGTAAGGCCTTTGACACACCCTCCTGTTGGGAAACGCGAGTTTAGGTTGGGATGATGCTTTATTAAGAACAGCATATGTAATAATATCAGATATGGATGTACAGAGGGGTACCCCCTGACCCGTATGTGACCCCGGGCCTGCAGCATACTCAGTCAGGCTGACAGGCGGCTGGCAGGCCTGACTGAGCAACTCATAACACCCAACTGGAAGGCTCCAGAAGCCTGAGGGTGGGGGCTGGAGCTCCCGAAGGTGGGGGCTGGGGCATTCTGCTCCAGCCAACTGACTGCCCACCTACGGGGCTCCACCAACCACAGGGGTCACCGAATTAGCATATACCCAATCCCTTACCTCGCTCCTCCCTTTCTCCTCCCCTTTACCCTTGGTATATAAACCTCTGCTCTTCCTGATTAAAGTTTGGCGGTTGACCCTGATTGCTGTGTGATCGTTTTATCAACTGTCCGGGGGTTTAGGCAGTCGGTGCTGCCNCGTCCGGGGGTTTAGGCAGTTGGTGCTGCCTGCCGCATACAGGGGGCCATCGGTGCGGCTAAAGCCCTGCGGTGCATCCCCACGACCTCCTCACCTTGGGTGGGTCTGACCCCACTGGGCCAGCTTGAGAGAGTGCCCCGACGTGGAGGCGCCCTCCTTCTTGCCCATGACCGTATTGGAGAGGATCCAGGATCTCGGAGGATGAGACAAGCCGGTTCCCTGGGGGTGTCTAAGATCACGCTCGCGAGCGTTGGTGCATTGGCAAGGCCTGAAGACCTGCGGCCTAGTGCCAGCAGCCGCGCGCCACCTTGCGGCACCTTCCCATGCCTTCTCCTGAAGAAGCTGGCAGCTCATGGCTTAGACAGGTGTATTCTTCGCTGGCTGAAAAACTATCTGGATGGCTGGGCTCAGAGAGTGGTGGTGAAAGGAGTCAAATACAGCTGGTGACCGGTCACTAGCTATGTTCCCCAGGGGTCAGTGTTAGAGCCAGTCCTCTTTAATATCTTTATTGATGATGTAGACGATGTAGATTGAGTGCAACCTCAGCAAATTTGCAGATGACACCAAACTGAGAGGAAGAGTTGATCTGCTCGAGGGTAGGAAGGTTCTACAGTGAAATCTGGACAGGCTGCATCAATGGGCTGAGAACAACTGTTTGAGATTCAACAAGGCCAAGTGCCTGGTCCTGCACTTTGGTCACAACAACCCCTGCAGCTCTACAGGCTTGGGGCAGAGTGGCTGGAAAGCTGTGCTGCACAAAAGGGTCTGGGAGTGTTGGTTGACAAATGTCTGAACATGAACGAGCAGTGTGTCCAAGTGTCTAAAAAGGCACCTTCTATCCTGGCTTGTATCAGGAACAGTGTAGCCAGCAGTACCAGGGAAGTGATCATTCTTCTGTACTTGTCACTGGTGAGACTGCACATCAAATACTGTGTTCAGTTTTGGGGTCCTCACTCCAAGAAGGACATGGAGGTGCTGGAGCGAGTCCAAAGAAGGACAATGAAGCTGCGAAAGGGGCTGGAGCACAGACCAACTGTGCAACTGAGGGAGCTGGGATTATTTATTCTGGAGAGGAGGAGCTTCAGGGGAGACCTTATGAAAGGATGTTGCAGTGAGGCGAGTGTTGATCTCTTCTCCAGAATAACTACAGATAGGACAAGAGGAAACGGCCTCAAGTTGCACCAGGAGAGGTTCAGGTTAGGAATGATATTAGGAAGCATTTCTATGCGGAAAGAGTAGTCAAGCATTGGAGCAGGCTGTCCAGGGAAGGGGTGGAGTCACTGTCCCTGGCAGTGTTTAAGAAACGTGTAGATAAGGCACAAGGACATGGTTTAGCAGGTATGGCGTTGAAGGGTTTACGGTTGGACTCAATGATCTTGAAGGTCTTTTCCAACCATAATGATTCTATGATTTTATGCATGCTTTCAGGCTGAAACTGTTACTCCAAATTTAGCATTCCGGAAAGGCAATGTGTTGTTTTGAGTTATTTGGCAGCTATATTTGGAATTCAACATTTTAGTGATAAGAGCAATGAACTCCATTAACAAAAACACAGACAAAAAGATGAGTTCAATTTAGTTTCTCATGTGAGTGTGTTTCTAAGTGTGTAAAAGAGTCATATGCAATAGTCTGCATATAGGCTGTACCAGCAGGATCTTGAAACTTACTTTTCAGAGCCAAACTAGAAACTGAAGATACATGCAAGTGAGTCTGAGAGGATGAATTAGCACTCCCACAGCAGAACTAAAGGAAGAATTTCCTGTTGCAGAGTCCCCACAAACTTTACAAAGTGCCTTTTTGTTTTCCTTTTGCTGCAGTATTATTGTACAGGTTCCTCACAGTCACCACATATACTTAAAACTGTGCCCTGCCATACAGGTAAACATCTATATGCTGCCAGCTACCAGCTAGGCGGTTTTGTAGTTCATATGGGGAGGCCATAAAAAGTTGTTTTTCTAGGGGCCTCTTGCTCAAAGTGACAGAAAGCAATGTTTCCTGTAAAGTGTATGCATGCTATAATAACTTTTGAGAAGTGAGACAGGGAGAACTGTAGCATTTTTAGGCAATGTCAGAATCCATAAAGGGCTAGTGTGCTGCTTTTCTGCATAGTTAAACCAAAAGATAAAAATTCATCTGTCAAGGTACTTATATCACCCTTTACTAAGAACATGATTATCTCCCAATCTATGTTCTTCCTAAAAAAAAAACTTTAGAACTTCCAAATACCCTTCGAACCTCTTCTCACTGGGACATTCACTTTATCTACTTATCACTTCCCTTTACTTCATTTTGCACACTAATTTCTCTAACATCTTCCTTCTAAAGCAAAGACCTCGCATTCATGAGATTCCAAGTATCTGACTTTTTATTTAGAGAAATTAAGCAGCTTGGAACAGAAGCCTTTAAGGTTCAGCAAGCCCAAATCTACGTAATTCAATTTTGTTTGAAAATCCGAATGGTTCAGCATTTTCTTCCTTCCCACTCCTTGATATATACAAAAGATTTTCAACAAGTACAGATGTAAAGCTAGCACACTATTATAGTCTCAGAGCTATGGTACCTTCACTACAGTGTTTTTGCTGGAGAAAAGGACCAGAAAGTATCTTGCTTTCTCACCTTTACCTTCTAACTTAAATAGCTTCTCTTCAAAAAACTGCTGTAGGCTTGCATTAAAAAAAATAAATCTTCCTTTGATCTTATTTTCCCTTGTAATTCTTGGTAAATTTAGCTCCTCTCTTCACCTGTGCACTCCCAGTGGAAGCCTTTGTTTCAAACAACAAATTTGCCTTTAGACTTGGTATTTAATTTATTCCTTTATCTTCTTTTCTTGCTTACTTTTGGCCACACATTCATGAGTAAGAGAATAAAATAAAAGAAAAAAAAAAGCACCCTGTTTTGGTGCAGAAGAGATGCAGAATCTATTTTTTTACATCTTCAAAGCATCAAACAGTCACTGCATGAAAACACTTAAAAGTGCATGTGTTTGTTAGGTTTTAAAGAACACGTAGCTATTTCAGGAAAAAAAACCTGGGAAGGAGCTTTTCACAGTATAGAAAAACCTATTGATTTCCTTTGTCATAAGAAAACTATTAGGCTATTAAGATTAGTAAGGAAATATGTCCTCTTAGAAAAAAAAATCACTATGGGTTGTCACCTTTGTCAGCTGGAGCAGAGTTAACAAGGTAATTCCCTTAATCGATCATAGAAATAATTTGATTGATCACTTGCATATTGAACAAAATGTATTGCATTCATAGTACATAAAAAGCAGTGGTGCCATGTGAGTGTTTATTCCATATGCCTCAAAACCCCTAGATTGAGTTTAAAATTAGAAAAAAAAAAACTCTCAGAAGTTAATAATAGACTGCTGCAACTTAATTAGACCTCTTGGACCTTGTGAACAAAATTTAATTATATTATCTTATACTAATTTTCTTACTGCCCTCTACCACATAGATGCATCTTTTACCTTTATTTTATACTATGTAGGTAATTCAGAACACAATATAAATAGGTATCTTGAGATATAATCTGTACTCTTAAGTAAGAATGAGAATTCTACCAAAAACTGGCATATTTTACTCATGTATTTTATGAAGTTCACAAATAAAATGCCTTGAGGCATTTCATAAGGCACTTTTATAATCTCAGTTAACCTCTAACTCGTTTCAATTTCTATAATCCATAGGCAGTGAAGGCATTAAAAGAAGGAAAGAGTAGAATCCAGCCAAGTCTGACATTCATAAGTATGTTTGTTTTCACTATTCCCTCTAAATTTAATCTCCAGTTACTAAGGAGGCATTTTTTTTCTATTTAAACTGCATCTCTTGCTACTATGGATAGATTATATGGGAAAATTAGAGTTATCTATTTTTTAAAAAATTGATGTAGGAACTCAGAGTTGACCATCGTCCATCAATCCCAGTTACTGCCAGTTGAAGAATGGTTAGTCCATTCCACCACTTTTAGTATGAAATGTATAACAAACCTGGGACCAAACATCTTGCCCAGACTAGAAAGAAACTTTGGAGATCTAGTCTGATTCCTCTGACTGAGCATTTGTTGCTTGGGTCTATGTCCAGTTGGATTTTGAGTTATCTCCAAGAACAGAGACTCCATAGCCTGTCTGGGCAACCTGTTCCAGGGTTTCAGGACTCTTGACGTCAAAAAAAAAAAAAAAAAAGTTTGGTCTTAGGTTTAAACTCAAATTTCCTGTGTTTTAATACATTTCAATACACAAATTCTTCATTTTCATGATATTTCATTTAAGACCCAAGGACATGGGGTACTGCAATGCTAACCCCCTTCAGGTGCTTCTGAGGTCAGTGGCAGTTGAGCTTTGACTGTATAAAATGTTAAATAAAATGCTACAGAGACCTTAAATATTTTATTTTAGGTAAACAACTAAGCTAATCCTTTTGATGTGACTTTACGTATGTTATTTTTTCCTCCTGCTATTGAAGGAAATAGCCTTATTTCCCGTGGTGGAGTGTTAATTAATCTCTCAGAAACCTTCTGGTGTTAGAGTAGGGAGTGCTATTGAAAAACTTGAGAGGAAAATAATAGCTCTCCCTTCAAAGATGGATGTGAACTGTGTGAAATGTCTTAGAGTCAAACACTGTCTATGCATCAAAAAATAAATGCTGAGTAACTCAGCGCAAAAACATTACTTAGTTAGGATAATGAATGATACAACAAAATCTGCAGTGAAAAAGTGTGTGATATTGTAACTAAAAGCATATTTACAAGGGAGATAAACTATAAACAAAATAAATTTTAATGTTTTTCCAAATTTTGAATGTTACACTTACATCTGTCTTCATGATTTTTTAAAATATTTTCCTAGAATAGCTTTTTTGCCATGTATTGGGTCTCTCATTCCATGATATTTGCTCTGAATATGCTCCAGGGGTTACTTGAGATTTAGTGTTGAATTTGTTTCCTGCGTAATAACTGAATAGGTGTTTGCAATGTATCTTAACAGGCTTCCATTTTTCATTTTTTTACAAGCTGTTTTTAATAACGGAAGTAACTTGCTGCAGCAGCCGTTTTTCTTCTCCTGAACTGGGAGTGCCAGTAGACTTAGGTAGCTAGTGAGACTTTTCAGTCTTTACTATAGTGCAATGCAGAGCAACATACACATGTGTTCTCAATAGCTATACAGCTGATATGTGGGGTTGTAAGAAAAGAAGCTGTCATGAAGTTTTGATCAGAATATATTGTACATGACTAATAACTGTAAATATATAATGTTCTCTAGAACTCTTGACTTCATTTTTGAGTATGAATTCAAAAATGGACTACACTGTAAACCTAAACAATTTCTTTCCTTTTCCCCCTTATGAATCTTTGGGCCAGTTCCTCTCCTCTCCTCTCCTCTCCTCTCC